>CM050423.1:25505980-26105980 GCA_027564155.1 Gymnocypris eckloni scoliostomus | reverse complement strand
ACATGCTAATCATGCTAGAAACATGCTAGAAACATGCTAGCAACATGATAATCATGCTAAAATCATGTTAGCAACATGCTAGCAACTTTTAAAACTATTAAAACTTAAACTTTTAAAACTATTCAAACTTAAACTTTTAAAACTTAAACTTTTTTAAACTTTCCAAACTTTTTTAAACTTTTTAAACTTTTTTAAACTTTCTGGTCAGACTTTCTCAAGCCAACTTCAAAGTTTGTTCACAAACTTTTTCATCTAGTTATTATTAATCTTCTGAGACTAAATTTGCAATTCTATCTCCTCCTAGAGCTTTAACTCTACAAACTCGAAACTCGCACCATATCTCCGAACTATTCTGACTCGCGTTGCTATATCTTTTCTAACTGATCAGACTTATGATTTTCATAAAACTGAAGATTAAAAATCATAAAAATCCCATAGACATACATTGACGGAATGTTCAGATGAGCCAAGACTGTTCAAACTCCAACTGTCAAAAATTCAAATCTAAACAGACTGAAGCCCATTAGACTCAATCAGACTTCCCTTCTATGTACTATTTCTATCACATTCAAACTAATTTAAGCTTCCACTCTATCTAATACTATTTCTAATCTATCTAAATCATGCTAGCAACATGCTAATCATGCTAAAAACATGCTAGCAACATGTTAATCATGCTGAAAACATGCTAATCATGCTAGCAACATGCTAACAATATGCTAATCACGCTAGCAACATGCTAATAATGCTAAAATCACGCTAGCAACATGCTAGCAACATGCTAATAACGCTAGCAACATGTTAGCAACATGCTAATAATGCTAGCAACATGCTAGTAACATGCTAATAATGCTAGCAACATGCTAATCATGTTAGCAACATGCTAGCAACATGCTAATCATGTTAGCAACATGCTAACAACATGCTAATCATGCTAAAATAATGCTAGCAATATGCTTGGCAACATGCTAACAACATGCTAATCATGCTAGAAACATCTTGCAACATGATAATCATGTTAAAATCATGTTAGCAACATGCTATCAACATGCTAGCAACTTTTAAAACTATTAAAACTTAAACTTTTAAAACTATTCAAACTTAAACTTTTAAAACTTAAACTTTTTTAAACTTTCCAAACTTTTTTAAACTTTTTAAACTTTTTTAAACTTTCTGGTCAGACTTTCTCAAGCCAACTTCAAAGTTTGTTCACAAACTTTTTCATCTAGTTATTATTAATCTTCTGAGACTAAATTTGCAATTCTATCTCCTCCTAGAGCTTTAACTCTACAAACTCGAAACTCGCACCATATCTCCGAACTATTCTGACTCGCGTTGCTATATCTTTTCTAACTGATCAGACTTATGATTTTCATAAAACTGAAGATTAAAAATCATAAAATCCCATAGACATACATTGACGGAATGTTCAGATGAGCCAAGACTGTTCAAACTCCAACTGTCAAAAATTCAAATCTAAACAGACTGAAGCCCATTAGACTCAATCAGACTTCCCTTCTATGTACTATTTCCATCACATTCAAACTAATTTAAGCTTCCACTCTATCTAATACTATTTCTAATCTATCTAAATCATGCTAGCAACATGCTAATCATGCTAAAAACATGCTAGCAACATGTTAATCATGCTGAAAACATGCTAGCAACATGCTAACAACATGCTAATCATGCTAGCAACATGCTAACAATATGCTAATCACGCTAGCAAACATGCTAGCAACAGGCTAATAATGCTAAAATCACGCTAGCAACATGCTAATAATGCTAGCAACATGCTAATAACGCTAGCAACATGCTAGTAACATGCTAATAATGCTAGCAACATGCTAATCATGTTAGCAACATGCTAGCAACATGCTAATCATGCTAGAAACATGCTAGAAACATGCTAGCAACATGATAATCATGCTAAAATCATGTTAGCAACATGCTATCAACATGCTAGCAACTTTTAAAACTATTAAAACTTAAACTTTTAAAACTATTCAAACTTAAACTTTTAAAACTATTCAAACTTAAACTTTTAAAACTTAAACTTTTTTAAACTTTCCAAACTTTTTAAAACTTTTTAAACTTTTTAAAACTTTCTGGTCAGACTTTCTCAAGCCAACTTCAAAGTTTGTTCACAAACTTTTTCATCTAGTTATTAAGTTGGCTTGTGAAAGCCAACTTACTGAAATCCTATTTAAACTTCTTATTATTAAGTTGGCTTGTGAAAGCCAACTTACTGAAATCCTATTTAAACTTCTTCTTATTATTAAGTTGGCTTGTGAAAGCCAACTTACTGAAATCCTATTTAAACTTCTTATTATTATTATTATTATTATTATTCTTCTGAGACTAAATTTGCAATTGCTACTCCTCCTAGAGCTTTAACTCTACAAACTCGAAACTCGCACCATATCTCCGAACTATTCTGACTCGCGTTGCTATATCTTTTCTAACTGATCAGACTTATGATTTTCATAAAACTGAAGATTAAAAATCATAAAAATCCCATAGACATACATTGACGGAATGTTCAGATGAGCCAAGACTGTTCAAACTCCAACTGTCAAAAATTCAAATCTAAACAGACTGAAGCCCATTAGACTCAATCAGACTTCCCTTCTATGTACTATTTCTATCACATTCAAACTAATTTAAGCTTCCACTCTATCTAATACTATTTCTAATCTATCTAAATCATGCTAGCAACATGCTAATCATGCTAAAAACATGCTAGCAACATGTTAATCATGCTGAAAACATGCTAGCAACATGCTAATAATGCTAGCAACAAGCTAACAATATGCTAATCACGCTAGCAACATGCTAATAATGCTAAAATCACGCTAGCAACATGCTAGCAACAGGCTAATAACGCTAGCAACATGTTAGCAACATGCTAATAATGCTAGCAACATGCTAGTAACATGCTAATAATGCTAGCAACATGCTAATCATGTTAGCAACATGCTAGCAACATGCTAATCATGTTAGCAACATGCTAACAACATGCTAATCATGATAAAATAATGCTAGCAATATGCTAGCAACATGCTAGCAACATGCTAATCATGCTAGAAACATGCTAGCAACATGATAATCATGTTAAAATCATGTTAGCAACATGCTATCAACATGCTAGCAACTTTTAAAACTATTAAAACTTAAACTTTTAAAACTATTCAAACTTAAACTTTTAAAACTTAAACTTTTTAAACTTTCCAAACTTTTTAAACTTTTAAACTTTTTAAACTTTCTGGTCAGACTTTCTCAAGCCAACTTCAAAGTTTGTTCACAAACTTTTTCATCTAGTTATTATTATTATTATTAATCTTCTGAGACTAAATTTGCAATTCTATCTCCTCCTAGAGCTTTAACTCTACAAACTCGAAACTCGCACCATATCTCCGAACTATTCTGACTCAAGGCTATATCTTTTCTAACTGATCAGACTTATGATTTTCATAAAACTGAAGATTAAAAATCATAAAAATCCCATAGACATACATTGACGGAATGTTCAGATGAGCCAAGACTGTTCAAACTCCAACTGTCAAAAATTCAAATCTAAACAGACTGAAGCCCATTAGACTCAATCAGACTTCCCTTCTATGTACTATTTCTATCACATTCAAACTAATTTAAGCTTCCACTCTATCTAATACTATTTCTAATCTATCTAAATCATGCTAGCAACATGCTAATCATGCTAAAACATGCTAGCAACATGTTAATCATGCTGAAAACATGCTAGCAACATGCTAATCATGCTAGCAACATGCTAACAATATGCTAATCACGCCAGCAACATGCTAATAATGCTAAAATCACGCTAGCAACATGCTAGCAACATGCTAATAACGCTAGCAACATGTTAGCAACATGCTAATAATGCTGGCAACATGCTAGTAACATGCTAATAATGCTAGCAACATGCTAATCATGTTAGCAACATGCTAGCAACATGCTAATCATGTTAGCAACATGCTAACAACATGCTAATCATGATGCTAAAATAATGCTAGCAATATGCAGCAACATGCTAACAACATGCTAATCATGCTAAAAACATGCTAATCATGTTAAAATCATGTTAACAACATGCTATCAACTTCAACAACTTTTAAAACTATTAAAACTTAAACTTTTAAAACTATTCAAACTTAAACTTTTAAAACTTAAACTTTTTTAAACTTTCCAAACTTTTTTAAACTTTTAAACTTTTTAAACTTTCTGGTCAGACTTTCTCAAGCCAACTTCAAAGTTTGTTCACAAACTTTTTCATCTAGTTATTAAGTTGGCTTGTGAAAGCCAACTTACTGAAATCCTATTTAAACTTCTTATTATTATTATTATTATTATTATTATTATTATTCTTCTGAGACTAAATTTGCAATTGCTACTCCTCCTAGAGCTTTAACTCTACAAACTCGAAACTCGCACCATATCTCCGAACTATTCTGACTCGCGTTGCTATATCTTTTCTAACTGATCAGACTTATGATTTTCATAAAACTGAAGATTAAAAATCATAAAAATCCCATAGACATACATTGACGGAATGTTCAGATGAGCCAAGACTGTTCAAACTCCAACTGTCAAAATTCAAATCTAAACAGACTGAAGCCCATTAGACTCAATCAGACTTCCTTCTATGTACTATTTCTATCACATTCAAACTAATTTAAGCTTCCACTCTATCTAATACTATTTCTAATCTATCTAAATCATGCTAGCAACATGCTAATCATGCTAAAACATGCTAGCAACATGTTAATCATGCTGAAAACATGCTAGCAACATGCTAATCATGCTAGCAACATGCTAACAATATGCTAATCACGCTAGCAACATGCTAATAATGCTAAAATCACGCTAGCAACATAGCAACATGCTAACATAACGCTAGCAACATGTTAGCAACATGCTAATAATGCTAGCAACATGCTAGTAATATATGCTAATAATCTAGCAACATGCTAATCATGTTAGCAACATGCTAACAACATCTAATCATGCTAAAATAATGCTAGCAATATGCTGGCAACATGCTACAACATGCTAATCATGCTAGAAACATGCTAGCAACATGATAATCATGTTAAAATCATGTTAGCAACATGCTATCAACATGCTAGCAACTTTTAAAACTATTAAAACTTAAACTTTTAAAACTATTCAAACTTTAACTTTTAAAACAAACTTTTTTAAACTTTCCAAACTTTTTTAAACTTTTTAAACTTTTTTAAACTTTCTGGTCAGACTTTCTCAAGCCAACTTCAAAGTTTGTTCACAAACTTTTCATCTAGTTATTATTATTATTCTTCTGAGACTAAATTTGCAATTGCTACTCCTCCTAGAGCTTTAACTCTACAAACTCGAAACTCGCACCATATCTCCGAACTATTCTGACTCGCGTTGCTATATCTTTTCTAAGCGATGGGGTTTATGCTAATCGTACAATTAGCGAAAAACCGCGCAAAAAAACGCATCGACAATGCATGGCGGCAAACTTCGACGGGTTGTAGCGCAGAGCGAGAATTTCGTAGAAACTTGTGAATCACAACATTTGAAGAGGCTATCAAGCTGAGCGAGAACATACCCCGCAGTGGGGTATACGTTTTACCCCTGGGGCGCAAGAGCCCCCCAAAATTGTCCCATAGACTTACATGGTGAGGGGAAGGCCCATGAAATAGCATATAGGTTTAAATTACAATGGTTTAACTACAAATAAACTACAAATAGCATATCGGTTTAAACTACAACATCTATGCTAGCAACATGCTAGTCACTTGCTAATCATGCTGGCAACATGCTAACAACATGCTAATCATGCTAAAAACATGCTAGCAACATGCTAATCATGCTAAAATCATGCTAGCAACATGCTAATCACGCTAAAATCACGCTAGCAACATGCTAGCAACATCTTAATCATCTAAAATCATGCTATCAAAATGCTAATTATCTGGCAACATGCTTAACATATCTAATCATCTTAAAATCATCTTGCAAAATCTTGCAACATGCTAATAATGCTAAAATCAGGCTAGCGACATGCTAGCAACATGCTAATCACGTTAGCAACATGCTAGCAACATGCTAATCACGCAGCAACATCTGCAGCAACATCTTAATCATCTTGCAACATCTTGAAGCAACTTGCTAATCATCTTGGCAACATCTTGCAACATCTTAATCATGCTAAAATCATCTTAGCAACATGCTAATCATCTTTGGCGACATCTTGCAACATCTTAATCATCTTTAAAATCATGCGCAACATGCTAGCAACATGCTTAATCACGCCAGCAACATGCGCAACATGCTAATCATCTTCAAAATCATCAAGCAACATCTAATCACGCAGCAACATCCAACATGCTAATCATGATAAAAACATCTTGCTAGCAACATGCTAATCATCTTTAAAATCATGCAGCAACATGCTAGCAACATGCTAATCACGCTTAAAATCAGGCTAGCAACATGCTTGGCAACATCTTAATCATGTTAGCAAAATGCTGCAACATGCTAATCATGCTAAAATCACGCTAGCAACAGCGTCTTGGCAACATGCTAACAACATGCTAATCATGCGGCAACATGCTGCAACATCTTAACATCTTAATCACGCAGCAACATGCTTGCAACATGCTAATCATGCTAAAATCATGGTAGCAACATCTAATCTAATCACGCTAGCAAACATCAGCAACATGCTAATCATGCTAAAAACAAAGCAACATGCTATTCACGCCAACATGCTGCAACATGCTAATAATCTTTAAAATCATGCTTTGGCAACATGCTAATCACGCAGCAACATCTTTAAGCAACATGCCAACATGCTAATCATCTTTGGCAACATCTTGCAACATCAACATCTAATCACGTTAGCAACATGCGCAACATCTTAATCATGCTGGCAACATGCGGCAACATGCTAATCATGCAACAACATGCTGGCAAATGCCAAGCAACATCTTAATCATGCTAAAATCACGGCACAGCGTCTTGGCAACATCTAATCACGCCAGCAACATGCTTTGGCAAAATGCTAATCATGCTAAAATCACGCTAGCGACATGCTGCAAACATGCTAATCATGCTGGCAACATGCGTCACATGCTAATCATGCTGGCAACATGCTAATCATCTTTAAAATCACGCTAGCGACATGCTACAAACATGCTAATCATGCGGCTAATCATGCCACAACATGCTAGTCACATGCTAAACATGCGCAGCAACATGCTAATAATGCTAGCAACATGCTAGCAACATGCTAATCATGCTAACGACATGCTAGCAACATGCTAATAATGCTAGCGACATGCTAGCAACATGCTAATCATGCTAGCAACATGTTAACAACATGCTAATCATGCTATCAACATGCTAGCAACATGCTAATCATGCTAAAATCATGTTAGCAACATGCTAGCAACATGCTAATCATGTTATCAACATGCTAGCAACATGCTAATCATGCTAGAATCTTGCTAGTAAAATGCTAATAATGCTAGCAACATGCTAACAACATGCTATCAACATGCTAACAACATGCTAATCATGCTAGCAACATGCTAATCATGCTAGCCTAACTTATTCGATACTTTTAAAACTTAAACTTTTAAAACTTTTAAAACTATTAAAACTTAAACTTTTTAAACTATTGAAACTTAAACTTTTAAAACTTAAACTTATAAAACTAATAAAACTTAAACTTGTAAAACTTATAAAACTTTTAAAACTTAAACTTATAAAACTTTTAAAACTTTTAAAACTTTTAAAACTTTTTAAAACTTTCCAAACTTTTTAAAACTTTCTGGTCCGGCTTTCGCAAGCCAACTTAAAGTTTGTTCACAAACTTTTTTATTATTAATCTTCTGAGACTAAATTTGCAATTCTATCTCCTCCTAGAGCTTTAACTCTACAAACTCGAAACTCGCACCATATCTCCGAACTATTCTGACTCGCGTTGCTATATCTTTTCTAACTGATCAGACTTATGATTTTCATAAAACTGAAGATTAAAAATCATAAAAATCCCATAGACATACATTGACGGAATGTTCAGATGAGCCAAGACTGTTCAAACTCCAACTGTCAAAAATTCAAATCTAAACAGACTGAAGCCCATTAGACTCAATCAGACTTCCCTTCTATGTACTATTTCTATCACATTCAAACTAATTTAAGCTTCCACTCTATCTAATACTATTTCTAATCTATCTAAATCATGCTAGCAACATGCTAATCATGCTAAAAACATGCTAGCAACATGTTAATCATGCTGAAAACATGCTAGCAACATGCTAATCATGCTAGCAACATGCTAACAATATGCTAATCACGCTAACAACATGCTAATAATGCTAAAATCACGCTAGCAACATGCTAATAACGCTAGCAACATGTTAGCAACATGCTAATAATGCTAGCAACATGCTAGTAACATGCTAATAATGCTAGCAACATGCTAATCATGTTAGCAACATGCTAGCAACATGCTAATCATGTTAGCAACATGCTAACAACATGCTAATCATGCTAAAATAATGCTAGCAATATGCTAGCAACATGCTAGCAACATGCTAATCATGCTAGAAACATGCTAGCAACATGATAATCATGTTAAAATCATGTTAGCAACATGCTATCAACATGCTAGCAACTTTTAAAACTATTAAAACTTAAACTTTTAAAACTATTCAAACTTAAACTTTTAAAACTTAAACTTTTTTAAACTTTCCAAACTTTTTTAAACTTTTTAAACTTTTTTAAACTTTCTGGTCAGACTTTCTCAAGCCAACTTCAAAGTTTGTTCACAAACTTTTGTTTCTAGTTGTCTTTTGTTCTTGCTTTGTCTTTGTTGTTCTCTTAAGAATAAAAAGATGGAAATTAAAGGCGTAGACGCCGTACTTTTGTCTTCAGGTATAAGTGTCTTACTCAAGGGCACAATGCTAATGGTTCATGAATCACTTCTTGAGGAGAATGAACCACCTACCTTCTGGTTTCAAGCCCAGATCTTTCAATACCACATCCCACCACTCCTTAAACTGATAGCAGTGGTGCTTTCTACAGCCTCCAGTGTTTATTTTGGCCTACAGTCAGTTGTGAGTCTGCCAAATTTGAACAATTCTCCAAAATAAATCCAAATTCCTTGACCCTCCATAATTAAGATCACGCCGGTGCCCTATGAAGTCAAGCTTTCATGTTCACTGAACACTACATTCTTCAGGGTTCCTCAAGCCCTTCACACACAGCAGGGGAATGCCATGGATTCAGTGTCGACAATATTTCATTCAACAAAGCGTCCACTGAGCCTCACAGGAAATGGCAGATTTCTATAAACACAGCGTCTCTTGTTGTTCACATTCCAGCTGCAGTAGAAACAATAGACTCAGACCCCAAAGCACATATCTCCAGCATCACACTGGCTTGACCGCCAGCACAATAACAGCGGCCACATCTCCAATGTTTGGTTTTCCAGTGTTGTGTTCCTGTTGTTGGGGGAGACCCCAAGCCATTGTCCAAGGCACAATCATCCTCATACACTTCCTGTGGGGCAATAGCACACAATCTGTGAGTCATATTAGCACAGTATTCAAGAAGACTGGAGGGAGTTGATCAGAACCTAAGCAGGCATAAGCATATAGAGTCCTGTCTGTTACAGGAAGCAGTCACAGGGACTTATGGGAATTACTTGCATGTCTGCAATCAGAGCTAAAAGTAATAGTTCTGTCATATTTACTCACCCTCATAACGTTCCAAACATGATTCTTTCTCTTCCGTGGAACGAAAATGGAAAAATATATTTGGATAATAGAACAATGGAAGCTTAGAAGCACCAAAAAAGGGCAAAATAGCACCAGAAGAATAGTCCATACCATTGTTGTTATTGTTAATGAAGTAAAGGCATATATATATATATATATACATCATTTGCAACAACATGTCTACTAACTCTCAGAGTAGACTGTTATATTAGGTTTAGTAGAATAAGTGGACATATACTTCAAAGTTTCTGATAGTCAGTATGTTGTGGACCCATCAAAATAAAGTGTTAGAAGATAATAAGCAGACAGTCTACTAATACTCTAATGACATGTAGATGCAAAGTTACTTACTATAGAGGAATTTATAAATGGACTATCAAAATAAAGTGTTACCCAAATGAAGACTGGTTGTTTGAGACCCAGTGTTAGATATCACTGACCTCAAACCTTTAGTAACACCTGACGAAATATTGGACCGTTTGTGAAGGGAACATGATCTATTTATGCTTGTGAAAGGGTTTCTCCGTCTGCATCCACACTAAGATTCTGACAGTAGGTGTGGACCGAATGAGTCAATGTTCAACAGCTGCAAGAGACTCACATAAACAAGCAGAAATGCACACACATCCACTGGGAAATCCCAGGGAAAACGCTTTAAGTGTTAGTCATCAGCAGGTGTTATACGAGCTGGAGCGATGGACGAATCACATGCATTTATAATACAGCAGGGGATCAGTACTTATGGTAAAGTGATTCTTAAATCCTTTAAATGTTCAACTGTGTGTGGTGGATGCTAATGTTTTCATGCCATATCAAACATTTGTTCTCAGAAAGTACAAGTTGTATTTGTGCATGTCAAATATCACTTTGTAATTTAGGTCCAAAACAAGACATCCAATATAAGTGACCTTGAATGCAGGATCAAAGCAAAGGATCTCTTTCCCCCATTACAATTATTCAGGTTTTCTGTGACACAACTGACATATATTTGCATATTTCTAAGAAGCATTCAGATTTGGCAAATCAAATTTCATTTTCACGTACTTGGTATTTCAATCAGCGGGTGTGATTGTCAGCTTCATTACACATGCAGGGACATAATCCACGAGGAACATGCGGAAGAATTTCAATTACACCTGGAGGGGCATGGTGCATTATGAATAACCATAAACATACATTAACAATGCGCATTCACTCATATGGGACACGAGATCTGAATAACAGCAATAAAGTGATTTCACGCTTCGGTTTAGAGAACATTCAGCAATAATTTATTTCAGAATCTCAAGAACCACCACATTTTTCATCTGGAAAAATCAGTATCAGTTGCCAACAACACGGTTTTTGAAAAATGTTACTATACAAATTCTTAATAGAAAAAAAGAATAAATTAACTGTGGAATTTGGTTATATTTAACCCGCCCAACAATTCCACTTCATTTTTTCTACAACACCGTTTTATTGTGTCCGGTTATGTCTGGAAATGAACTCACGAAACATGCTCTATTGTCAAGATGAAGTGAGAAGACAGTTTAGTAACTAACGTCCTTCATTTTGCACGACTGGTATTAAAACTATTGACAACAGTTAGGAAAAGACTACAGCTAGGAAACCAAAGCAGTGACTGCTCTTCCTGTAGCACCTGAACATGTTGCTATTTCCCAGCTTAAGGACTCGAAAACAAAACCAATACTGATTTATACAAATCATGAAACCAATGCTTTTACGATTTCTTTTAAAAGAACCCAGTTTCCACAGTTCTGCCAATAAATGTGTTAGTTGTTTTTCTTTAATATAAAAAATATGTTTTTGTTATAGAGTACAGGTCGACGAGAGGAGTGAGCTCACATTGGCCTAAGAGGGAACGAGGTCTGAACGACCTGTAAATGAAGGGCTGTTTTTACACCAGGTTTCAGTTTTAACATCAAGATGCATAACAGTGTGCTGAGCATGCACAAAAAATAACCAACAATCAGTTTCAGGGCAGATAAAAACGTCTGGTTTACTTATGGAACATGAACCGGATGACTTTTAGATTTAATGTCTGGTGATTTGGACCCTTTTGAATAATGACTGCTTATGTTAACGCACAAACTGTTCACTGTTTAGAAGATCTGTCGAGTTGTAACGCAAAGGTTTCACGTACAATGTTTCGTATCTCGCAGTGTGTAACTAATGCGGTCTTTAGCATTATGGCTTGACGTTTCCTCGGTCAGACGATCGAGGAGAGGGGCACACGTGGTTTCGGATCTTGTTGACGGCATGATAAAAGCATGAAACACCCTGTTATTGTCTGAGATTGTAGTTTCTTACCGGCTGCTTTTAAAATGAAGCACCTGCTTTAATCGCATCACATTCTGGAATGCTGTTCTCCTGAAAGCCTTCAACAGGTCAGGGAAGAGGTAACGTTATTTTGTTGAAATGTTGTGTTGTGCTCATCTGACTTTTGACGGTTTTATAAATACGAACGTAATGTAATAGTGATGTTACAGTTAAGTAAAATCCTGAATATTAAAAACAGATACGTAAAAACAGGAGAACCCATAAGGCCAGGAGTGTTTGGAGAAGGTTTTTCGAGTGTCTTGTTACTTCACCGATGTCACAACACTATACGCGGGGGTCTGTGAATGTTCATGCAGTGTGGGCATACAGCAGGGCATTGTGGGATGTGCAGTTCAGGCTTAGAGCACCATGGTGGCGAGTTGCCGGTTGCGGCCTGAGTTGCAGTACTTCACAGATCGGTCGTATAAAGCCGAGGGTCATGCTAAAGCCTCTAAGCTAAACGTTTTCAGATTTGTTGTACAGCTATGGCTTCTATGTTAGCTAATGTTCTGCATAAAATGGACCAGGATCGATGAACTTGAGAATGACAAATCAACATTACACACAAAGACCACAATGTTTTGAATTTCCTCAGAATGTCGTACTTATGATGTAGTAATCATGAGCGATATGATATCAGGGCTCATCTTCCAATCCAGAACGACCAAAGAAAGGCTTCTGCCTTTTTTTAAATGCTCTATTGTTATTCACAAAGTACCAAAGTTCACAGACAGTGGGAGGGGCTTATGATGCACTCCGGTCCAATGAGAAGTGGTGCTGTCGGATGAAGGAGGGGCTTGTGGTCACATACTGTTTTTTTTTTTACAGAACTGAGAACATAAAGATCTACAAAGATGGTTGACGCCAAAGCAATTCATCGGCATGTTTTTTTTGTGCATGAGAGAGAACGACGCCGGCTCTCTGACATCAGTGCACAGGGACACACACATGACAGCAGGGGACATGTGTCTATTTTAGCATGTGTGTGTGCATGAGTGGGGTTCACTTATAGTACAACGCGCATAAGACGTCTCTCTTATGCACGTTAATCCAGCGATGGATTAAACACAGAGGGTTTGTGCATACGGAGGAACCGGCTGCCAGCTAACGGGGTCAAAGTTCAAAAGTCAGAGTGGGAGGGTCAGGCAAGGTCAAGTTTAGTTCATTTAGACTCTTGTATTCCCATAGTTCATAAGCACTGTACCGCCGGATATACAGAGAGGTCGAGGTGGTACTGGCTCCAGCCATAGGTGTTTTCGGATGAGTTGAGGTCCAGACTGTGGTCAGGCCTGCCTTCTGAACACTCTTTTAAAGAGAGAGGGATGAGGGATGACGGTTTAGACGAGCGTTCCCGGCTTTGCCTTCTCGTGCCCGTACCACTGTACGTCCGCTATCTCAGAGCACAGGGGACTGCTCAGGAAACAACTATCGGAGAATGGCGATCTGCAGATGAGAAGTAGAGGAAAGTGTCAGACATCTTGACATCTCATAGGTGTATTTAACAGACTGTAACATTTATCCTGCAGTTGCTAGATTTATATTTGTGCAGCTATCAGAAGGCCCATACGGAATTGAATGTCATCTGAATAAAAGGGTTAATCTGAACATGCTTTAAGCTATCCTAATACATTTTGACCATGTTACAGTATTTTGATGAATTCCACAAATTCCCTCCTAAAATAAGCATAAAGTGTGCAAAAAAAATTGTCTGGACCTGGCCAACACCTGCTTTATGTTTTTTGCACATGGAACCAAAGAAAAATGGAAATCCCAAATAAATACTTATGATTAAAAAAAGAATAAAAAAATCAGATGAATAACATTTGATGTGTAAAACATTACATTTACTGTATTAAATTGATCTTAAAATATTGCATTTGATATCTTACATAACCTTTTAAACATATTTAATAAGATAATAATATAAAGAAAAAATATATTTTTAAAAACTATAAACAAAGACCGGTTACATTACAAAATATAAAGTCTCTCATTTTGTGATGCAAACATTTGTTTATCCTGCCCACAACAAAGTTTTGCTTCAGTACGCCCTTGTACATTTTGAATTAAATAAAATGTGTAATTCAGAGAGGTGAAGGAGTGAGATACAGAACATGCAGAGAGAGAGAGAGTGTACCTCTCTACTGGTCAGTGCTTTGGTGAGAGGGAGAACGGTCTTCAGAAGGAGAACTTTCAGTCGCATCACTGCCCCAAGAAAACACACACACACACACATACACATTCAGGCAGAGGTGGGTTAGTGAGACACACAGAGAGAGAGAGAGAGAAAGGTTAGTGTTTGTGGGTAGCCGTGATCAGTTAATGGAGAGTGAGTTGTGTCATTTTGACACTGGGGTAGTTCTGTTACACAATATTAAAGTGAACAACACAGACAAACCATTGGTACAGTTAGGTGGACGTCTAAACCAAGAGAATGTGCTCCAAGTCCCACACTTTGACCAACATCCTCAAATATGTCTGTTCCTTAAAGTAAATACTCACTGACAAACAAAGCTGTGTAATCTACAGGAAAACCAAGCCAATTGTGCAATTTTGGAAGAAACCAAGAACAGCACAATGAAAATATGAAGTATATATATATATATATATATATATATATATATATATAAACATTCATGGTCAAAGTTTAGTGCAAGGAAAACCATAAAGCCTAAAACCATACTTGTGTCTAGAATGATGCAAATCACTGACAAATATTTTAAGTTATTTTTTTTCACACAAATCTATTCACATCGACTACAATGCAAATTCCATTATGAGAGAAAAAATCTAACAACTAATTTAAAGTGATTTGTCCTTCGGATTAGGCTTTTTTGTATTATTACATGATTCTGATTGGTAAGTCCATCTAAGAAACTACAGAGCAGCAGTATGTTATCTAACAACCCACTGGAATACTAGATACTATGTTGTGCTAGTGCTACTTAGATGAACTAATTACGAATTAGACATAGTTAGTTTCTTCAAGACCATATACATGTCAAGAAAATATTGGACTACGAGGCATTTTTAAAAATATATATATATATTTATTTAAACATTAGTTAAATTCTTACCCGCTCTGCCAGTTGAGTATGTGTTGTGGGCTGCAGGGGGGCGTAGCTGCTAGGTCACTGCAGGAGTACCACTCCTCTGACTGTGTGGAGATGCAGCTGAAACACACACAGACTCCACTGTAAGACACTGCACACAGCTGAACTACAGCCACATACGCTTATACACGTGGTGAACGTGTCCGAGATAAAGCTGACTACTTGCTGCCAACACCCTCTTGAGCTTCTGGAAAAGGTCTGGAGTAATTCTGCCACCCAGAGAGAGGTGATAATCCCCACGACAAACACCCACACACTGACCAGACCACCCTGACACACACACACACACACACCTCACAGCAATGTACTTAAGTTGACACATAAAATAGGCCTCATTCCACCACTCCTTTTCTCTCTGTAATACACACTATATCACTGCAGTAGAAAGAATTTATACACAGTGAAGTGAAATGTACAGACCTTACCTAAAGGCAACACAGCATATGTGAATGTGAAAATGAGGTTGTGAGGGTGAGAAACACTGTTTGCACCATATTTTACCCTAGTGTACCTGGGTGTTGATTATTAATAAAACAGGGGTTGTGAAAATTGAATTAACTCAAACCAGATACTGACTGGTTTTCAGAACCCCCCCCAATACAGTTAAACTGCACATTTTAGAGTGGCCTTTTATTGTGGCCAGCCTAAGACACACCTCTGCAATAATCATGCTGTCCAATCAGCATCTTGATATGCCACACCTGTGAGGTGGATGGATTATCTCGGCAAAGGAGAAGTGCTCACTAACACAGATTTAGACAGATTTGTGAACAATATTTGAGATAAATAGGCCTTTTTTGTACATAGACAAAGTCTTAGATCTTAGATCTATCTATCTATCTATCTATCTATCTATCTATCTATCTATCTATCTATCTATCTGACAAAAAACAGCCACTATGCATCTAATTTATGTTGTTAACTCTGACTTAAGTCTTGCAGGCATCCATATATATTTGCATCATTTATATTTGATCTGCTCACCTGGTGACCCCTTCACTAGTGTCCCTATTCGTCCTCCACGGCCCTCTGAAGAATTGGAGCTGGTGTACGTAACACGGCTATGCTCCTTTATTGATCCAGATGAGCGCTGGTACCAGCACCGCAGCTCCTCTGACACTGCTGCCCGCCCCCCTCCTCCTCCTTCCCTACCCAGAGACGGAGTCCTCACAATCTGTGAGCGGGAGGGCGTCAACCTCCCGCTGCCACCACCCGCTTCCCCGTCCTCCCCGGAGCCCCAGCCCTCCTTATAAAGCCCCCGGCTGTGTATGAGTTGGAGGTCTTGAACTGTGCCTTGACGCTGTAGTGCCCCTCCTGGTCATTCTCCAGGCTGCGGACAACCACGGCGCTGGGGCTGCTGCCCTCTGTATACAGCGGGTACTCTTTGATGCGATACTGCGAGGAGGGTTGGCTCTGGCTGTGGAGGTACACGCCCTGGTGGCTACCGCACACCCCTCCGTTGGTGCTCCCGTTGCGGGCAGCCAGGTTGGGCATGCTGCCAGAACTGGACGCCCAGATGTCCCGCAGACTTGTGACGTTGTCGCTGCCGGGCTTTGGAGGGTGAGTCCTCGGCCAGCGTACAGTAGTTAGGGTTGGAGGTGGATGAGGGGTAGTAATGTTCTGAACTGGAGTGGCTGGTGCAAGATGAGCAGTCATCAGGGACAACAGAGCCATTGCTTCCTGTCCTTTGTGGTCCTGACAGAAACAGGTCAGGGCTAATTCCCGGCTCTGTGTCTGCCTCCAAGGATAGCAGCTTCCCCTGAGACTCCAAACTGGAACTCCGGCCACGGAATGGCTGAGTTAGACTGAGAAAGAATCGAAAACGGAATTTTAGTGGATTATTCAAAAATGTAATATTTAAATATTATGTTTTTGAAATATGTATATTGATAATAAATTATTGCTTTTATTCAGCAAGGATTCATTGAAATAACTGATGATAATTGAGCAGCATCAGCATATTAGAATGATTTTTGAAGGATTATGTGACACTGAAACTGGAGTAATGGCTGCTGAAAATTCAGCTTTGCCATTAAAGGAATAAATTACGTTTTATTATTAAATAAAAAACAGTTAAAATGTATATTTTAATAGTTTTTACTATATTTTTGTTCAAATAAATCCAGCCTTGTTGAGCAAAAGAGTGAGAAAACATTTAAAACATCTTCCAAAACAATCCAAACTTTTGACTGGTAGTGTATATTGAAGAATAATTACAAAAACAAACATTATTTTCCTTTGGAATGAACGTGTACTGTGACAAGGTTGATTTAGAATTTATGTTGATTTTATGTTTGGTTTTAATTGTATATTAAATATATGCAATTATAGGTTTATTCACTTTAATATCCTTAAATACATAATACAAAATATGAACTGAAATACGAATCATTCATATAAAATGAGAATGCATTTATTTAGCCTAACAATACAATTCTGTAAACAGTATGCTAAATAAAACCACAGGTGATGCTCTCATGTCGACAGCAGAGGACATTGAGTGTGTGTGTGTGTGTGTCCAGCACCTGGCCGAATGCACGCAGCTCCGTGTTCTCAGGTCAGGGGTGGAGGGCATGCTGGACTGGCTGTTCCAGTGAGGGAGGGAGCGAACAGGGCTGTTCTGGAGAGAGTTGCTCCCTCCCGGCTCACAGCTGCCTGTGCTAGGGAACCGCCTATGACTACTGCAGAAAGAGAAAAGAATAAACATTATTCATTCATTTACATGTGCACCACACTACTCATACCAACTCATACAGACAAGTCTGTACCTGGAGTGTGAGGAGCGTTTCTTCACCCGTTCGTAGGGTTCGTCTAATGAGCTTTCGCTCCACATGCGCGGTTTGATCGGGGACTTGTCATAGTCACTGCGTTGGTAATGCAGGTGTCTCAGTCCATCCAGGGACTGTGGGGGAGGCGGTCGGCTGTGGGACGGGGGTCGGGGAGGGAGACCTTTGTGTGGGGAGGCAGCCGGAGAGAACGTAGGGGTTCCTGTCACTTGGGGGTCATCTGGAGAACAGAGTGAGAGGATATGAGATAAATATATAATTTAAGGTAAAGATGGTGCCTGCATACGTGTTGCTTTTACTTTGGGGGACAAAATGGCTAAAAGTAATTATAGAAATTAAGAAAATTGAATTAGTCTTGATGTGTATTATCTGACAGGATGAGCCACATTCAAAGTTCTTGTAAAAAATATAAATCATCAAATTAAATATTAATCAGCAAAATTAATGAGGCAAATTCCTGTTTGTATATGTAAACTATATTAATTGTAAAATAATTGTTTATTGCATCATGATGATATCCAATCTCCCATTTTACCAAACACCATCTCTTAAAGGACATTTTAGGAATTAAAAATTTAAATAATCAAAAGAAAAGAAAAAGAAAATAGTTCATAAAACCTCTTGAGTATTATTTGATTAGATAATTAAAGTTCAAAGATATTGTAAAAATATCAAATTCTATACTACATATTAATGGGCCAGATGAATGAATATTAACGAGACCAATGTCTGTTTGTATCTGTAAACTAGATTATTTGGCAAAAGAATAGTTTTGGCTTCATTCTTGTTTGCAAGACCCACTTTTCACAATCCAATTAATTACAGATGGATATAATCAAACCCTGACCTAATTTTTGTTTGTTAATTATTCTGCTTCAATTTGAAACCAGAATACAGATGTAAAATTGGTATTTATGTATAAAAATTGAACAAAACTTACCATCATCCAGCACCAGGGCATCAGACAGTGAGCCGTCTTCTGAGCCAATATTCGCTTCTGCCGAACAAACACAAAGTCACTTAAAAGTGAAAACTCACATACACCAACATGTCAAACAAATCATCGGAACCTGAGCGTGAATACGAGTGCTCGCAGCAGAGGTCACACACAGACACATGTGTTCACACAGTTTTATAGGTCTATGGGGAGGTGTGATTACTCTTGCTCTCAGCATGAAAGACTTTACAGAGGAAACATTTAATGAACTCACAGGAGCGCTGCGGAAATGTCTACAAATGCAATGAATAGAATTCCTCACCCTCTATGATTAGAGAGGCACGTTGTGTGGGTTTCTTCCCAGAGCGAACGCGGTGCTCGTTGATGCCGTTCTCGATGTCTTGCAGCTTCTTCAGAGCATTCAGATACGACGTCTTCCTCTGTTTCTTCAGCTTTTTGCTGCTGATGTGAGGATCGGATGCTAACCGCCGCGCTGCCTCTGTTATCTGGGACTGGATTGCAAATTCCCTTTCCAAACGCTCCAACTCCTCTTCCTAAAAACACACAGATGTAAACATACACAAAATGAGTAACTGAACCAAAAAAAAGACAATCCTTTATATAATCCTTTGTGAAATTATCAACACACACTCCATCAGAATAACAAGACAACTATGGGCGCCAAGTTGTCTAGTTCTCACACACATATTGAGACAGCTAAGATATTGTGTCCTCTTATCAATGCCTTTCATTAATCACCCAAAATCAACAATCATCAGTCATGTAAGAAGACACATACAAAAGACAAAGATGACATTATGACCTCTTACATAAATCAGCTTTCTTCATTCACATAGCTAAGCTTGTTTTTGGGGTTTTGTAATCCAGCTCCTTTGGCTGACATTCAACGCATACACTGCACTATCGCCACTTCCTCTGATCATGCCAGACTGGAGCTATTTATAGACCCCTGCACACATGCATGAACGTCTGATTGTGGCTTAAAGGGCAGTGTATGATGAAACAATTGTGCAGCGTTCGCTGTGGTCAAGGGTTCTGACGTTTGTACAGTACCAACTGTAAATCACACACTAAACAGTCACTGACCTCTCCTTTAGGCAGGATCTTCTGCTCGTCAAGTTTGAAGGCGGTGCCGATTTTGCGTCTGACGGTGGGCGGCTCCTCCCCAGGGTCGAGAGGGTACTCCTTTGGAAGTTTTCCTGTCAGCTCCTGAAACACAACACACTATGTTACACTCTTAATCCAGCTGTTTTGGTGTGTGTATGAGTGTGTGAAATTAAGATTCTAGTCCCGATCAACACATTTGAGAGCAGCAAATCCAGGCTTGACTCTTTGTAACATGATCTTTAGGCATCCTAAGGCATTATTCTGAATTAAAGTGTGCTGCTTTCTAAGATAAAAATAAAATAAAATCATAAATCATGTATCGTAGATTCTTTCACTAATTTAAACAGGCTGGGGCACATATTTAACTGTAAAGATACTCATATACTCACAATGTTAAGATACTCATAAACAGATAGTGTTTATATTACACATCTGTAATGAAATTGGTTTATGTACTAATATATATAAAGGGAATAAAAAGAGTATTGTGTCAATGCTAGTAAACTCTAGATATCTAATTCTGTGGTGGCCCACAGAAGCTACAAGAGTTTACATTGAATTAAATGCCCATAAAAGTTTACTATGTAACCAAAATAAGAATACTATCCAGATATTTTAAATGAATCACCAGCTTGTGGTAATGATTGATTGTGAACAGCTTTGAAACCGTAACCCTGTTGAGCGTGAAAGTGCAGTGTTTTGACTTTGAATGTGCAGTGATCCATCTTTTGAAGTCTAGCAATGACATCAGGGCGTACTGTGATTCCAGTTCTCATCGAGAAATTTAAGTTCTTAAGAGATATTTCTTTAAGAGATTTTGTTATACCATTTACGATATTTACATTTAAGACAGACCTTATGACCTTATATTTGATTAAAATTAATGTAATACTTTTTAAAGACACGTGCGAACCATGTATGATTTAAAGTGCCCCTATTATGCCATTTTTAAGGTTGCTTATATTGTTTTATGAGTGTCATAAAACAGGTTTAAATGCATTCAAGGTAAAAAAAAACACTTTAGTTTTCTCAAAAAATTGCTTTAATTTTAACTAATTTCTACATTATTCATAAATGACACGTGCGAAGCGGTTAGAAGAATCAGTCTCTAAACCCCTCCTTGCTGTGATTGGTCGGATGACAAAGTCCTTTCTGATTGGTCTACCGCACACAGCACGAATGACAGCCCATGGGCAGATATTATGCAAATGTGTTACTTCACGTACAGCCGTAACAGAATAACATTCGGATTCCTGACTACTTGTTTAGGCGATTGCGAGCCGACTAATTTTTTTGATAGACAACTTTATTTATCGTGCACTGTCGGCTTCACAACTTTGCACTAAGTTTATGTTCACATAATGCCACATGACACACTGCATGAAATGTAATATTCGAAAAGGCATAATAGGGGCACTTTTAAACATTATTTACGCACAAAAAATTTAATAGTCCTTTTTAGCAAAATAGTTTCCAATGCAGACTGCAGACAGCAAGTAAGCTCAGGTTTTCCAACAGAGCCATTATGCTGAAGTGAGAAGTTGTTTCGATCCTTACCGCTTCTCTGATGCAAATGCTCTTGAGTTCCTCTATTCTCTGTCTCAGCCTCTCCTCCAGAGCTTCCTGTCTGGCCCTCAGAGCCGCCAACATGTCCTTCTTAGCGGTCTGGGAGCTGTCTGACTCTTGAGAGCCTACAAACACACACACACATCATACACAAAGTAAGATCAAATCTAGGGTTGACATATGTCACATTTGACCAAATATGTATGTGTGTGTGTGTGTGACCTAAAGGTCAAAGATCAGAAATGTTTAAAGGTCAAATCAGCACAAGCTGCTCCAGACTTCAGCATAAACAATCAGACTGGCCTTCTCGCTTAGGATGAGGGTGTGTACTTCATCTCTTTCAATGCTATGAAAGGAGCAAAGTGTGTGTGTGTTTCCGGACAAAACTGAACAAACGGCCCCAATGGGGCAACATTGTTTAGCAGATACTCCATGTGTACCAGAGCATAAGGCAAACTGAGATGTTTACGAGGAAGTGAGCTACATTTTTTGGCAAGATTGGGAAGGATTACATAACAGCGATACATTAATATCACCACACAATGCTAAAGACATTAAACCAAAATGAGTAGCGGCTGGGAATGTGTGTTTTCTCACACTGAAATTATGAAGTATCATGGAAGCTTCCTGTACTTCTGCATGCGATGTGATGCATCTTGTGTGTTTGGAAGAGGATAATGAGTGTGTGTGGGCAGGCAGCTGTCTGGGAATCAGTGAAGGGTCGGCAGTAATAGAGAGAGAATATGACCGGGGTCACTGGCTATGTCGCTGGTGTCCAGTCAAGCTTTCTATGTGTGTGTGTGTGTGTGTGTGTGTGTGTGTGTTGGTCTACGGCTGTAGAAGAAGCGCTGCAACCTTAAATTTGTCCTGTCACTGTAAATCAATATGGCATGGCATTTCCCAACTTCTATATTATACACTACCGTAAAAAAAAGAAAAAGTTTGGGATCAGTAATAAATACACACAATTTTAAAGAAATTAATGCTGATATTCAGCAAGGTTGCATTTATTACATTGGTCTAAAGTGACAGTAAATACATTTATAACTTTACAAAATAAATATTGCTCTTTTAAACTTAAACAAAAATATTTAAGCATCATGACGGTTTTCAAGATTGATAAGAAGAAATGTTTCTTGAGCACCGAATCCGCATCTTATAATGATCTCTGAAGGATCTCGTCACACTGAAGACTGGGGTAATGATGCAGAAAACTCAGCTTTGCATCACAGGAATAAATTACATTTTAATATGGAAAATGTATTTTAAATTGTAATAATATTTCACAGTATTACTGTTTTTACTGTGTTTTTGATCAAATAGATGCAGTCTTGGTAAAACTTCTTTCAAAAATATTAAAATCTTAGGGACTCCAAACTTTGAATAGTGTATTTTGGACAAAATAAATATTTAGTGGTATTTTAAATATTTTTTCTTGGACACACAAAGACCAAAAGTAAATATTCCAGAATCACTCTGAACATACAAGTGAACCAGAGAAGGAATTCTTGACTCCCAGTTCCTGTGAGTATGTGTGACAGCAGAATTTAGCTGCAAAGAGCTTTTCCACTTCGCCAAGTTTGGATTTGCTGAGTTGCCAAATAAATCCATCATTTTCCCTTCTCAGTGGAAAGCATTCAGCATGGGGATGTGAAGTGAAAGACGTTAAGAGACAATTAGTAATGGACACACACTTGGGCTGGGTGGGGTTCATGGGAACTCCAGAGGGGCAGAACTGTCCTGTGGTGAACCTATGAAGCAAATCTACTGCAAAGAAAGGCATCACACTGCACAACACACAAAAACAGAATAATTCTATCCTTTCAGACACTACATATAAAGAGGCAGGAGATTTCTGAAGAATAGCTTTACAGAGCAATGACACACACACATGCACATTTAACTGTACTGTATTTAACAATGCTTTAACCCGACTCTTGTACTTTCATAATACATGTTCCTGCTCATACTTTGACTGACATCAGTCCAGATTTTGTTCGTTTACTTAATGCCTTGCCTGGACTTATTGTGCACAATTCATGCATGGTTTTCAAAAACATTTCTAAAATACTTGCTTGCTTTGCTTCTGAAGCAACATTCCTTGTCAGATGACATAACTGAGCCTCATTTCTACAGTCCTACTCTACAATGTCTCTCTATGAATAACCAAATTAATTTGGAAATGCTTTAGATCACAGAAGTAAAATGGTTTGCAAATACTGTTTCACTTTCATGCTGTCAAACCAAAGCAAACAACTCCAAAATGCAGTGACTGTCCAAGCCTCCACCATGATCTAATCTCTCATGTGTGGTCAGTGATTAAGAGGCTGAAGACACATGGCTCAGATGAAAGGGAGATCATATGACTGACACCAGAGGAGTCCTGCTACGAGCACATCTAATTCATGATATCTGACACCACGGCAGGAGTCCAAAACCAGCATCAAGACAAGCTATTCTCACTCTCACCTTGTAGAACATTTACACACATTCCCACACCCCAAAACTCCCAGTGTATGACATCATCATCACCATGAGATCGCAAATGCTGGATTCACACATATAACAGGACAGAGTGTTTGAAATCAAGTGCACACTTGGCTTCAAAGACCGCTTGTCACCCTTGTTTTACGTTCCTTTACTATAGGCCCCATATCATTGCCGACTCGCCATTAACACTCTAGTTGCAGATGCAATGCTACATTTCTACAGAGCCCTTAAAGCATTGGTCTCAAACTCAATCCCTGGAGGGCCACAGCTCTGCACAGTTTAGGTGGTTGGAGCTAAACTGTGCAGAGCTGTGGCTCTCCAGGAATTGAGTTTGAGACCAATGCTTTAACAGGACTGGGAGGAAAAGTCCTCTTAGTTTTGCACAAAAAAAATGATGTTAAAAAACATTTGCAAGAGAATGCAAAGATTATCTGGCGACCAATAGTTTTGTGAAAGAACACAATGCTTTGCAAGTGAATGTAACATTTCTCAGGGAATACAATACTGATGCAAGAGAATGCAACAGTTTTGCATAACATTTATTGGGGGGGACTGTTGAGTGAATGCAAAGTTTCTCAGGGCAACACAATATTGTTGCACAGTGATTGCAATTGTTTGCGAGCAAATGCAACGTTTGTAGGGGAACGCAATACTTTTGCAAGAGAATGCACATTTTCCCTCCCATCTCATAATTTTTCTCTAATGTCCCCTAAGTAGCTCCAAAAATGTCTAACTACGAACAACACTTTATACTCGTGTCAGGACGTAATTTCTGGATGAAAGCTGTAAACAGGAAGTGATCTTGTAATCGCACCTGTTTTGTGTGATTGTGTGTGCGAGTTCTGACCTGAGGAGAGCAGGCTTCCGCTGCTGCCGCTGATGATTTTGCCTTTGCTGCCCATGTTGGCCAGTTTAGAGGTCTTGAGGGTTCCTGTTTCTGTCAGGTCTATGGCTATCTCATTCAGACTGCGTGCAGCATGGATCTTACTCTGAGAAATAGAGACAGAGAGAGTGAATGTGCTTGCCAGCTGTGTCGAGTGTGTCCGAATTTTTCAAGAGACGAACATTCCGCAGCTTTTAAAAGTGTAACAGAATCCTTGAGCAAAATCAGAGACAGATAGTTATGTGTGTGTGTGTGTGTGTGTGTGTGTGTGTGTGAGTGTAAGTCTATGTGGCTCTGAGGATTGCAGAGAGATGGTTGTCTAGATGGTGAGACAGTTAGAGGTAGACCACAGAAACACAGGATTGGCGATGTAGTAAGAGCGAGGTTATCAACCAAACACACTGATACAAGAAATACATTTGAAGACAGATCCGAAAACACAGACGCACACTCACCTTGCTCTGTTTGCGGTCCAGGTAGAACTGGTGCTGGCTGATGGCCATGGCCCAGATGGATTTGATGAGGGTGGAACAGGCGTACCAGGTGTGCACGGCAATGCCACTGTGACCAAACGTCCTCCGCGTTACCGACGCCCTACAGTTGGAGCGAACACAAACCGACTTTATATTCACTGAATTTTAGGACATTCATTGTCAGTGTAGAAACAGATGTCAAAATGTTTATTATTGCCCAAACACATGAAAACTCTTATATTTTAACAGACCCACACCATCGTAGTGTTTGTAATTTCAATAAATACAGTCAAACAATGTTACCTCCTCTACATTGGAGGAACCACATCCAAAGACACATAAAAACAGCCAATAAACAGACCTATGATCATGTTATGTTGCTTGGCTAGTTAAGCTAATGCTAAGATAAAGCTTACTGATGCTTTTAAGATTTTAACAGATTTCTTTGCAAATTCAACAACATCTCATCTACTGTGCCAGCTAACTAAATAACATTTTTTGCTTCACTGTAAATTTGCAAATATCTTCCAATCAGTACCATCCAAAAGTTTGGGATCAGTAAGGTTTTAATGTTTTTGAAAGAAGTCTCTTATGCTCACCTAGGCTGCATTTATTTGATCAAAGATACAGTAAAAACTGTAATATTGTGAAATACTGTTATTATAACATAAAGTGGGTTTTCTTTTTAAATCTGTTTTAAAATGTATTTTTTTCCTGCGATGACAAAGCTAAATTTACAGCATCATTACTCTAGTCTCAGTGTCACATGACCCTTCAGAAATCATATGCTGATTGACTGCTCATTATCATCAATTATCATCATCTATCATCTTGAAAACAGTAGTGCTGTTTAATATTTTCTGATGTAAACTGTGATACGTTTTTGTCTAGTACAAAAGAATAGCATCCAAATATTTGAACAATTGTGTATACTTAAATACTAATAGAGACATACAAATTCACACACACACACACACACACACACACACACACACACACACACACACACACACACACACACAAAATGCATTTAAATTCTATTGTCTTCTATATTATTAGCCACCAGTAAGACATATATTTATGTGGGAGATATGAAATGTGAACTGGTGTTAGCACATAATACTCCCGACAGCTCTGCAATGTATTGGCTAAACATACCACACACAGCGCAGCCCACAAACACACACACACCATTACACTGTGGTCGAACCCAGCACACGTGTGTGTCCTGTGATGGGCTTTATAAAATCCTCCAGGCCTCTCCACTAGAAATAAAGATAAACACCAGAGCCTCGTGTTCTGACTCTTATCGAAACTATATTAGCGTATGTGCGTGTGTTGCATTGACTTTAACTGAATGACAGTGAACTTAACAAGAAGGAAAACACATCATAGTCCGCCACGCTGCAAAATAAACAGATTGTTTCATCTTCCTAAACTGCCTTGCTCACTTTCATGTCTTATTTCCCCAGCCTCCAGCCTCTTCTCGTTTCTGAGCTGTCGTGGTGGTTGTTTGAACAGCGTGAATGAGGCGGTTTATCTGTCAGCATCTGAGGCAGCGTGTGCTGCTGCTTTTGGCAGCGTGGGCTCTCCTAAAGAGAGTAACCAGCCCTCGACACGTACTGATGATGTCATGAGGGCCTGATTAAACCCTAAACACATCCTAATATTGACAGAGAGAACGTCAGAACAAACTGAAGATCTGAAACAATCCAAGTTTTGACAGAATGAAAGAGAGAAGTGGAGAACTGAGATCAAACTCAAACCACATCTCAATCTCTACAGATGGACAGACAAAATGAGGAGGCTATGTTTTTGTTCATTTGTTCCATATGTACTTATGCCCTCTTCTCCACAGGACACAGGAAGTCAAAGATTTAAATCCAATAACAGATAGCTTAACGTGTGGACGGAAACCAACCAGATGTAACTACGAAAATGTACCAATGAAAATGTACAAAAAAATCTAAAATGTGTTTTCCTGTCAAAGCCTGATATATTTTGAAGATTAAACAAAACTAAACTTGTATAACTGATGTGTAGATGCTGTATAAAGATGTTCCTCTATTCAAATTACACCAAAACAGATTCATATTCTACTCTTGTTGCTAGTAAAATAGTCCAATGTAAAGCTCAGTACGTCATGCCACTTCACTTCTAAGTAATTCTAATTATTTCCACACTTTAATCCAAAAGAATCAAAAGGACAAAAACATACACAGCTGAGATGTTTCAAATGATTCATGAGATGTTAAACAAACTTGTCTTTCAAACTCCTGCTGAGTTGGAGTGAAAGTGGTGCCCACAACATGTATTTGACACATTGTTTGCAAGCTTATACAGTTCATGACCTCTGAGTGTGAGTGAACACGTGTAGGCTGTAATATAGATTTACCTTCTCGGATCATGGACTTCCACTGAGAACTTCTTCTCCCTGAAGTACAGATTCTCCAACTGTCTCCATTGGAATACCTGCAGAGATGAGAGAACGTTTTTGCAACAATTCCACGGATGGTGCTCCAATGACTGTAAACTCTTTCCAGATCAGAAAACTTCAGGAAAAGGCTCTAAAAGAAAATCCAGAAATCAAGTCCAAGCCAAGATATTTTACTTTTCTGTGCACTTTTGTGCTTATGGTGAGTGTGAGCGAGTAAAATCCTCCTTAAGCACAGGGGAACAATGAGTCCTCCTCTGTATATGTGTAGAAAGAGAGAGACTGTTTGGATCAAGAGCGATGAAGAGAGAGAGAGCAAGCAAGAGTGGGAGGGGTCAGTTCCTTCCAAGCCTCTCCTCCCTCTGGGACACGCACTTCCTGTGTGGGCGGGGTTTCTGGAGAGTTCAGAGTGATGCGTTTGTGTGTGTGCTGTAGTAACCCCACAAAATGCAGTGCTACAGCTTTGTTAAATTCCTCCACATCTTTTCCATTCATTCACTCAAGAAACCTGGTTCTGGTTCTCATTACACACAATCATGCACACACACACACACACACACACAGCTGTCTGCGGTGCACACATTGGACTCCTGGAGCCATCAGCTGCACAGACAAAAAGAAAACATAATAGAAATAGAGAGTGGCGGAGAAAGTGGTATGAATATATACTGCATTTGCTGAAACTGATTCATATAATAAGATAAAGAGCCTATACACTCTTTCCAAGGTATATAAGAGATATACACATTCTAAACAATCAATTATGTCCATAACTGTTAACAGTCATTAAACATACTTTGTATATAAGCATTCCTTAGTAAACAACTTGATGTAAGAAAAAAGGAAAAGAGAAATGAAAAAATGATGGAAGAGAGTGGAGAGAGAAGGGGAGCGGGCTGGCTTGAAGAGCTCAAGAATTTTAAGAGCCTGGGAAAACAATGGACAGATGAAGGAAGAGGGGAGGGAAGGAACATAGTTACACACACACACAAAACTATTTCCACATATATCACTAGGATTGGGAATTAAGAACCGTTTCTTATTCAGAACTGGTTCCATTTTTTTTTTAAATACCGGAATCAAATGACTTTCACAGCATTCGTTTCCGATAACGGTCCTTTAACATCTGTAACATTCCACTGATGCAGATAACATACCGCATTGAAGGGTTAGTTCACCCCAAAATGAAAATTATTTCATTAATTACTCACCTTCATGTCGTTCCAAACCCGTAAGACCTTCGTTCATCTTCAGAACACAAATTAAGATATTTTTGATGAAATCTGAGATTTATCTGACACTCCATAGACAGTAACACAACTGAAATGTTCCCAGGTCCAGAAACGTAGTAAATACGTCGGTAAAACAGTCTATGTGACATCAGTGGCTCAACTTCAGTTTTGCAACGCTCCGAGAATACTTTTGCAAAGAAAACAAAATAACAATTTACTCAACCATTCTTCTTCCCCGAGTTACATCGTTCGCCATTTCAGAGTATCACAAAGCATACGCACGTTTTCTCCTAAGCGTAAACAATGCTTAATACGCAGATTACGTTCATGCGCGCTTTCCCCGAATGTAAACAACGCTGATTACGTGAAGTAAATTATGTTATTTCTGTTTTCTTTATGCAAAATTTTTCTCATTGTGTTCCAAAACTGAAGTTGAGCCACTGATGTCACATGGACTGTTTTACCAATGTGTTTACTACATTTCTGGACCTGGGAACATTTCAGTTGTGTTGCTGTCTATGGAGTGTCAGACAACTCTCAGATTTCATCAAAAACATCTTAATTTGTGTTCCGAAGATGAACAAAGGTCTTATGGGTTTGGAACGACATGAGGGTGAGTAGTTAATGACAGAATTTTCCTTTTAGGGTGAACTATCCCTTTAAAATAGTCTTCCTGCATGTCTACTAAATCTACAATTTTAGATAAGATGAAACTACAATATGAATTGCATGAATCGATGAATTGGAATATAAATCAATGAAATGAGAGAGAAAAACAAGTTGATGCACAATAATACATATAGAATCACAAGGATACAGATTTGACAACTACAATGTGTAAACAAATGACTCTATCTTTGGTCTAATTATACATATCACTAAAATAACACTTATATACATAGTAATAAAAGTAACAAATAACATTCAAATATGTTACAAAAGATAGTATTGTTTTGTTTAGTATATTTTTCCTCAGAAGTACTAAACAAATCGTTAATTCAATTCAAGTTAATTTATAAGTACTTTTAAAAACCACAGCGTATACCAAAGTGCTGTACTATTAAAAGACGAATTAATATAAAACAGAGGGACATTAACTCATTCAGTGGAAATGGAAGCAGAATTGTTCAATTCCTTGTCTTCCTTCAGACACAGGGCAACGGAACAGCACAGAGATTTTGATGGCGTGAATGTTTCTTGGTGTTTATGAGAAGCTTTGATGGTCTCATGGGACCAAGAACAAATTTGACCCTTAACACTTTCAAAACAACTTTCATTATGGAGATACTAATCTCTCTCCTTAAGAAAGAGGGAGGGAGAGGAAAAAGAAAGTGAGGGAGGCTACAATGTTCCATGACATCTAAACACTCTGTAGCATGGTGCAGTTATAAGAGCCAATGAGGCATGGAGCATAAACCACACCAGAGTATTTTGGGCACAGTGAGGGGGAACAGGGGACCTCTGCTATTGTTCTGGATTGAGACAATCTCAGCAGAAAGTGTGTGTGATTTTGAGGCGTGCAGTCACGAGAGGCTGCAAGAGAGAAAAGACATTTCAAAGGGGGCCCATGTGCCCAGTGATGTGCTGAATCCTGGTTAGTTCCAGCACATATTTCACTGACAGCTGAACCGTTCTAGTCCTCATGTTGTTTGGTTATTTAGATCTCTGGAAACAGGGTTAAATCTTGTTCTGGTCTTCAAAGGATTTTAATGAAGGCTCACAGCCATGGTGATGGGGTCCAGAGATTGGCTATGCCTGTGTCTGCAAACCCCACCTCTGTTCTGATACAGCTGATTCCAGTAAAGTTTCACAACAAGAAACTTTAAAAGCTTCAGAAACAAAAGCATGCAAGCACAAAACATACACACATGTTGAGTGAAATATTCTATTCTTAATTAGATGGTAGCATTTTCCTTTTTTACTTTTCATTAAAATAGATTTACACTACCATTCAAAAGTGTGAAGAGTGAAAGGGGTATGACTTTTTTTTAATAAATCAACTCTGTTGTTCAGTAAGGATGCATTAATTAATGCATTGATCAAAGTGACAGTAGAGGCATTTATAATGTTAGAAAATATTTATAATTCAAATAAAGGCTGTTCTTTTGCATTTTTATTCATCAAATTTAATAAATAAAAATGTATTAATTATTAAGAAAATATTTCAATGCATTCTAGGATCGGACAATAATACATACAATGCTTCCTTTGTTTTTGCCTGAAATGAGCATAATTTTGTTGTCTGCTATTTGAAACACTTTTAATTGAGACCATGATGCCTAATAATCTTGCCTATATAGACAGTTAACCAGGTTTTAGAACAGCTAACCACTTATTAAAACATATTCCTCTCTAGAGTTCAAGCACAAAGCTAAAGATCACTAAAGACAAAAACCTGCTTATTCAGTAAATACATATATAAAATACAACATAAGGGAGTTCCTATTTTAAGAAGTCTCAGTCTAAATGTCATAGGCGTTTCATCACTATGACTATTCACTGCAGTTGCTTCATTATAACGCACAACGCCCACCCTGCAGTCTGTCTGTACATAGAATAATACAACAAACCCCCACCTCTTTCTCTCACAAAGACGCACAGAGTACAGGAAGACTGTGTGTGTGGCATGGTATTTACTTAGCCGGAGCTATAACGAGCGCTTATGAGAAAAGACAGGGCATTGGAAAGGTCAAAGGTCACTAGCAGCAGACAGGATGAAAACAATCACCGGTGACTCAAGGGTTGCAATCCCATGATTCAGCTAGCGTCACATCTGGCTAGAAGGGCAGCTATAAATTTTTTTAGATTGGCTATGCAGTTCATATGTTTTACAAGGCAAGAATCTTTCAGTTATTAAAGCTAATAAGCTGATCCAAACCAATCAGAAAAAGCCGCATGCCAGTTTTTGGGGAGTGGTCCCGGATTTTTCAGACGCACTAATGTTTCCAGTATGTTTTGTGTTGTCAGGGCGACAGTAATCCTGCGGGTGTCTGCTGCTGGGTTTCCTGTTGCGGGTTTTGGAGTCAGCAAGGCTGTGGAGGGAGTTTAGGTAGAGGACAATAGCTCTTGAGAAACACATGCACCAAAATTCAGGATGAAACCACAAATGTACTCGTCACACCTCTGTGAAACTTTACACAAACACACACTTTGGCACAAATGCTCTGTGGTTTCTCATTAGGAAAGAGTTTAAATTAGTTTGAAACTCATTAAATAAACCCAACCACTAACTCACCACGTCTGCAACTTTTAGTGTGTGGCATATTTAAAAGCATATCACAGTCTCTCACACACACTGCCTACAGATGGAGAACAGCCACAAACCATTAGCGCATGTGAGCTTATCATCAAAACATTAAAATGTGCATATGTGATGGAGGCAAATTGTGTAATGAGAACATTAGTAGCAATGACCCATCTGAAATGCAGATCAGTGGAAAGTTGCAGCCTGGCATTTAAACACAGGGCTAGATGTCTGATTGCTCTCTGTGATTAAAATAATAGTTCACACAAGACTGAACATACTGTCATCATTTACTCACTCGTATGCCATTTCAAACCTGTAGGACTTTCTTTCTTCTTTGGAACATAAAAGAGATATATAAAAAAAAAAGTCAGGGTTTTTTCAATCTAAACAATGAAAGTCAATGGGGTCCAATGCTGTTGCACTGTATCATCATAATTTGTTTATACACTATCTGAACTATATTTTGCATTCTGCAGTAGAAAAGTATGTGTTACAGGTTTGGATCATCAGGGTGATTAAATGATGATGTTCATTTTTGGTTTAACTATCCCTTTATATTCCAGGTTTAGGTGGATTTGTCAGTAGAGCTATAATTTTGTTTAGTTAGCATCTGTGGCGTTTTTTGCAGACGCGTCTGTTCTTCTCGCTGGTTTCTCTTCCTTCATTCTTAGCTGCCCTCTGCTGCATCGTTTCATTTCAATTCTCGTTTTCTGTAACCGATCCTTCTCTGTAAATAGGCCTGAGTTTGGCTTTTCGCTTGGCTGGATGTTCAGCTTTGAACGCTATTTTTAGCTTGCGGTTTTGGGAAAGGTTTTTCTGTTCCTCACCACAGGCTGAAGTTTTTGCCTGTCCTTTGGAGAGAACTTAAACACGGTGTGTGCTGTGAGAATGGAAAACCAAAGCCAGCGGGACACACACCTGAAATAAAGTCATTCCGACAGCAAGCCTTTCTTCTGACCGAGACAGATTTGTAGCATTTCATTTTACCTGGTGTCACTGATCGTCTGTCTGAAAGGTTGAGAGTCTCTGTCTAAAGTTACAAAAAAACGCTATGGGGTCAGACTGCCAGAGGTCATGAGGTCACCACACCCAAGTGTCAGACGGTCAGACTTCTCTTGGCTGACATCATGAGGTTAAGCAAAGGTGACTAGGTGATGAACACATATTCATACACATGCACAAACACACAGCTCAAGCTAAGTTTCAAAACACAGCGTAAGGGAAACTGCTTACATCCACTGGATTTTCTGCAAAGACGAGAGATTTAAAGGAGAAGTGGGATTTGTTCCCCTCCCTCATGAAGAAACAAAGAGCTTTTCTTAAAAAGCACTGTCATAAGCTACATTTTTTTAGAAGTGACTGGGTTCTGAGTGGTTGCCTGAGTCAAAAAATATTAATTAGATAATTTTATCACCTGACAAGAAAGTATGACCACTCAGAAAAGTAATGGCACACCTCTTCTCAACAAGTGGAATGACTTAAGGTCTGACTTGTCCCACTGGTGAGGGACGAATTTTGCCAAGCACTACTAATTACCATCAGGGAGGTAAAACTATTACGGGATGACCAAGATGAAGAGATGTGAAGGGAGGACAAAAAGAAGTCAAACTGTAGTAAGTCCACAGAGGAAAGACAGTCTTACCTTTCTTGGTTTGATTTTGTCCTGGTAGTCATATTGAAAAATGCCTTTATAACTCAAACCCAGCCACCACGGGATACCCTGCTTATCCAGAGTGAGAAAGAGAGCGTTAATGTGTGCACACACTCACACACACACCCACCGATAAAAGAAGTGTCAGCTCATGGTTGATGATAGAATGATTATCTTAAACACACCGAGTCTTAAGCATCCTTTAACACTTAAGTCAAGCACTGATACTATAGGTCGTGAGAATGTGTGTGTGTGTGGACTGATGGCTGTGATTATAAATCCCCCCGAGCACACTGACCCACCTTAACAGCATAATAATGCACTCCATATGTGGGTAACGACTCCACTATACTCATATAACTGTGAGAGAGAAGAAAGAAGAAATCATTGACAGTATGTTATGGATGTTACATATTCAGACAATTTACAATAGCAGTGAACACAGGGGAGTGGATCTCAGAAGTAGGATGCATGAAAAGGATTATCAGCACTGAAAGTGCAAGAAGTATTTGGATCCTTTAGGCACACTTAGAATTTCACACTTTTCAAGCTAAATGTTTCCCCCTAAAATAAGTTTGAGTACAATACAAGCATTAAAAAACACCTTGTGTTAAAAATTTAAAGTATAGTTCACTCAAAAAAAATATATAGCTTGCTTTCTTCTGTGGAACACAAAAATAACACTAATAAAAGTTAATTAAGTCAAAAGCATCAAATCTCATTGGTTCTTGCACGCCATGTGACCATATGTGATGATGTTTAAGGTTTGTGTAGCCATTGACTGCACCGATTCATGATATGGACAAAAAATAGCTAAAATATCTGATATTTTCTTTTGCATTCTGCAGAAGTTGTTTTTGGAATGACATGATGGTTGAGACATTTTTGGGTGAAGATAAAATGCATTTGGACACTTTTTGTTCATTAAACTTAAAAGAACATTTTGGTCAAGACAATATTATTTCTTACTTGACGATAGCCTGGCCTCTGGACTGTCCACTTAGCTTCTTATAGTGCTCAATGACCCGGTCCTCACTGCAACACAACACACAGACTCACAGATTAGCAGCAACAGATGACAATGTTTATGAGAACGTGGCTGTCAGCCTATTTCAATTCCACAGGAACACGAAGCAGATAAGAGTGAAAGCTTACAGATGTACAGAAACACAGCCAATGAATATACAACTCCATAAGGGAGATAAGTTCATTCTTAGAACAGGAAGTGCACCGGCCTGCTCAATACGAATGTGTGAGCGAGAGTGTCTCAGAATGGCAGCATCTGTTAAACACTTCAATCGCATCAAATAGAATTCGTGGAAAATTAAGTTAGAGAATTATTCTGGGGAATCCTTTCCCATGGTGCTCAGAAAACACAGAGCAGATACATCTCGTTAATACCTCTCAATTATCAGCTGACATCTGTGTATAAGTGTGCGTGTCTCACCAGTATGCGAGTGAAGGGTGCTCCTTCAGTGCTTGTGTAGGCAGTGCTGGCAGTTTCTTCAGATCAGCCCTAGTAGTATCATTACTGTGAAAATAACACAAAATACTCAGAAATAGAAGCACTAACAGAGCAAAAAAAATCTGAATGACAGAACAGAGACAGAAGACACAGAAAGGCAAATTCATTCAAATAAAATATTTGTATATTATAAATATTAATTATTATCATTATTATAATTGCAATTTAATAGTAATAATAATTGTGTAAATGATAATACTTTTCAAATTCTTGAAAATGCTAATTATTTTGCATTTACAACCAATTTATGTAAAGATGGCAATCTGATCAACTAATAAATCAAGATGGATATGTTAAAATCACAACTGATATTGTTTCCAGTTCATTTCTGAAAGGAAGTTTAAGTCAAGTGCATTGCATTGTGGGATATATTATCCCTTACGCCCCATTCACATTCCCATTGAATGGAGCAAAGCGTTACCGAATGGAATTGTGGGCCTGTCGCGTTGAATTGGGTCGGTTGCTAGCGGCAGAAGTTGAAAACCTTTCCAAATGTTTAAATGCCAACGCAGGCGTCATCCAATCAGATCGCCTTATGCAAATACCCTTGCACAGACGCTAGCCAATCGCATTCATGCAACACCAAAAAACAAATGTGATTGGCTGCTGTCACTATGAAGGTTGCGTCAGCACAAAGTTTCAGACACGCCCCCATCAAGCGTTGACGCCGACGCCCCGTGTGAATGTACCGTTACAATGTGCTCAGGGTCTATGCACATTATGGCAAAGTCTGTGACTATCAGGGCATTCCACATACACAAAATGTTCACACTATATATAAAATGCATACTGCAAAAATTATGGCAGTATGGTGGTGTGCCATTCCAAACACAGAGCGGTGGAGAGGTTAAGAGGAAGTGTAAGAGGTAAAGGAAATTGAGTTGAAGAAATCAGAGTGACAGAATAAAGCTGGAAGGATGCACATGTGACAGATTTGTAGCTGAGATACTGTGTGTAGAAAGTGTTTGTGTAAGTGTGTGTGTGTTTGATGAAGAGAGAGCCAGGGGTTAGTGTGTGTAATTTAACACTGTTTATTCTCTGCATTCCATTTCCTCCCCTCTGTCTCTGTTCCCAGGGTTCACACCCCCATATCTCTCTCTCTCTCTCTCTCTCCCCATCTCTCTTGAATCATGTGCATGTGCTTATGTGGGAAGGAGAGTTTGATATACGCCACAAATTGGATCTGCTTTCACTCTGCAGTGACATACAGATAGAGACTTTGATAATGTGTGAGTGTAAAGGAGGTCACTGGAAGGTGATCCGTGCATTCAAACAGCCTCTTACCTCGTGAAGTCTCCTTTAGCTTCCTGTGGGAGAAAAAAACATATTTTACTATCAATAAAGAGTGTTTGATGGTAGACGAGACCGCTTGGAAAGATCGTATCCTCCGATACACAGAACGGTGCATGTGTGTCTCAGTAGGGGATGTAGTCGCAGCCATCTGGACTGAATCCTCCAAAAGGTCAAACACACATAACATACCTGATACTACACCTGGATCACACATACACAGAGTCATAAAGGAAAGCCATATTTCTCCAAAGTATTTCCCTCGTATGGATAACTTACAGTTCCAAGGATGCATCCTGTTTTAGATTTAAAATAAAGTACCCTGTCAGGCTGAAATACCGTAGTGACCTGAATATGACTTTATAACGCTTACACAAGTGTATTTGAGAAGTATGAACTTCATGAAAGTTCATTGCATGGTTTACGAAGGTCCACAAAATGATAAACAGTCCGACGTGATCTTACCTGTAAGATAAAAGAGGCCAGTTCAAACACCACCTCGCTGTCCACCTCTATGAGCTCCTGGAGACAGACAGAGAGAAAGAGACTCTTGAGTTCAGGATCACAGCAGACAGGACATCTCCATTAATCTGTCTCTTATCTTATCTCTCTTTTAATGACCTGATCTGTTGACTTATCACTGAAGGGTCTATTTAATTCACTTCAGCTATTTCCTGTGTAATCAATAGCAGGACAAAGCCACATACACACACATGGGTTTTATGTGAGTTTTTTTTTTTAAGTGTAGGGAGGTCTTAATGACTTCAACGACCAAGTCAAACGGAGAGATTCATTACCTTTGCTGAAGAATTTCAGGAATGTCACACACAGAGTACTGGCATGTATTAGAAAGCTGACTCTAGAGTAAAGTGTGAGCAATGAGCTCATGGCGGGAATCTGTGGTATGTGACCAGTGACACATTCACAAATACAGAATGTTTTGGAAGAATCAAGCACTTACAAATCAAAACAGCTATTGCAAATATTGAATTATAGTTATTATTTATAAACACTACCATTCAAAATGTTGGGGTTCAAAAGACTGCATTTATTTAATCAAAAATATAATGATACTGTTAAGTGCTTTTTAATTTAAAATAACTGGTTTCTATTGAAATATATATATAAAATGAAATTTATTCCTGTGATGCAAAGTTGAATTTTTAGCAGACATTACTCCAGTCCTTCAGAAACCATTCTAATAAGTTGCTGCTCAAGAAACATTTCTTATTACTATCAATATTGAAAACAGTTGTGTTTCTTAGATTTTTGTGAAAAAAAGAAGGTTCAGCATTTATCTAAAATGTAAATCTTTTGTAACAGTGTTTAAGTCTTTATGGTTTACTTCTGATCAGTTCTAGTCATTATTGGTGAATACAAGATTTTTAATACCTTAATGACCCCAAACTTTTGAATAATAGTGTATATGTATAATATATATATGTGCTCCATGGACATAGATGGAAGTAACAAATGGATGTAAAGGGGCATTAGTTAATACTGCCCTCTAGTGATAGAACAGTGACAATAGTTTACCTTATAGATGCAGGACTTTGCATTGAGGAAGAACAGCTCTATTGTGGCATTGTCCTTAAGGTAAGAGATACTTTCTATGTAGAACCTGTAGAAGAGAAAATAACATGCAAATCACATTATGGCTAAAGTTTTAAAACATTACAGTTGCATATACACTATACACAATTCACATATTAAGATTGCCAAACATGATTGTTTAGTTGTGAACATGTGCTTCAAAATTGTTCGGTAAGAGCAACCATTTCTGATTCCTCCAAGCGCAGGTACATTCAGACTGTTTGAATGAACTCACAGAATGAATCAATGTATTATATACGCAGACCCAAAGACCAATCACTAGAGGGCATCATAAACACTGCTATAACCTCTTGCTGTCTCCATCTCTCTCAAAACCCACAAAAAGAAAACAATATCCAGTGTGCACGCTTCATTTAGCAGTCAGATTAGAGTTAGCGGGAACTACAACAACAAACACAAATAAGTAATTGTCTCAAAATCAGCATAAATAAATAAGCGCTCTTAGCATGACATTTCTAATTTCAGCTGAAGGCTGAAGCTGTGACATTCACACATGGACTGTTACACAGACACACATGCATACACAGTATATACGTACAGATGAAAACTGATAATATGACCTTGAACATACACTGAGGCATACATTGAACTTACAATGAACCATATGACACATGATACACGAAGACACATGCTTTGAATCCATGGCTGACTGTTTAAAGGAGCGAGAGAAATGAGAGAGACAGAAAACGAGTGAAAGTGAGAGAGATTAAAGTGATTAAAACTGTATTGACAGCTGGTTTAATTTGAGATGTGAGTGAGACACAGTCTTACACGCTTCAAAGACTTTAGCTTGCTCTAATCAATAGCTCAAACAAGAGCAGAAAGGACAACACACATACACACTGATACACACAGGACATCATGCATGCATTAAAACTGGGCCTCCGCTGCAATTTAAACTGCACTGACATGCAATAGCTCAAGCAAAAGACATACAACTTTGCACGCAGCTATTAGAGCAAAATGCATGCGTGCATGCGTATGCGTGCATTTAAGTGTCTGTGTCTGTGTGTGACCCAGAAAAGCAAAGTGATGCAAGAGGAATAGACTGAATGAGAGAAAAGCAATTCAAGTGTGTCCCAACAAATGGGTGAAACGCAGGGCCATTTTAATGCTAAGCTTGACAGCAATAAACCAGCATCCACCCACAGCGAGCGTGGTGATGTACGACTGTGTGCTGATTGCGACACACACAGTAAAATACCGTGAGGAAGCACACAAATGTGCCGCACACAGAGACATACAAACACACAAGAGCAATAAATATACTGGCTGCTCTTAGTATTGGTCATATTTCGCAGCAGATGAAATTCAAATCTAAACCAATCAACCCGCCCAGCAGATATCTGCTCATGCTCTGCAATTCAAACGCAGTCTGATTAACACGATTAACGCTGTTGCCATGGTGCTCAAATTGCTGGGGGTGTTAATGACAGGAACGGTGGATTCTGATTGGATGTGTTTCTGGTAACTGCCAGTAAACTGTGGTTTACTGACCCCGCTAATTTTAAACAATAAACAAACACATGCACAAAGCCCCCAACACGAAAACACTCTAATAGAAGTGTTGATGCTAATTCATTCTGGAGGTGTTAAGTGTTTTCTTTTTTAATATTCAGCTGGGATTTGTTGAAGTGATATGGATGTTTCTCTTTCATCCTCTGTCGATAAACATATATTACACATTTTTTATATTTTATATATATTTATTATTTGTATTATTATTTTATATGTGCAGTTTATTATATATTTATATTATTCATGTTATTAATAATAAATAAAATAATAAATATGTATATATGTGTATACATATAAATATTTATTAAGGTCTTGTTGCAGCTGCACTTACCTAACGCAGAAGTAAAGCCCAATGGGTCCAGATTTCTTAGGAAACTCGTGTTCCAGAACACGGCGATCTAACTGCAACCAGCTGAAATGACCCCTGAAACACAGCCCAAGAGAAATGACTGATAGCATCTGTAACAGCAACCGGAAATGTCTTGCAACATCTAACAATGTCTCATTTAAAGTGCCACATAACGTCATAAAACCTCATGCGAAAAATGAGCCACAAGAGGGTTGTTTTATGTTTAAGATGTCATCGCATGCGTATTTTCATGCATAGTTTAGCCAGTGATGACAAAAACTATAGCATTGGTATTCCGTTGCACACAGATATATAACCTTTCACAAATAGATTCTACTCAGTAAAATATCTTATGTACTTATGCCTTATATATATAACAATATAAAAAGATCTAGTAATATATTAATTATATATATACACACACATGTTAGTATTAATAAATATTATATAATTTATTAACATATTATTTAGATTTTCTGAAGAACATGAGTAAAGTTGCTCCTATAGTGCTCTAGGTGGAACAATATTAATACGGATGGTTGTACCACTGACAAGCCCAAAGTGTTTTAAATTGTGTTTGTATAGGGAAATGATTGTGCCTCTTTAACTCACATTGTGTGCGTGTTTCTGACAGAAATGCCTTTGACCATTTGCATGTTGTCCTTGGTGAATGCAAACTGTCAACCCCTTGTTGGGAAGGATGTACAGCGGGGTGGATCAAAGGTCAACAGACAACATTTTAAATCTTTGGGAACTGCAAATAACACATTCCCCAAGCACACCAGCTGTGAGAACAGACGGGACGCTTCTCTTGAGTGAGTGAGTGTGTGCGTGTGTGTGGGTGCCTTAAAGAAATCATGCGAAGATACAACTAACAAATGTCACACAGAGGTAGGTCACACTGTGTAGGATGAATGAAGAGCTGGTTGTCACAGAAAGTGAAGAGGAGAGAAAGAGTGAATCAATCATTTCCCTGTGGAATTATCACAGCATGTTCACTCATCTAGTCCTGGCACAGTCAGAGAGCAGAACTGTTCATGACTACACCTTTTCTCATAGGTTAGAGACAGATATGTAATGTCTTGGGTATACGTACGTCTCATCTACATAAGAGATTCCAAAATATTCCTTCTCTTTCAGGTTGAAATGGGATGCCACCAGGTCTAGAAGATCCTTCGCCATTAGCTTGGGCTGACAGAGACAGACAAAAAAAAAACAGGTTTCATCACAAGAGATCTTTTGGTTTAAAACAAACACACTACACACAGACAATAACACCCAGATACACACACACACAAGGTCATCGAGTTGGCAGGCTGCGAGCGTTGTATTCTAATGAGTATTGATGCACTGCAGTGACTTTGCAATTTCATACCGACTCTGTCTGTCTGCAGGCTGTGTGTTGCATCTTGAACAGAGCTTGATATGCTGCATAACAGTATCCGAAATATGCTCATACAGCTGAGATATTTTCATTTAAGAAGGATTGATCATTATTTTAATAATACAAAGACACAGAGTTTTTTGACTAAACAGCACTTACACAACCAGCTTTCCCTGTGTGTGTGTGTGTGTGTGTGTGTGTGAGAGTGTAAAGTGTGTTACCAGCCAGTGTGTGGTAAAACATGGGTGTGTCACTGGCTTGGAGCATAGACACTGAAATCACTGGTGTCCTGGGACATCTTTGTATAGCTTACCAGGCTATCAATATATCCACACACAACCATTAATGAGTAGAAAACATTTCACTTCACTTGACTTCTTGACATCTATCTCATATTCACAAACTATTAGTGTTAATGTTTTTGACAGAAGATGCTCACCAAGGCTACAGTTCATTGATAAATAATTTCTGTTTTAATATATTTGAAAATGTATTTTATTCCTCTGATGCCAAAGCTAAATTTTCAACAGCCATTACTCAAGTGTCATGTCACATGATCCTTCAGAAATCAGAGACATTTATTATTATTATCAATGTTGAAAACAGTTCTAAACCTTGACAGTAGTGTATGTTTGGGGTGTGCATGCATAGATATATTTTTTATAATGCTCTGGCAGTTTTTGTATAGTTTTTCATAAGGTTTATCTGTATTAATGTGTGGACACTTATTATCTACAAAATTATATGACAATGAAGTACTGAACCAAAGCATTGAAATGTCTGAGAAAGATCAAAATAGTTAAATCAATTTAAACAAGACGTGGACTCGATATACACACGCATTGTGTCCATGAGCCTGTGTTCAAAACACTTTAATTACTGTTTCTGTTTCAACACAGACCATTTTGAATTAAGAGCACACATAAATACAGACAGACACACACACACACACACACACACACACACACACACACACACACACACACACACACACACACACACACACACACACACACACACACACACACACACACACACACACACACACACACACACACACACACACACACACACACACACACAGCAACAGCACTCTTTGTAAGAGAGCCAACCCACCCACACACCCTAAAAATAGCACAGCATAATCTGGAGCAAAAGTACAATCACTGCCGCAACCTCTGATTATTGAAGGAAAAAAGGAAAGAAAGAGAAGAAGAAAAGAACAAGGGGTAGATTACAGCCTGTAGAATTAAAAAATCATCATTATTTATGTTGTGTATGATCAAATTTTAAGTTATAATGTACATCTTCTAGATAAAGCTTTGATGAGGGTAGTTCTTAATAGTCCCAAAACCTAGCGATCTGCCTGCCTAGAGAGCACTTCACCTAGAGTTAATGGAGCATAAGAGCACAACAGCAAGCACAAAATTATGCTGCATAAAATCATAACTTATTTAAACGCAGACATATCAACAAAATAGTTAAATGTAGAAAACAACAGACTATTTTCACCAATATTAATTTGTGCATGTACTTTTATTACTCACTAGTGCAGAAATTCCCAAACTTTTTTGTCGGCTGAGCCCCCTTTGATTTTAATTATAATTATTTAACAACACGTTTGCATGTAAATTGTTCTTTGATATTGGTAAATAATCACACGACATACAGGTAAACAAATAAAATGCTTTTTTTTTTAGTGTTTCATTGAATTTTTTATTTATTTACATTTATTAATTTCAATTGTATATTTTTTATTATTGAACTAATTATTAGTTTTTCATTTGCTCACAAAACCCCTGGAGTTCCTGTGTTATTTTCCCAGGGGTTCATGAACACTAGTTTGGAGAGTTCTAAGCTAAACAACATTTGTTAAGGCTAAACTCTACTAGAATCAGCATTCTCCATCTTGACCATCTCAAATCATATATTTCAGTGAGGTTGTCTCCTTAGACGGTAGTTGCCTTTAAAGAGAGCAGAAAATGATGCAACCAACTAGGTTTTGGAATAGAGCTGTTGTGTCAGAAGCATGGGCGTCAGAACCATTGTATATTTGGGCGGGACAGGACACACCCACTTTTGAAGACCAATGATATTGGACCCACCCACTTTTACAGTCTCTAATTCAGTGAATATGTCTGTGCACTTTTCAGAGTGCCGTCAGTCAAATCCATTTCACACGAGGAATGCCCTGATAGACTAAACTCCATTTAGCTATAGTCTTGAATTCCACACATCTGCTTCCTCAAATCTATTGCACTTGGCTCAATCAGAGTCCAGATAACTCCATTCTGTGTTTTCACTAGTTACTCGCGCCTGCTGCACTCCCGCGACACAGCTAAATAAACACAGCATCTTAGCGTGTCTACTGCTCAGATACACCTTACCCTACCCGGTACTTTATTTAAACTTTTAGATTATTTCCTTCATTTAATTTTTTTGAAAACAAATGCCTTTCCGACATAATTTGAGATTTGAAAAGGGAGAAGAACGATTTCGACAAAAGGTGGACGTGAACTCGGGTCTCTCGTTATTTATACTACTTATTGCAAATAGTGGCAATTATCTGGCACCTCCGCATTGTAATACATTATAAAACAGTATGCAATAATAAGTTAGTGAGTGTACATTTTTATTTTAATTCAAATTATTAAATGGATGTCAATTTATTGGGACAAAAGACACCTACCCGATACTTTATTTTCAACTTTTTATTATTTCCTTCATTTTTATTAAAAATAAATGCTTTTCTGATGTGATTTGAATTTTGAAAAAGGAGAAAGAGTCGATCGTCAAATCTAACATGACACGCGTTTTACCATCTGCACCACAAGAACTAACAATCGTCTTTTGTAATGTTGACTAGCCCAATCACACATTGGAGGGCGGAGTTAGTGGATAGACACTCCATTTATTTTTTCTGGGGGAGGACCCACCCACATTTATTTAGCTTCTAACGCCCATGTTCAGAAGCAAAGCATCATCATACAGCTTTAAAAACCTCAATGTCTACTGAGACATTGCAATCACGGTCCTCTCTGATTCACCACCCACCCTTCAGGTCTGATCTCAAAAACCCAGCTTTCAGCAAGATATCTTGTTTTAGATATTCTTTTATCTTTTATGGTACTGACATTGTGGTTAATCGCAAATGAAACAGTATATTGTGAGATTGTTCACCTCTGGTACTTCAGGTGAGATCTGCAACTCTGTACCACATCAATCAATTGTTACATTTAATCTCATCATTCCAAGCAACGCTGTGTGAAACAGCTTGCTTCCTCTTAGAGCCAAAGCGAGTGTGTGTCTGTGGTAAGAAGAGGAAGCAGGTTTAATATGACCGCAATCTTTAATCTGGACCATTTGTATGTGTGCAGTTGAGAAACTGAAGAGGGCTAAAACTTAAACAGTGTCTATTTTCTAAAAAATGGCAGTATATTTGATCTCTTTCCACCTCATTCTCTCTGTTTAGCCTCCAGACTTGATTATGACAGTTACTGATATAATAATGTGTGAAGAGTCTCTGAAATGTGTAGATAAGAAAGATCAAGCATTATTAATATCCTGTTAGTGTGCACTGAGGGCCATCAATATGAGCGCTATATGGTTTTAACAGATTTAATGTGGGATGGCTATCATCTCCTCTCTGCCATTACACTTACTGAGATGATGCAAATCACAGACATATGTTTCCACATGGAATAGCATGAGATAGCGCGTGTGGCAGAATATCCGAACTGTTGTGATTTAATATCATTAAACAGTGTGTGTCTTATCAGGACGGAACAGCGATGACAAGAACACACGCCGTCAGGTCTAGATCACAGAGATGAGAGATGTGAGTCGGCTTTCATCACACAAAATGACTTCAGCACAAAACAATGCTAGGGTTTTTGTTTTTGTTCATCGCTGTTAAAACACATGTTGATCTGATCATGAATGCAGACTAGATAGTGTCCTTCTCTAAAGCTGCCTGTACATTATAAAATAACAGAAATCAAATCTGAAGATGTAATTATATACCAAAGGTGCATTTACACAGATGTTTTTTACATTTACATTTTGAATCTGACACAGAGCCAGTGTAAATACATTTATGAAGGAAGTGTAATAGTGGGAAACAATGAGTCTGTTCCAAAACAAAGTGAGCTGCCTTGTTGAATATTGTCTACAGTACAGCCAGTTACCTTCAGATATGAAACTTTACAAGTGGCTGATTTGAAATGCCCTAGATATGCAGCACAATACACAGCACACACAAATAGTATGTAAAATAGTACATCTTAGATTTCCTTTTTCACTAAGCTTGTGGCAATACATTCTGTAATTGCTTTGCCAAAAAGGTATCTAAGATATATCTAGTGAGTCTAAAACTCAGACCTTATAGTAGTTTAAGTGTATTATCTAGCACCTCAATCTCAAAGGTCTGTCTTCTTCAAGAGAGACCAAATATGCTCTTGTCAAACTCCTGACTAACAGTGTAAATTATAGTTGAGAGGAAGGACCGAGCTAGGACATGAGAGAACCACCAACTAACAACACCTGCTTTGACTCACCATGGAAAATGACGAAAACACACTAAACGCACATCACTCACAAAATTACAGCCTCCTGTGGAGAGACAGGTGGGAGATGCTAACAAGCAGTTAGACAGCTGAAAAACAGAGTATACAACTTGGGAAAAATCTGAACAAGACTGTTGACAGCTCTAGTATTGTAAGACTGTCTATCTTTTTATAAACCAAAATCATGTCAAAACTGCTGACAGAAAATTAAAAAGGAAACACTAAAATATACCTCCACTAAAGCAACACAAACTAGATGTTTTCTGCACTGTATGCAAATAAGCCCACAAATGATGAGACAGCAGCAATGTTCAGTCTCTAATGGGACTATAAAATCATTCACAAAGATGCTGCCAGTCTCACAGTTTAAGATCATCCGTGATAACCTTCAAAATGGTACACTGCCTCTAATGAGGCGAGAAAGAAGTGAGGAGGAAGAGGAAGCAGATAAATGAGGCTGCAGAAAGATCCAACAGAGACCCATCAGTAAACCCAAACCAGACAATGATTTCACAGCAGCATATGTAAGATGTTTCACATCTTAAAGGGGGTTCACACTGGAATTGAAGGTTGTAAATTACTTATTTATTTGTTAGTGACTTTAAATTCTAAAATACTATCTACTCCAGTTTCCCCAAAACATCTAATCTTAAAGTTTGAATAAAAATAATTTAAGGCTATGAAAAAGGAGTTTCCTCCATTTAAATTTTAATCAAGAAGTTAGTTATCCCTTTTGGTTCAATGTCTTTTCATCAAGCTAATTATGCATGTCTCTGAATGTACAATGTAACGCATAAGTTTGCGTATATGATCTTTCACATGCACATGAATAGAAGTGAGTAGAACATAAAATCTAGTGTAACAGTTACTTTAATGCACAGAAGATCCTGTAGCATTGTTTTGTTAGGGACATCAACGCAATTGCTCTTACAGAAAAAGGGAAGAGCTGTTCCTCAAGGAACACGCAGAAAACAAACTAACTTGGAATAACAGCAGAATTCTCAATGGCACGATTAACCTACACAACCTTCTCAAGAACATCCGCCCATGTGGAGGAAGAGAGAGAGGAGGAAAAAAAGAAGTCAGAAAGAACAAGCGAAATCTTTTAGCCAACGCTAAAAGAACATATATCTAAGTACTCATGACTAAAGTAGGACACGTGTAAAAATGATGGAATAAGCGTTTCTGCAACAGCTCAATAAATCATAAACTGTAGAGAGAATGAGGAAACACATTGACTACCCCTCTGCCTTATGCCTTCTTTTTCTATCTCTTCCTGGAAATCCCTTCTTTTCATCTCTCTCATCCTCTTACCTGATTGTTAAGGACTCTCTCACCTCTCCTTTCTAGATTTCTGTTTATCAGATCAAAACTGCAACCACATACATCTCAACCAGCATTTTAGAGGAGAGAAAGAGAGTGTGGAAAATGAGAGATGGAGGAGGCTAAGAAATTACATTTCTCCAACTATGATGAGTTTAAACTGGAGTCTAGAGGAATCAGGTCACCTAACCGCACCTGACAGGCATGAGAGAGCGAGAGAGCACGGAAGAGAGAAAGACAAATAGAACCGAACTGAGCAGGACAGAACAGAATAATAAACAATAATAAAGATAGCAATAAAACAGAAAAGAAAATATAATGGGAAGCAATCAGAAGAAAACAAAGCAAAATATAATAGGACATAAAATAACAAAATCAGTGTTATAAAAAAAAAGACATCAAATAAAATATAAATATTAGATAAAAAATAAAAAACTTAAAGATTAGAGATACTGTCTTGGCAACTAACTGAAATACATTTGAGGTACTAAAATTACTAAAACTAAAATGAACAAAAATAAATTAAAGTTATACAGAAATATAAAATAAAAAGGCAAGCAGATAACAAAATTACTAAAACTTAAATTAAAATACAACAATAAATGCTAATTCAAGATTTTAATAAATACTATAATAGTAAATAAGTAATAAAAATAGAACAGAAAATACGAATGTAAAAATAGAATATAATAAATGAGAAAAAAACAATACAGTGTAACTATAACAATAAACGCTATTCTTTGTGTGTTTAGTGACTGAGATGACACAGGCAGCGTTTACCTCATGATTAGAGATTTCTGTGAGTGTTGAGGAAACAAAGCTGTGCTGAGGACACATTTCTGTTTACACTGAGGGCTGATGGGGCATGGGAGACAGACAGTGTTGTTATGGAAACTGAACTCATCCTGAGAGATGTTTGTGTTCTGATGGGAGGATTTATGGGGTGTTTGGAGCAGGAGGGGGCCGCTGTATGTGTGACTTGAGAGATTGCTGGCTTTTGGTTTGCTGGGTAGTTATGGGAACCTAAACCTGCCAGATTGACTATTAGTGGTACTGATGTTTAAAAGACACTTAAGAGACAGACATATGCACAAACATATGATAGAGTTCAGGTCAGGGCGAACTAATCTCAGGGTCTGTTTGGCTGTGAAATTGGAGAAGGGTATAAAAGAGTGATATTTCATTTGCACGAACAGAGAAAACATTTAAACTCATACATTCACACAGACGGATAAAGAACCCACTATTTCCACAAGACATTAATTATGTCTCAGAGGAACAATGAGGATTTCCCTTCCGAGACAAACAAGAGGAAACCTCTGGCCTTTATCACAAAAACATGCACCACAACTTCACACCTTTGTATTTCAATAGTCATATAACTTTAATATTTCTGCACTAATACTGGACACTGTGCTGGTGAATTGAGTTGAACAGAATCAAGTATCTATTGAAAACCTACAATATCATATTTGGGCCTTGTTGTACCATCTTGATTGTTATAAAAAAAAGTATATTGTCTTACCTGTACCAGGAGCTCCAATTTCCTGTCATCCAGGAGATGGACCTGACACCTCCGCCCTTCCGTCATCTGTTGTGAAGAGAGAGAGAGAGATTACTGAAAGCACATTCACAGCAGGGTGAAATCAACTGTAAATACTAGGTCATGGTGACATGACAAAAATAGAAACTCTCCTTACACACATGCAGCGCGATTCCCAGTCAAGCAGCAGAATTCAATCTCATTCACTCCAACACACACACTTTACATGGAATTATCCTCACATCAGTGCTGATGCTGAGTAGCAGTGTTTTAAAGTGTATTTTGATTTAACTGGTTAAAATAGATAACTCCAGACACACTTAACATGTAAATTCTTACTAAATTTAGAAATAAAATATTAGGCTATACAAAAAATAATAAACAATGTTGTTTCACTTACAGAGTTTTATGATCAGAGGTCAGAAATGAGATAATGGCTACTTTGCATCTAAAAGTAGTGCCATTTGAACTCTTTGCACATTTTCTAAATGATACATAAAAGCAACCAACCAGTTTATGTTTGTTTTTACTTGTCGTTTAGGGTCAGGTTTATCTGAAACTGCTAATACCACAAGTGCTTTAAATTTTTTAAAGTGGCATAAAAAGACCACATTTTGTAATCAAAATTCTGTTCTAGGCCCCAATAACTTTCATATTATGTACAAAAAACATTTTCAAAATATAACTTGTGTGTGTGTGTGTACAGAAGAAAGTCATATTGATTTGGAATAACATTAACTGCACAATGACAAAATATTCACTCAAAATTGCAGTTAACTACATAAAATCACTTTGTATCGTACATACGTCATGAGCACAAACATCATACATAAGCTTCTATTTGAAATTAATCAACGCCTAGAGATCAGGGCTTACAGCTGCTGTTAATATAAAACTCCCCTCAACCATCACTAACTGATGAAAGGATCGTGCCATGTCAGTCTGTATAGATACCTGCACCAGAGCACAATCTGATTACTGCTTTGATTGCCATCTGCTATGGTGAGGAATATCTCTTTTTATTAGCCAGATAGGACTGCTCATAATTAATATTAAATTGAGTCTGCAAGAAAAACAAACACAACAACAACACACTTTCCTCCAGGGTAAAATGAGTATGTGCTTTCAGAACACCTCCCGCAGGGCGCAGTTGGACGTTTGTAGTCCAGACGCATTCCACCTATGAAACATGTTTGCAGTTACTATCGCCTGCACGCTCCTTTCGTTTGGTCTCAAATCACCGCTCACTCCCACTCGCTTTCCATTCACAAACTATTTTTGTGAGTGTTTACTTAAGATCGCTGCTTCTGTGCCAAGCCGTATAGTAAACATCCCATTACGAGCAGGTGGACAGACACATCTGTGAGTCTGACTAACAGCCATGTCATCACGTGAGTTATACTGCCTTTAGGATTGAGCTGGTTTGACAACTCGAGTACAAAGAACCAAAGTGCAACCCGATACTCCCCTTGTTTTTTCCCCTTCAAGAGAGCTTTTCATTTTTTATTTATTTTCTCTTAAAGGACAAAATGTTTCGAGGGATTTTGAGTCTGTGAATGTGATACTAACAGTGGCGGTAGTTCACATCCATCAGCGGACTTTCCATCCGGTTCCTGTTTATACATCCTGTACGAGTCAGAATGCAGTAGTGCACTGACTCATTCTCTCTAGTGTGCTATAGCGCACTCTTATTCTATCCCTCCATGCTTTCATGCTCTCATCCACCCCCTCTATCTCTATATGTAGGCCAAGTAAAAAAAAGAAAAATACAAGACATTTCTTAAGCTTTTCAGCGTGATGGTGTATGCAAGGACATCAGAATTGGAACATGTGGAGCATTCTGGCTGCCATCAGGAAGCGCCGTTCCTGAGGAACACAAACAATGAGGCTGATAAAAGCAGCATGGCTCACATTTCCTCCACGCACACGTGGGGGGAAAAGACTGGAGGAGGGGAGTCACAGGACTAGAAACACATCCTTTCTTCCCTTTCTCCTCTGTCTTGTTCCTCAGTGGAGCTACACAACCTCAAATGCACAAGCATGTGACAGACCACATGATTAATTGTGTGAGTGTGTGTCCGAACAAACTGGTGTGAGTTTGTTATTGACCTGTGAAGATGTTTTTACAGGGGGGGCTTGGCTTGATGAATTTCTCTTGGTCGTGCTAAAATTAAATCTAACTCCAACTCTCTCCCCTAAAAGCCGATATCCTGTCTTCAGAATAACATGCCCTCAGGCAACATCCGTATTCTTATCCCTCAACCACTGAGTGAGATCACATTTCCATATAATAAAGACAAACCTAAATCAATATGAACTGGCTCACCTGAATATGGTCCAGCCTTTAATGATGAGTTTTTTTTTTTTAAATGTCTAATTCCTTCCCTGGAGCTGAACATGACCCAATTAGGTTAGCACATCTAACTTTCATGATATTCATTTATGAGAATAAAAAAGGTAGCATAATTGATCCAAACCACTGCAGCAGCACCATTAAAACCATATACAGGTGCATCTCAATAAATTAGAATGACGTAGAAAAGTTCATTTATTTCAGTAATTCAACTCAAATCATGAAACTCATGTATTAAATCAATTCAATGCACACAGAATGAAGTAGTTTAAGTCTTTGGTTCTTTTAATTGTGATGATTTTGGCTCACATTTAACAAAAACCAAAACATTTCAACAAAATAGAATACTTCATAAGATCATTAAAAAAACATTTTTAGTGAATTGTTGGCCTTCTGGAAAGTATGTTCATTTACTGTATATGTACTTGTTGTACTACTATGTACTATAAACTTGCTCTCTTCTGAAAAGAGGACTTTGGACCACTGGGCAACAGTCCAGTTCTTCTTCTCCTTAGCCCAGGTAAGACGCCTCTGACGACAACTGTAGCCAAATTCCTTGACACGTCTGTGTGTGGTGCTCTTGATGCCTTGACCCCAGCCTCAGTCCATTCCTTGTGAAGTTCACCCAAATTCTTGAATTGATTTTGCTTGACAATCCTCATAAGGCTGCGGTTCTCTCGGTTGGTTGTGCATCATTTTCTTCCACACTTTTTCCTTCCACACAACTTTCTGTTAGCATGCTTGGATACAGCACTCTGTGAACAGCCAGCTTCTTTAGCAATGAATGTTTGTGGCTTACCCTCCTTGTGAAGGGTGTCAATGATTGTCTTCTGGACAACTGTCAGATCAGCAGTCTTCCCCATGATTGTGTAGCCTAGTGAACCAAACTGAGAGACCATTTTGAAGGCTCAGGAAACCTCTGCAGGTGTTTTGAGTTGATTAGCTGATTGGCATGTCACCATATTATAATTTGTTGAGATAGTGAACTGGAGGGTTTTTGTGAAATGTGAACCAAAATCATCACAATTTAAAGAACCAAAGACTTAAACTACTTCAGTCTGTGTGCATTGAATTTATTTAATACATGAGTTTCACAACTTGAGTTGAATTACTGAAATAAATGAACTTTTCCACGACATTCTAATTTATTGAGATGCACCTGTATATGCTTCAGTTTGGGGATGGGTAATGACGGCTCACTAATCTACCAGTTGTCCAAAAACCAGAATGCTCCCCTTTAAAGCATCTTTATGTAAGCGCCCCCTAAGAAACAGAAACCAGCCTAGTAATACAGGACTTTCTTTTTTTTTTAAATAGCTTATTAGTCATTTGGGTAACCTAATAAATCAAACTGGAAAATATGTAGTTTTGTACATTCATGCTAGAGTTTAAGTTTAGGATTATCTTTAGACAAAAAAAATACATTTCCCAACTTAAAAAAAAATGTGATCGATAAATAAAATAAATACGAATCAATCTTTCCTCAAAGTACAATATCTACGTAGACATAGCCTACTATCCTAATTAAAATCTGCAGAATCCTATGGAATTGATCTAAAGAAAGTAAAACAGAGCATTACACTCTTTTTGGCAGCTGAAAGCATATTCAAATCAGCCAAACATTTCATAAATAAACAGTGTGGTGGGAAGTGCAGAACTGTGAATGATGGTTGTTCCAATTCTGTGGAGATCTGTGAAGCTTTTTGAGGGCACACATTCCATGTGGCCCGCTCATAACAAGCAAAAGATGCAGAAGCCAAAGTTTGTGGAGGCTGATATTGGGCTGACTTTCCAATCTTTAAGGTTAAACTTTATTACCGACCTTGCGGTAGCCCGCAAGCATTGCATTTTGGTTACATCACCGTATTAAACCTCTTACGGTCTGAGTCAGGCTTGAAAGGAACACATCCCACCACAAAATAGGAGATTAAACCTGAGGCTTTGAATGAAGCAAACAGCATGCTGGGGATGGGAGCACATCCTTACAGCCTGAAGCTCAAGATGTCACACCTCCGCTCCACTGAATGAGAACGCTCCTCACTAGGGTGTATCTGAAGGGGGAGGTGAACAGCTTTCAACCACAATCTAATAATCAGGTGCTGGGGATGGTGTGTTAGCAGAAGTGTGTTTGTATGGTGTGTCTGGTGTGGGGTTACAAAATGCCTCGCCTGTAATCACTGAACGGTGAGTCACTTCTTCCTCAGCTGAACTCCACACTGCTCACAATGCCCTACGAACCTGTGATGTCATTAAAATGACAGAACACACATATTTCAGTCAGTTTGACGTGACATACGACCAAGTATGGTGACCCATACTCGGAATTTGTGCTCTGTGTTTAACCCATCCAAAGTGCACACACACAGCAGTGAACACAGACACACTGTGAACACACACCCGGAGCAGTGGGCAGCCATTTATGCTGTGGCATCTGGGGAGCAGTTGGCAGTTCGGTGTCTTGCTCAAGGGCACCTCGTCGTGGAATCGTGGTATTGAAGGTCGAGAAAGTGCTGTACATTCACTCCCCCCACCTACAATTCCTGCCAGCCTACTCTCTAACCCTTAGGCCACGACTTCCTGTTTTATGTTTGTAAACCATTGCCATTGTTTTATAGACAAAAAAGTGCTGTGCAATTATATTGCTTAGTGTAATTAATAAAATTATATACATTGCATATTTCTGAGTGAAGCGTGGCACTTTGTTCTTTTACACATGAGAAACTCATGATACTTCGTTAGCAGTGTCTCGAGTCACGGTAAATGCTGCCACACTCTGCATCTTCTCTGAGTTTGGGGCACATATGGCAACATAATGTGCCAACCATCTTCCCAAACTTTTAATGACAACTTTAGAAGCATTTACACTCACTGGCCACTTTATTAGGTACGTCTTGCTAGTACCGGGTTGGACCCAGTGGCCTTCATAACTGCCTTAATTCTTCGTGGCATAGATTCAAACAGGTGTTGGAAACATTCCTCAGAGATTTTGGTCCATAATGACATTATAGCATCACGTAGTTGCTGCAGATTTGTCGGCTGCACATCCATGATGTGAATCTCCCGTTCCACCACATCCTAAAGGTGCTCTATTGGATTGAGATCTGGTGACTGTGGAGGCCATTTGAGTAAAGTGAACTCATTGTCATGTTCAAGAAACCAGTCTGAGATGATTTGAGCTTTGTGACATGGTGCATTATCCTGCTGGAAGTAGCATCAGAAGATGGGTACACTATAGTCATAAAGGGATGGACATGGTCATCAACAATACTCAGGTAGGCTGTGGCATTTAAACAATGGTAAATTGGTACTAAGGGGCCCAAAGTGTGCCAAGAAAATATCCCCCAAACCATTACACCACCACCACCAGCCTGAACCGTTGAGACAAGGCAGGATGGATCCATGCTTTCATGTTCTTTACACTAAATTCTGACCCTACCATCTGAATGTTGCAGCAGAAATCGAGACTCATCAGACCAGGCAACGTTTTTCCAATCTTCTATTGTCCAATTTTGGTGGGTCTGTGTGAATTGTAGCCTCCGTTTCCTGTTCTTAGCTGACAGGAGCGACACCCGGTGTGTTCTTCTGCTGCTGTAGCCCATCTGCTTCAGGGTTCGATGTGTTGTGCGTTCAGAGATGGTATTCTGCATACCTTGGTTGTAACGAGTGGTTATTTTAGTTACTGTTGCCTTTCTATCATATCTAACCAGTCTTCCCATTCTCCTCTGACATCAACAAGGCATTTTCATCCACACAACGGCCGCTCACTGGATATTTTCTCTTTTTCGGAACCTTCTTTGTAAACCCTAGAGATGGTTGTGCGTGAAAATCCCAGTAGATCAGCAGTTTTCGAAATTCTCAGACCAGCCCGTCTGGCACCAACAACCATTCCACGTTCAAAGTCACTTAAATCCCCTTTCTTCCCCGTTCTGATGCTCAGTTTGAACTTCAGCAAGTCTTCTTCACCACATCTAGATGCCTAAATGCATTGAGTTGCTGCCATGTGATTGGCTGATTAGCAATTTGTGTTATCAAGCAATTGAACAGGTGTACCTAATAAAGTGGCATGTGAGTAGGGGCTGTGACGGTGGCAGATTTTTACCACCGCGGTGGTAATGGACCAACTACCGCCGGTGGCACGGTGTTGTGATATATATATATAATTCTGAAACGCAAATATAAATAACCTAAATGAGGCTCAATCATCTATTAACAAACATGCGTGTTTATTTTAACACTTATGTCAGTGAACACTCAGCCTGCAAAACAATAAAATAAATATCAAATAAACAAATACAGTTAAACAGGAGAGTAGCCTTAAAAAAGAAAGTTAAATGCACCCTGTAACCCAGTCTATCTCACGCGCGCGGCAATAACCCATTTATAATCAGTGATGCTGTCTACATCAGATGCGCGATCCAACACGACAAATCCCTCAGTAAACTGCCTCGTCCTATTTATGACGCACTGACACAAAGTTCAAATGTCCTGTAGACAGACTCAACCTGTTGTGTTGCGACGCGGCGTTCGGTTTAGACACGGTTCACTGTTCCTCCACCGAGCAAGCGGGCGCGTTAACTCCTCGTCTGCTGCACATGCTCTCGGTGGAATAGGAATTGCAGCGTATGTTGCCACATTTCTTGTTAACATCTTCCATTTACCGCTGTTTCGTTCGTATTTGGCCAGTTTGGAGAAAGCCTCACCAATACACACCTGACCAGCCGGGCGTTTGCGATCACGTGAACTTGAAGACACTTGTACAAACGCGGATGGGTGATATTAATGGAGATGATTCCAGATTGTCGATTTTGTATTTGATTTCCCAGCAAGGTCCATCGATCATCACAAATTAAATATGCTGAATGCATAATAAACTGCATTTTCCTGCGCTCAAACCTGCTAATCCTAAAAGAAAACGCTGTGTATGGCATTTGAGATTTATAGTCTAAATAAAACTATTTGCAACTGTTACTATTATTACACTTGTTTAAAAAACGTTGAATTATGCTTGTTATAGAGTGTGTGATGTCACGTGCACTACCGCCGGGGGCAATACACAACCGCGGTGGCAACCGATCACTGACGGTGACGTGGTTGTCAGCCACTGTCACAGCCCTACCGGTGAGTGTATATTTGTCCACAAAATAGAAACTTTAAGGCCTCCCTGCACTTTTCTGCCAAAATAAAAGCTTGATGGTTTAATGTTTGAAATTAAGAAAGGCATAAATATTAGTATTGCAAATGTACAGTTGTTTTGTAAACTATTATTATTGTTAAGCATTATTATTAATGTTCTAACATTTTTCTTAAATACTTGATATTTTATTTTGCAGTGAAATATTATTTTATAGTCACATTGTGCAGTCCTATAGTCAAGCACAGCAAACTTGGAGCTTTCAAAATAATTGCAAAATTACACAAAATCATGCAGCCCTAATAAGGTACAGCTACTCTGATGCACATTGCAGAAGAAACGATTAAAGTGTAACATAATCTGATCTGATGATAAACCCACTCTCTAGAGAAGATTTAAGGTTGACCCTGATGCACTGTTTAGGGTTTCATTGCAGTTTATCCATACTAAATCCTAAGCTACATGTTAGCTTCACATACACTGTCAATGAGCAGTATGATGTGTTGAAGATAGAGAAATAAGAGCATTTGAATTAGTGAACATCCAATTCAGATCATATCAGACACAGATATTAAACATGGTTGGAGGTGTCTGATGTCCTCGTGATGATTTAGACCGCCAGACACAACCCCATACACACAGCAAGGGGGCATTTAGCCATTACTTCCCCTTAATGCACAATGACAACAAAACGACAGTGCACCACACAGACCACACATGCACATGGGCACCACAAAGCCAGACAAATCAATGTTCATCCCAAATTCAAGCACGAAATAAGTCTCAGGGTGCAGACTGACAAATGATAAAAGTCTAGGCGACTACAGGTCTAGTTTTCATGCCTGACCATGTGTGCTAGAATATATCAGCCTGCTGACACTGCTGCCCTGCAGTGCAGACATCACAGGCTGAGCAGCACAAAAAAAAGACATCCGTCACCCTGAACCAGCAGGACCACAGCTGCCTAGATAGACACAACCCAGACTGCTTTGTTTACTGTCTGTAGGCAGACCCAATTCTAGGCTGTGCCTCAAAAATGGGCTGGCTATCTAGACAGCATTTTCAGGACATTTATGATGGAAAAGATGTTGTTTAGGTTGGAAGCTCACATCTCTGCAGGAGTTTGCATCCTTTGAGGACGTCATAGGACACTGCTACTAAATAAAATAAAGCTGAACGCATCTATGAAGCCCAAAAACATTGTTTAGGTAGGCATCTCATTAGGTTTTGAGCCCATCCTTTCTATGAGTGTGTCATAGGAAACTGCAACCAAATGTATTAGTGGAATGTATCTATGAAGCCCAAAACTGCTTTACTGAGCTTATCTACACAGCATTTTTGGATCAATGCAGCGATGATGCTGTCTAGGTAGGCAGCTGAAATCTAATTGGACATCGCATCAAAATTGACTAAAGTGAAACACATCTATGTGGGGTGAAAAGTTTTTGAGACAGCCCAAATCAACATATCTTTCCATGAGGCATTACTATCAATTGTAATAATGCAAACACATTAAAAAAATGCTGTTGGTTAGGCATCCAGTTAAGAATGAGACACTATAGACAGACAGACAGACAGACAGACGATAGATAGTTAGATAGATAGATATAACAAAGGTAGGTTTCGAGACAGCAAATCCTTTCTATGAGACTGTCATAGGACATTTCCAGTAAATCTAATAAGGCAAGACTTAACACAACTGCATTGTTCAAGGATTTTAAGGATATGACCTTGATGGTAACATGCATGCAGTCCTCCTAAGTTCTTGTCACTATCCACTGCAGATCTGATCATATTCAGCTGTTAAGCACAGGTTAACAGCCTTGGAAAAATGGAAGAATGAGACTGAACGGGCAGCAATTGTGACCAAGCAAAGCAAATGAGCTAGCAAGTTTAGTATGCAAACTCCTTTAAAAGCAACATTAGGAGATTCTAAAAATCACCTTAAGGATGGTGTTCGTCAAAACAGATCAACATTATAAGAAAACGACGCAGTATTTCTCACATAACATGCCTCGGTGTTTCCCTGAGGTAAGTGGCTAGCAGGCTAGCTGCAGAACAGTTTACACTCTGAGGACCCTTTTCACCTCCTAAAATCAGATTTTAACGATGATATCATCCGTGTATTGTCACAAATCAGTGCTCCATCTCAAGTTGACAGTAAAATGTGTGTATAACTGTTAAGTTAAAAAACAACGAAAACGCGGATTTAACGCATCCATCCTTCCATCGTCCCTCACTGACTGACTGACTGAAGCGGCTGCGGGAAGCGCGAGACCAGCGCAAAACAAGCGCGAGACGTGCGCGCGATTTACCTTGTTCAAAATTCCTTACGCTCCGGCGTACGTTACGTGAATTCCTCGCCGAGATAATAAATAAATGGCCTCTAACAACAACAGTAATCCAAATGGGTTAACCCGAAGAGAAAACATTCACACGCCGGACTAAATCATCCTCGCAGTCAGCTTCATCCATGTCGTTGTTGTGATCCCCGGTGAAGCTGCACAGGCGGAGCGGAATGGACTGAGAGCGGCAGTGCCAGCGCATCCCATCCCGTCCCTCTCCGCTCTCAACGCGCTGTTTCACAGGGACCGCTGGCCCGCGTCCAGCAAGCAGCTCCGCACAACACTATTCACACACTAGCAGCCCCTTCACAGCAAACCCAACCCCTCCTCCTCCTCCTCCTCCTCCACCTCCTCCTGCTGCTGCTCCTCTTCCTCCGCCTTTCCCCCCGTGACACCGGCGAGGTTGTGAACGAGTAAAACGCTACGCACACACTTAGTCCAGCCTGACATCACCATTACACCTTTGTTGTTGTTACCTAAACTAAAATATTGTAATTAAATTTCATTAACAAAAATAAAGCAGAATTAAAATAAAATGCATGTATTAGAAGAAAAACTAACTTTGCCATTGGCAACTGTCTAATTTACCAAAACTACCACAACTGAAAAATAAATAAAACCTAAACATGTAAATACATACTATAATGATAAAAAGCACAAACTAAAGCTTCACTTAAAATTTGAAGTGAAAATATAAAAATAAAAGCTACTTAAGTTAAAATATGAATCAATACTAATAGTACATAAGAAAATGTCACTGGATTACCAGGAATATGCAAGTGTTGCATTTGTCCAAAACGTACCACAACACTACTAAAAGTACTAGTACTACCATATTTATTTAGACATGTGGTTTTCTTAACTACGTTGAAGTACTATTTAAATATCAGATGGAGATACATGTTCAAAACAGCATAATGTCTGAAAGCATGGTATGGTACTCTTTTGAATTTGACTTGGAATCACCACAACATTAGCTGACCTGATAACTTTTTGTAAGGGAGGGGGGGGGATGCTACTATGATGGCATGTTTTGGTTCGGTTTTGAAAATCTACCCAGCAATACCTTCATATTAATTGAAAATGGGGTGCAAATATGAATATGGTAGCTATTCATTATGGTAGCCTTTATTTCGAAACATTACCATCTGTAACTGCACTGTGGAAAAATATTTAAAAGAGTGGACAAGGAGGTGGATGGGATGCAAATTGTGAGCTCCTTGGCCTTGTGAAACTGCACGCACACACTCACTCTGTGTGTGTAGAAGCTGACCAATGACTAACAGATCCACATCTGGATTTGCAGTAGAAACACAGCAGAAACATTTGGGAAAGGGTTGCACTCTTTCTCTCAATCTGCCTGACTTCTTCCGCCCCTCCATTTCTAATCCAGATTCCCCTTCCTGTTTGGTTTGGCCAGGGTGAACGAAAGAAGGGAAAAAGGAGAGTAAAAGGTTTGAAAGATGCTTTCACAGACGTCTAACGGTCGTTTCACCGCAAAGTCAACATTGCACAGGGTTCAACGAAAACTTTTACAAAAACTGGAAGGTGTTTTCCTTTTAAGGGTCATCGCCTGTGAGCATAAATTCTGCATAGCAATTCACAAGAGCTATTTCTATAATTCCCAGGCCATGTTAAAGAATTACACAAAGAATTTGTTTTTCATATTTTTAATCAGACATATGTTTATCTATATCTTGTAAAGCTTGTCCATTAGTAAAAATGTTGTGCAGTGAATTAGTTATGATTGTCTTGTGCCTTTAAACACAAGCAAATACAAAATAATAGAAGGCAACATTTTCTGTCATCATTTGACATTTTTATTTGACATTTTCCTTCAAACTAAACACGTTTCCAAGTAAACTATGCACGTGCATTAATATGAATGTCTTGTAAGTATGCAAACCAGTAATTGAGGTAAGCATGTTATCTGTAATTCTGTTTAAAACAAAGATTAAAATTGGCCTTAACCTGGGGATTAAAAAGAACCCAAGTTTAACAGTGTGAAAAGTCTTTAGGATGTAAAAAAAAAACATTGCTGTAAAAATTGCATTTCTTTGCACTGGGCCATGATAAAACATCCCCAGTGCATTATGTCTTACAGTGATACAGCACAGAATCATTTCCACAGCCGTCGGTTTAACGATTTTCAGCCTTGCTTTAAACGCACTTGAACGATGGAGAGAAAGACTGCACCGAGGGTCAGGATTTTCCCTCTCTTCATCACTCTCTCACGCATACTCATGGGAAGGCCTTTGAAAAGTAATTGAAAAACACTCCAAATATAATGCAATTAGACGGCAGGCTTACGTTTCATTATCATTCAACTGCTGGTGATAACACCGTCAATAAACAAACACAAGCATCTGAGGTCAGACGAATCTCAGTGTATGTGTTGGATCTGATGACAGTCCGATCCATCATCTCTGATTTGAATCATGCACTCTTAAAAATAAAGCCTCTTTATTAGCATTGATCTTTCCAAGAATGTTTAACACCCATGGATCCTTTCCATTGCAAACAAGTTTTTATATAGTCAAAATTGTTCTTTAGATTATTAAAAGGTTCTTTACACTAAAAAAATTATGATTCTTAGGAAATGTTAAGTGAAAGTTATTTGGGGAACCAATCTGCTGTTCAATGTAAAGGCATCTATGGGTCCATTATCAAACTTTAACATTCATGGAACCTTCTTGGTTCTTTAGAATATTAAAACAATGGTTCTTTGAAAGGTTCTTTGAGAAACATAATAGAGGTATGAGAAGAGAACCATAACATCCCAGCTGTTGATTTTGGTCACTCAGCCACAGCGGAAACACCACTGTCCAACTTAAACAGTCCCTCGTGATCTCTCTGCGCTCTCTAATACATATTTTAACTTCATTTATTGGCTCCTTCCTCTGGGCACAGGTCCGAACAGTGTCACAAGAGCCCGTTGTTTAAAACAGGGAGAGTGTGTGTGTATTTCTGTGCATGGATGGATGGATGGATGGAGGAGAACATGTGTACGAAAGGAAACCCTTGATACTGTGGGGGTGTTTTGGAATAAATGAGAAGGTCCAGGCTCACACAACTACGATTGCGGAGAGGGAAGTTCTAATATAAACTTCTGAAAGACCAATCCCGCCCATGTCTGCCAGACCAAAGCCTTAATTTGTTTAATACGTACCGTCTTTTGTGTCTAAAGCAGCCAGAAGAGTACAAGAAGAAGAGATTGCGACGTTCCCTGAGAAAATGAAAGGCTGCAATTTCTCTTGCCTTCTCTGGCTTCCTCAATAAAGGAAATGTGGTTCTGGTTAGGAGTCTCTGAGTTTGGTTATTTCTGTCTCACTGCCTCAGGCTCGGAGACAAAGCCGGGGTGTATGTGTGTGTATATTTCGAGGGGTTTGTTATTTTTCAGAAGGCGGTCACATGGGTTACACTTCTCCATCTGCGGACATTAGGACAGGTTGTATGGCTGACATAAACCGTAACATTGGATGGAGGAAGGATTGAATTCTATTTGTGTGTGTGTGCAGTGTATGTATACATGTGTAGTGAGGTTGTGGCTGTATGTGGCCAATAATGTTGGAACTAGATGTAAACAGAGCTGACCTATAATTGAATCATGATGGAGTTCATCCCTTAACCTTGCTATTAACATTCACGCACAGACTTTCATTTTCATCTAGGGAAAAGCAGTATATACAATACCTTTCAAAAATGTGGGGTACTTTTATGCAGCAAATAGAGTGAAATGTGAGTTTTAAACTGTAAAAATAATAAGAAATGTTTCTTGAGCAGCATCAGAATGATTTCTGAAGGAAGGAATGATGATGAAAATTCAGCTTTGCACAGCAGGAATAAATTGCATTTTAAAACATATTCAAATAGAAAACAGTTATTTTAAATTGTAATAATATTTCACAATATTTTTCCTGCATTTTTGATCAAATAAATGCAGTATAGATGAGCATAAAAGTATTTTCTATACAATTGACAGATTCTAAACTTTTGAACAATAGTGCACGGATTATAGGACATTACAAGAGTCAGTCAAACTTCAGAGACTTAAAGAATATAAAAAAATATTAAGAGACAGTTCATCCAGAACATTTGTTCACCATTGTCTCTCTCATGTTATTTTAATCATAAATGGGTTACTTTCTTCCATTGAACTGTTTAAACTGCAGTTTCACATACAACAAATGCATATACCCCCCCCCCCCCCCTTTAAATCATGGTGGCTTAATCTATGTTTTCATTCCTCCAAATTTCTCTATTTCAATCCATGAAAGAAAGAAAATCTTATGACTTTGCAGCATCAGATTTTATTTTCATACAAATAGACTACCGTGAATGTCTTTCTGCTGTCTGTTTCATGCTGCAGTCATAACATCAGCTGGGATGATAAACACAAAAACCATCTACACCAAACCAAACCGTCGGCCCTTTCATGTGCCATGTTCTCATCATCTCCAGCTCAGGGACTGGGGGTGGACGAGCCACAGGGCTTTGGTGAGGTTCAGTTTTTAGGGCGTAGGATGTTGGCTGTGGGTGGAGGTTTTTTTAATGAATAATCTTAGCGGTTAACCTCCTTTAAATCACATCAAAGATCCTCCATAGTCTCTGCAGTGAGCATGGGTGAGTGTGTGCTTGTGTTGATACTGAATTTGTGTAATTCTATACACAGAGTCTTCACGGATCCAGGTGTGAGTGAGGTTAACAGCAGACATTTATGGCATTTTCCTCATGGGAAAGCCGTGGATGTATTAGCCGTGGGTTATAAAAGAGTTTCAGATCTTTAAAGGCATTAAAGGAGTAATTGTACACTGTAAAATAGTTACCCAACAACATTTTTGGGATGGACACCAAAGCACCTGTGTCTGTACAGGTGTGTCTGCTATTGGACTATTGAGGATCATAACTGTGCTCAGATGTATGTGAGAACGTTATTGAATGGTCTAAAGAGACCTGTAACTTCTCTACATATAGAAGCCAGTTAAGAATACGGGGCCATATGCACAAAGAGACCGGGAATGACTCTTTTTTGTGCCTCATGTCAGTGCATGTGTGTGTTATGAGAGAAGAAAATGTGTTTCCAGTTAAATCTGTGGAAAAAAGCAACACACACCCACATGAGAGCACTTCAAACGTGTGTGAGATCTCTCCTGCTGTAACTTCACTGCATAGCTTTACTCCCATCTGGCCTATATACTACACACACCACACACACACACACACTGCAACCTAAACATCTAAAGCTTTATAGCCTACTAACACACCAACACACACACAGAGATATATCCCACCGTATACATTGGAAACACATGGAACAAATAAACCAGATAAACAGCGATTGAGTCGATAATGTTACTGGAAATTTATTTGAAATTTTCCATGGTTTCTATGTGATTGTAAAGGTTTCTCTGTTAAAAGCTGAGTCATTCTGTTCTCACGCCTTTTTGAATATTGATTGCGGGTAGAACTACTGAATGCAAATCCATCTCTGGCAAACAGAAACTGACCCTGCTGTGAATGTGTGAGAGACAAAGAGATGCTTAAGAATAAGTTATATCTAGACAAATATGTACTTGGCAAGTACATGCCAATAAAAATTTTTACAGTATTTAATATTATACATATGTATATGTGTGACATGCATTTTAGGATACTAGTTAGTTATTTTGGGGATTTTATTTTTTACATTTTTACATTTTTTGAAATTCTTTTAAAATTTTGGGGATTTTTAAGTGTTAAACATTAAATCAAGACATGAATCAAGTGGCTATGTTTATAAGTGATTCAATAAGTCACTGACTCAACTGATGTGTTCAAAACTTTGTTTCAGTCAGGAATGAATTAATTGACTTTCTCTGAGTGATTCAAAAAATCATTAAAACCTTGTCAACAAATTTGTTAAATTTAGAATCATTCAGGAACAGATTCACTGACTCAACCAATTTGTTCAAAAACTCATTCGATTCAATGACTCATTTGCTCACAGTTGATGCATGCTGTTTCATTCAAGTTTGCTTACAATCAACATCTAAAACTGGGCGGGAACACTCAGTATTGGGGCAGCCGTGGCCTAATGGATAGAGCGTCAGACTTGTAACCCGAACATGTGGGTTCGAATCTCAGCTCGAGGAGAGACCCTTGAGCAAGGCACCAACCCCCAACTGCTCCCCGGCCACTGCTCCAGGTGTGTGTGCACTTGGATGGGTTAATTGCAGAGAACACATTTCACTGCTGGTTATACTCTGTGTAATTGTGTATGTGACAAATAGAAAAAAAAATCTTCTTCTATTCTAAAAACAATTTAAACATTGTCTTTTTAATTCTCGTCATATTTAAGGCCTCATATGATTTGTTAAGTTTCTTGGAATACTTTTAAATACGACATTGTTACACTGCAGGACTATTTAAGAGAACTGGAAAAAAGCCAAAGTGAGAAAAAAAACACCAACAACCACATATAGGCTAGAGTTATGATTTATCATGCAGAACTTTGCTGAGCCAAAAAAAATGCTCAGTGAAACAAAAGCTTTAATAAAAGTGTGCTATAATTGTCACCTGTCTTAAAGGACAGAAAAAAGTCTGTGTGTAACACGAACAGTTTGCTGACTGAGGAACTGCGTGAATCAATAAATGAGATCTCCTCTCACATGACTAGGTGTGTCTTTCACTGTGCACATTTCAGCAGAATCGAATGATCTCTGAGAGTGTGAAAGAGTGTGTGTGAACCAGGACACAAACCTCAGTGAGTATGAGTCAGTGGAGCAGCAGAAACATCCTCCACACACATCACAAGACAGAGAGAGCTTACAGCATCACTTACAGCAATGGAGTCTGTGCTTCTTACACACTCTGACCACAGGCCACATCACTGCTCTCAATATACGGCCACTCTACGCTCATCTTCACAGGCTGTGTGTGTTTGTGTGTGTTTAATAAAGGGCTCTCCTGGGAATGATGAGCCATTGAAGAGGAAACCTTATCTAGGAAAGGTCTTAAAGAAATAGTTAAATGAAAATTGTGTACCATTTCAGCCTCATGTTGTTCTATTATTCAAAAGGAGACAAGATCATGCTGCTCTTTTCCATATTTACAGTGACAGATGACCAAAAACACAGAGTGGGAGATTTGTGGTAAATAATCTGTGAATTTAGTCTGTTCCTCATAATTATACTCTGTACTTTTTTGTACTTTTATTTATTTTTGAAGCGTAATAATAAGAGCGAGTTAACAATTACACAATTTAATATTTTGGAATATTTCTTTAAATGTAATTGAAAAAACACTTTCTTTTTTTCCATCACTCTCAGAGTTGTTGAGCGGTTTTCTCATGCTGTGTTTTAGAGGAATGCTTTCATGCAGCACCGTTGGCTATTTCTGTATGAGAGAACATCGTTAGCCGGTCAAGCATTTGTAACCTATATATCGGCAGGAATTCAACTCTACAAGTCACCAGAAGGGGGGCAGCTAAAGAATCAGCAGCCCTCTAAAAGCCCCTCCTCCGCCTCAGCGCAAAAGCGCGCGTTTTCTTCCTGTTGTGGAACAAAAGGAATGTGCGGGAACACTTCTCAAAGACATTCGTTCATTTCATGACTTTCAAAGCATCCACAAAGAAATATATGGATATTAATGTGTACTCTTTCTCTCATATGCTTGTGGAATATGAATATTAATTTAGGAAAACGTGGGCTGATTTCTAATCGTGCTTTAACCTGGAATGTGTAGGCTGCAGTGTTTAGACTTTTATGAATGGTTGCAAAACTTCATGAATCAGTACGATAACGAATGTGGTGATATTATAAATGTGTAAACTTGATAAAAGTTTTAATACAGGGATCAAAAGTTATTCTTTTCTCCATTGAAAATGCCTTGCAAGAAAACCATGGACATGGGTGGAGCTCCATACGGACAATCTGATTCGATCAGCCGCGGTGGGCGGCGTCCAAACCGGACAGTTGAAAGACGACGCCAGCGGCGCGCTCGCTCTCTTCTCTTCCTCTTGCAACTCTCTGGCTCTGAACTCGGGCGCGCTCAAACGCGCAAGGCTGAGACCTGGAAGCCGGCCGCTGACTCTCTCAACGAAACCAACCATCGGAGGGGTCTAAGACCGTGCCAAAGCCGTAACGGAGCCGAAGTCAACGATTGAGGAGAGCTTTCCGATGCGACGCCACGCAGCCATCTCAAGTCTCCACACGAACAACCGAAGGAGCCCGAGCTGAACACGTGACACCGAAACAAAGAACTGAACTCACGCTGGAAAAGCGAACCAACTCCGAGCCTGCTTTAAACCCATCCAAGCAAGTACAAACTGAATTCCTAATCCTGACTAAACCGTTAAAATTGATCTGAATGCAGTAACAAAGCAAAAGATTTGTTCGTGATCATTTTCCTGGTTAGTTAAGCTATGAAGTAGAAAGAATGGTATTCTTTCATCCACAGTTACCCTCAAAACTTTCGTATGCCTATGTGTGTATGTCTATGTCTTCTCAGTTAATCCATTTATGTTAGAATAGCAATATCACGAATAAATCGTTTTTCATTTCATAAAGAATTGTCTCTGGAATGTGATTTTAAGCATTTTTATCCTTATTTGCCCTAAAGATAACGCAGCCTAGCTCTAAACTAGAAATTATTAATCTCGTATCGTTACCTGGGGCCACGGGAATGTAAGCGAGATTTTAATTGAGATTAACAGAATGTACTTTTAGTGATTGCTGGACAAGCACTTAATAAGGTGTAAACTGTAAAGAAATATTAATAGGGCTTAATCGAGCATATTAAATATTTAATAACTAATTCGGAGCTGAAACAATAGCTCCATATTAAACTGGTATTTTTACTACATAATGGTGGAGGAAAAAAGCGGGCATCTAAAGATTTAAATCTGATAGGTCAAACCAGAGACAACATACATATTTCTCACTTTTATCCGGAAGAATTGAGTAAATATAGAAACGAACGGTTATTGGTGATATTGCATGCTTGTTTGCGAAACACAGTGAGGTTGAATGAAAGAGAGTGTAACTGTTAACTCGAGTTCGAGAAGAAATTAAACTGCAGTAAATAATTAATAAAAGTCGCTCTAAAAGCGCATGAGAGGCGAACAAGCGTGTCCCTTGTTGCCCCTCTCTTAAGGCCTTCGTGGTAATGCTTTTGTTAGTGCGTGTTCCACTGCAAACCCAGCCACCTGACTCCCGCTGTAGAATATTAAAGTAGCTATTTAAGTAATTCTCAGCCAATTTTTGATTTCACAGTGAAATTCAAACGCCATACGGCGCTCAAAGGAGGGCCAGTCGTTTTGAGAAAGGGAGACATTTTGCAAATCGATTTAATTGTTTGTTTTGTTATATGTGCGGTCTAAACAGACAAATATTCACATAATATGAGGCTTTGTTGGGTTATAAGTAACCCGTAGATAAATGTATCTCGTCCTAAATGAGTGAGATTATATGTGCTATAGAAAATTCAAGTCTGAAGCGTGAAGCACATTTTCCTTCTGCCTACAGGCACTGAGCCGCCATAGCGACCAGTCCAGCCACGTGTAAATAGCATTAGCGCTAAGCTAACAAAGAAACTGTAGCATTGTAGCTTTGGCCATGCTGGTAGCATTACGGCTAGCGATTAGCACATAGCATTTAAAGCTTGAATGCAGTGGGTGTGGGTGAGAAAGCCACTCACGTTTTCTCTCTCTCTCTCTCTCTCTCATTTAAAAGACTAACTATGTTTTGAGTTGGCTGTGTTAATGTTCATCAGTGTTAACAATTTCACAGGTTGGTTTAATATACTGTTGATTAGATGGTGAGTTTGATCTCATTCAATTATAATGGCTTTTATGATTTTAAAACACATCAATGGATAAGCGCTATTGTTAGGAATTTTTAATTGTTAGTTGAATGTCACAATTGATTACAAATTAATTTTGAATTAATTTCATTTAACAAAATTATTTCAATTCCTGCTTCCAACAACAGTATCCATTTATGAATCATAAACGCCTTATAATTTGACCACTACAATAAAACCTTAATCATCAAGAGGGCCAGAAATTTTTAATTTTGTTTACAAGTAATCAGGATACAAATTAATTTGGTTTGATGGTAAGGACAATGAGGAATGAGTAAGTTGTAAATTATTTCAATTACTATTATAGGAATCCGAAACTAGTGAGTTGGAAGCTGTAAATTAATTTGATAATTAATTATGAATTCGAAAATTCTAATTACATTTAATAATTAATTACACTTCCTGTTTACATTTTGCAACAATATTGGTTTATCAACTCAATTGCAGATTGCACGTGTAATTTCTAATCCTAAGTGAATCCTATTAATTTTAATTATAACATCGTAAATTTTAATTAGAGACCACAAAGTCTAATTTTAATTATAATTTCAGACTTACCACAAGTCTGGTGCCCCCTGTAGGCCATACTTCATTTCCTTAGGTGATCTGATTAACTCAAGTAAAAATTAATAATAATTTAATTAAAATAATTTTATTAAATTAAAATTAGTCCTCCTTACTTAGGCCTGAGAGTAGATAGTGCTCCCCCTAGTGTTGTGTTGGAGAAGTGACAGGGACACCATACAGTCAAAGTCATTTCTCACCAATCTGGAGCATAAAACGTAACCTTAGCATAGCGACTCAACAGCACCACCTTGTGCCAACGTATTAGTTTTAAATCTTGGGAATAAATCTTAAGTTCTCTTTTCTTTTCTCCCTGTTACTAACTTCTAATTTGACTTGTTTGCTTAAAGCTGACCAGGGGAAGATCACGAATAGAGCGAAATGTCACAATTGAACATATGTATGAAACTTGAGAACCACATTCAAACTGTTTATCATTTACCCTCTATTGTGAAATCCTATTCCCCCAGGTTAAAGCAGGCGCAATGAGAAGATAGACATCGGCAAAAGTTTTAACACGCGTGACACACGCTGACCAGCGTTGCGGTGTAAAATCCTGCCATTCAGGGACAAGTACTGTCATTGCTGTTGTTTTCCTCCATCAAGGAGAAAATTGGAATAGCAATACCAGTCTTGTTACAAAGAGAAAACTCCTACAATCCTCTGATTAGAAGTCCTTCTAAATCAGACTTAACAAAGCGAAGAGAGAATCTGCTATTAAAAGAGATCGGTCTAGTGTTATTGTCCCTGTGTACTCATTCTGTTAGTGTGCTTTTCTTTCTGTTTCCCAACAGTGCTGCCTCTCGTGGGCGCAATTTCTACGCAGAAGCTGCAAATTACACGCACCCCATCACAGAGGACCACAGAAACAGAATCACACTCAACACTAGCATACACTACACTGTGCACATTCACACCCCTGTTGTTTTGTTTGTGTTTTGTTTTGCTTTGTTTCCCATCCAAGGTCTGTGTCAGTTCGGTCCAAGATCCCATCACCGCCAGAACATGTATCACCAGCCAGAACATGTCGGTCACTGGGAAGGACTGGAAATGTGGCTAAGTGCTACAACAAACAGCATCCTCCCTAAAGCTGCTGAAGCACTCCAACATCAGACACAGGACCAACTAGATGACAACATCACAAGCATCATGAGACAAGACCCAAGTCAAAACTACAATCACAAAGAATTAGCCAAGATCACCTCAAGCTTAAGTCACACACTCATCGCCACCCTCAAACTGAGCGACAAGTCGCGCACAACGCCAGCAGGAGCTGACAAGCGCAACGACGCAGAGCAGCTGGAACGTGAAGCTCAGGTACGACGGGAAGGGACCGATGAGGTGGAGCAAGGCGCCGATGAGGAAATCAACAGGCTAAAAGAAACTCTAGAAGCTACCAGCCACGAAATGCAGCAACTCAAAGAGGATTTCGCTGATCGTGTTGACAAGCTACAGTATGCAGAGAAGCTACTAGAGAAGGCAAAGACTGACTTCAGGGACAAAACAGCAGAATCAAGGCCCTCGAAGCTCATTTGGCTGAATCAAGAAACGAGATCAGCCGCCTAACACAACAGCTCGACTACGTCACAGAGGAGTCTGAAAGTTTCCAAGAGGAACTCAAGCACGCTTATAAACTACGCCATGAGCCGTCAAGGACAGGACGTGCACCAACCGCACCTGCCAAGCAGGACCAAGTCACCTGGTGCCTGGACTGACACGTGAACATAAGACAGAGGGGGTGATGTTAAAACAGTCACCAGCGCCGTCTGAAGAACTTTATATCACGACAGAACCAGAAGAATCTGCTGCAGCCAGCCGCAGATCGTCGCACAGCTTGGACCTAAAAGACCTTGACAAGCTCGCCCGAGCGTTGGCAAATTCAACCCCAGCGTGCCAAACAGCCAAACGGTCCAAGCGTATCTGCAAGATATTGATTTCCATCTGGAAATGCGACCTAACGTTACGGACAAAGATAAACTCTATTTACTCCGAGCGACATCCAGCCCTGAAGTACGCAGCTTCCTGGACCGGCAGCCTGTTAACACAAAGACTGATTATCAACGGCTGCGAAAGCCCTTATTAAAGAGTTCGCCGACCCTGAGTCCGATCAAGGCTTAGTGGCTGCCCTGGAGGCGAGACAAGGACGTCACGACACTCCTCAAGCTTACTATAGTCGACTCAGACAAGCATATTTTGGAACTCGCAATGATTCTGACATGGAAGATGAACTGAACTTTAAAACTCTCTTCCTCAGGAATCTTCATCCTGGCATAAGCCACCATCTTGGCGTTCGCATGTCCACGACGATGAACACTCAGCAGTTGCGAGACTTGGTGCAAAAGGCCTACTACAAACAAAAGATGGCCTCAGAAAAGAGCACAAAACCCCAGCAGTTCTTGATTTCAACACGCAACACCATGAACTGGCTCTAGAGGGCACCCAACGCCAAGACAGCGCTAAGCCACCACACAGAGAATGGAATGCACCCCGTCCAACAGAGAACGAGACTCACACGCTGACACCCGACCTGAACAGAGGTATGACCGATGGGATGAACCGCGTGGGACGCCAACGCTCACCTGGACGACACTGGGAGAAGTGGTCTCATGAGAATCAGTGGGAAAAGGAAGACGAACCAGAGTCAGCCTGACTAGCTGTCAGACGGCAGTGACAAGCTGAACAAATCAGCCCCAGAAAACAGCACCGCTTCACCTTGCTCTCAGAGAACAGTAAACACCCTAACTTCAGATGGACATGAAACCCCACCTGAAAACCCAGCAACAGAGTTAAACACTAACTCAACACCCAATACTCCAAATCACAGCAGCGTCCAACAAACACCTGCTGATGAAACTCCAAGTTCCTGAAAGTGCTGTCTCAGTCACCTGCCATCCCTCCGGAGAACACCAGATCAGGTCTGACATCCTAAACGTTTCCTCCCAAACTCCAGCCCCTCAAATGACCAAAACGATGCCCTCACCACAGCAGGTGCATCACATGAAGAGTCCTGGACCTTTCATGCCCTCCCACCCAACCCTACAGTGGCAGCAGTAACCCGCCGCCAGCACGCCACTGGCGAGCACACCCTGCCCTCCTGCATTACCATACCACCTCAGTTCGCTGCTGACGATCTCCTCACCCTCACATGCGGATTCGTCACTCACGAACCATGACAGCTCACATGTCAAAACCATGATAACCCATCCTCCGAGCTCCGCAAGCTCCACTCTGTCGACTACATGCTGCATCTGCAAGACGGTGTCCACACGATGTCCCTGAGCCACTCACTGCGCCACAGCTCGTAGTACCTCACGGCCAGAGGGGAGTACGGACACACGCTCGATGCACCATGATGGGTTGCCAGTGCCAACCGGCAAATCCAAACCACCGACAGGAAAAGGGGAGGATCCGACCCACTGACACAGACCGACAACCATATGCACCACACAAGCATAATTATTGTCATTTTAGGAAAACATATAGCAACCATGCTTAGACACAACCCATATTCTCTCCTCCGCAGCACTGCTAGGACCAATCTAGTAGAGAGGAGTTACTCTCAAATTTTTTTTTCATTATTATATAATTTTTTTTATTATTTTTTTTTTTTTTTTTTTTTTTTTTTTAGTTTAAAACTATTTTTTTATTTTTTTTTTTTTTTTATTTACTTTATCGTTTGGGTTCTTTATCGCGTGTCTCACTTTGTGTTTCCTTTCCTCTCTTTCACTTTGAACCCCTTTACCAAACCTTGAATCCAGGTCCTGAAATTGAGATCGACTTCCGTCAGTAAAGTCGTTGTAATTCGCTGTGAGAACCGCTGTCGACCGATCGAGGCCACCCGCCAAAGTCATGAACGACATGATACACGATGTAAGTTCCTCGATTGACAACGTAGCCATGAATAGGATTCCGTGCTACACGATACCTCTTAGCCTTGTTCAAACGTTGTAACTTTGGCCACTGCGGGCCCCGCTAGTCTCATCAAACCCATCTCGCCCCTTTCCGGTAGCGCTATTCCCATATACGCAAACCCGAAACAGGTGATTTAGTGGCCTTTTCAGTTTGCCCATTATCGACGTTAATAATGTTTACCGGCTCAAAGGCGTTGTGAATGCGGGATTACGGCAAGGGAAAACCTATGTAAAAATCCAAACTCCTAAAGTCGCTGCGTACACGAGAACAACGAACGGTTGTATCTGGCCCCAAACTCAAAGATGGGCACGCTCACTTAGGACATTCACTTCCCCTACCCGAGTAAACTCTGCGTGACGCGATAATACCAAGGGCATCTGCGGTTTAGAATCCATTAAACCCGACACTAGCTGCCCGCGAAACAACACCACGTTCTCAAGTTGAGGTAACGCAAGCCGAAATCATCAGAAACCGTTGGCTGGTCAGTACCCCAGCACGAACAGCCACCCTCACATGCGATTAACACGACGCCACGCCGCATTAATTTGCCCAACCAAATGTTATGGATCACTGCCCAAGGGCGCGATCCTCCATATTGACGAGTTAGCATTGTATCACCTCACCGGCGATGAATGTCAGGTTGAAATCGAAATCTCTTATTGAATTGACACCGCTGACAGCGCTAGAAGCTATCGCCGCCTTCCGCCGCCGGCGCCTCAATTATTCGGTCCTGGTCTGCCGCTGACACGGCGCTTTGTATCTCTACTATCGTAGGATATGTTGAATTTGACACTGGCCTTCCTCCTACACAAGCGAGTGAAGCGTCGTCCAAGAGTCTCTCAACAAATGCACGTCAGGCGTCCCTCGCCTTTTTCGACGTGGTAATCCCGACCGAGACCCGAACCCGAGAATTTGAACAACCTGACTGAGATCATGCCTATACCGCCGAGCCCCTGACAATTAAAAGTCAGAAATGACCCAATTGTCAATAATGATAAACAATGCATCCCTATGTCTTCTCAAGTTTCTAACCTGTTCCTTCCCAAATTACCCTGCACCAGGTTTTAGTCAGTGATAGGAATGATGTTTGTGTCTTGTATGTGCCTGTTCTTCCTGCCTCTTGTTCCAGGGCCTGACAATGTTCCATCAGGGAACATCACCAAGCCCGAGGGGATATGTAACCTATATATCGGCAGGAATTCAACTCTACAAGTCACCAGAAGGGGCAGCTAAAGAATCAGCAGCCCTCTAAAAGCCCCTCCTCCGCCTCAGCGCAAAAGCGCGCTGCTTTCTTCCTGTTGTGGAACAAAAGGAATGTGCGGAACACTTCTCAAAGACATTCGTTCATTTCATGACTTTCAAAGCATCCACAAAGAAATATATGGATATTAATGTGTACTCTTTCTCTCATATGCTTGTGGAATATGAATATTAATTTAGGAAAACGTGGGCTGATTTCTAATCGTGCTTTAACCTGGAATGTGTAGGCTGCAGTGTTTAGACTTTTATGAATGGTTGCAAAACTTCATGAATCAGTACGATAACGAATGTGGTGATATTATAAATGTGTAAACTTGATAAAAGTTTTAATACAGGGATCAAAAGTTATTCTTTTCTCCATTGAAAATGCCTTGCAAGAAAACCATGGACATGGGTGGAGCTCCGCCCCTACGGACAATCTGATTCGATCAGCGCCGGTGGGCGGCGCCCAAACCGGACAGTTGAAAAGACGACGCGGCGGCGCGCGCCTCTTCTCTTCCCTCTTGCAACTCTCTGGCGCTCCTGAACTCGGCGCGTTCAAACGCGCGCAAGGCTGACCTGGAAGCCGGCCCGCCGGACTCTCTCTCAACGAAACCAACCATCGGAGGGGGTCTAAGACCGTGCCAAAGCCGTAACGGAGCCACGAAGTCAACGATTGCGGAGGAGAGCTTTCCCGATGACGTCACGCAGCCATCTCAAGTCTCCACACGAGAACAACCGAAGGAGCCCGAGCTGAACACGTGACACCCGAAACAAAGAACTGAACTCACGCGGGAAAACGAACCAACTCCGAGCCTGCTTTAAACCCATCCAAGCAAGTACAAACTGAATTCCTAATCCTGACTAAACCGTTAAAATTCGATCTGAATGCAGTAACAAAGCAAAAGATTTGTTCGTGATCATTTTCCTGGTTAGTTAAGCTATGAAGTAGAAAGAATGGTATTCTTTCATCCACAGTTACCCTCAAAACTTTCGTATGCCTATGTGTGTATGTCTATGTCTTCTCAGTTAATCCATTTATGTTAGAATAGCAATATCACGAATAAATCGTTTTTCATTTCATAAAGAATTGTCTCTGGAATGTGATTTTAAGCATTTTTATCCTTATTTGCCCTAAAGATAACGCAGCCTAGCTCTAAACTAGAAATTATTAATCTCGTGTATCGTTACCTGGGGCCACGGGGAATGTAAGCGAGATTTTAATTGAGATTAACAGAATGTACTTTTAGTGATTGCTGGACAAGCACTTAATAAGGTGTAAACTGTAAAGAAATATTAATAGGGCTTAATCGAGCATATTAAATATTTAATAACTAATTCCCGGAGCTGAAACAATAGCTCCATATTAAACTGGTATTTTTACTACACATTCTTGGGATTCTGGAGAAACTAGAGCAATTTGGAGTTTGTTGATAAAAGAGCGAGTGAAGGAGCATTCTGGGCCACACACACATCTGCAGTTTATTAAACTGAAATAGATATGTGTATGGACTTCAGGTGTTCCTGTATATAATGGACCCCCCAAGATAAAAAACACACACCATACGCTCTGGACTGACAAAAACATTTATTCCACCTAAGAATATACATACATTCATTTCATATATATATATAGTCTATTTTGTCTAAATAAATAAAATATTGTTAACAAACTATATACTAATTTTTGGTCATTGAAATAAAGCTTAAATTATAATAAGTCAAATAACATTTGAGTATGAGATAAAAAAACAATTTTTTTTAAAACTTATACAAAACTAAGGGCCAGATTTACTGGGAACTCCTCTCCCTTCTACCACACGCTCTCTATTCTCTGTGGAGCCTCCTCTTAGCAACAATAAATGCAGCCATTTCAAGTGCTAAATAGTTTAAGACATGTTTTTTTTGGGTGTTAATGGCTGAAATACCAGATATTTAACGAGCGCAAATGTTAGTAAATCGTGTTGCGTGATTCATTTTAATACTCACTTAAATCCAAATAGAAATTAAAAAACACATAGAAATGCCAAAAAGCACATAAAATGATTAGAAAAGTAAATAAACTAATAAAGTTTTTAATTTAAAATATTTATATTGCATAATAGCATATGTGACCCTGGACCACAAAACCAGTCATAAGTCGCTGGGGTATATTTGTAGCAATAGCCAACAATACACTGTATTGTTCAAAGTTATTGATTTTTCTTTTATGCCAAAAATCATTAGGACATTAAATAAAAATCATGTTCCATGAAGATATTTAGTAAATTTCTTAACGTAAATAATCAAAATGTCTTTTTTTATAAGTAATATGCATTGTTAAGAACTTCATTAGGACAACTTTAAAGGCAATTTTCTCAATATTTAGTGTTTTTTGCACCCTCAGATTCCAGATTTTCAAATAGTTGTATCTCAGCCAAATATTGTCCTATCATAACACCATAAATCAATGGAAAGCTGATTTATTCGGCTTTCAGATGTATACATCTCAATTTCGAAAAATTGACACTTAAGACACTTTTCCAGGGTTACATATAAGCATCTAAATTAACTCTATATTAATTGTATTATTTGTTAAAGATCCCATTTACCATTGTTAAATTATTTCAGATGGCAGAAAGTATGCTCTTAATGTAAAAATAGGTTAAATGAACATGAACAATTACATTTTCTATGCCAGCCAATATTTAAATCTGAAAACAACTCTTATATCTTCCATTAGCCAATATGCTACAAATACGATTTGTTTTCTACTTCTATGCTTTAATTTCAGATAGGACAGACACTAGTTATGCAATAACGTGACACACACACACAAAAAAACTCATTTATAATTAAACAAGTGTAAATCAATCACTTTGACCAGCCCGCTGCATAAATGCCCATCCCAACGGTTTCTCACCGAAGCTGTGATTGGTGTGTTCAGGTCAGATGTGAGAACTGAGCCCTGATTGGCCGAATCTTTAATTAGCTGTGTTGTGCAGGCACTGCAGACACAATGAACTTCATGACCCATCACACAGTCTAACCAATACACAGAATATCAAACAGAAAGAGAGGAAATGAGTGGGACAGCTGGCCTTGACTACCCTTCATATCACTTTCTCAAACAGGAAGAAGCAACACCCGCTCTCAGACACAATTATACTCAATGTGAACTGTTTACAGCCCATTTCTTAATCTGTGAGCAATTAATTGGATAAATAAAATGGTAACTACAGTAGCATAATGGAACCAGACCTGAGTGAAAATTTGCTAAAAATCCTCACTGCCTAAATCTACATTACCATAATAAACATAAATAATACATTAATACAGAAAGAAAGAAACCATGAGATTAAGACTGTATCTTATCAAGACTAGATATGCTAATTAGCCTTGGGTATACTGCCAAAATGTCTGGCTGTTTACACACGCGCGCACACACACACACACACACACACACACACACACACACACACACACACACACACACACACATCTTTAATCCTTGTTTACAATGCAAATACTAATATATCAGCAGTTCTGCCTCCTCTTGACGCACTGATGTCACTATTAGTCACATGTATCACCATAGTAACAGAATGTGGCTCCAGGTGCATTTATCTCTTAATTCCTGACTGGCACTAAACCAAATCTCATCTCAGCACACCTGACATGTCTAGAGAGCCTTCCTGGAAGCTGCGTAAGTCAGATCTGGAATTCCTCAGAGTCAAGAGATCCAGCTTTAGACTACATATATAATAGATTACTTGTTCTCTTGTTAAAAACGTACTACTGTTTCAAAACATAACCATAACCAAACATAACCACACCACAGTGTGCAGTATGTATACTGTGCAGTGTGCACAGTACGCAAGCTTTCTGCCTGATAGTCTACTATATTTGCCAATACGCAGCATTGAACTAGATCACACTATGCTGGGAACAGAATCCCACAATGCAACACGCTCAACTTGATCTTACATTTTCAGCATGACAGATTAATATAAATGTGATTTTGAACATCTATCTCTTGTTATATAATCTCATTCTCATAATGAGATCATGTGAGAATATTATGTGGCAAATGGAATGACATTCACATTCGATATTTTAAATAATACAGCATAGAACAGTATGTTATGAACACAGTCTTGTTAACCACACAACACACACAATGCAGTAACACTACTTATACTGATGTTATTCACCTATTACTGACTTATTTATTATGTTAGTGATGTGAATTATTGACACACAGATTAAGTGTCTTCAGTTCAGGCTTGAGCAGGTGAGAGTATGTTTGCATGAAATGTTAATACAGCCTATTAATCTGCTGAATCAGGTCATAGGTCACAGAGGATGATGTGGGAGATTCTGACTGTAATTAGGGTAATTTTCTTGAATATGCCAGTTGTCAACTCTGAATATGACAGCTTGTCAAGGCTCGTGGCAGAGGTCAGCCAAAGTCCATCATTTCAACAGAAAGTTAATTAAGAATCTCTTCCCCTCTCGCCCACCAACAAAACAGGACTATTCGAGGGGTCAAAAGGTCAGCTGTGTGATCTAATATCTCTCTTTTTTAATACAATTATTATTTTTGTACAGCAAGGACACATTTAACTGATGTATTGATGTAAAAAATATTATCCCGCTTTCACAAATATATTAAGCACAAGAGTTTTGCATTAATAATAAATCAACACATATATTCTTGCTTGAAATATTTATTGTGTGCCAAATCAGCATAATAGAATGATTTCTGAAGGATCATGTGGCACTGAAGATTTAATAATAAGGCTGAAAATTCGGCATTGCCATAACAGAAATACATTGCATTTTAAAATATATTTAAATAGAAAACTCACAATATTAATGGTTTTGTTGTATTTATGAACAAATAAATGCAGCCTTGGTGATCATTCTATTATTATATACATATCTACTTCTATAGCTATATCCATATACAGTGGGGAAAATAAGTATTTGATACACTGACGATTTTTTAAGTTTTCCCACTTATCAAATTTGATAAGTGGGAAAATAAAGTCTCAATTTATGCATATCAACTGCCATTTAATGGCATAACGACTTTTATTCTATCCATATCACCATCATGCCAAAGATAATACAAACAATCATATTGCATAAAACATCAGTTATCTCATACTCATATCCGTGTCCAACCCAGCAAATCTAAGGATTCCCTCATCTCAGTATGTGTGTGACCCGGCTTTATGGGTAATACACACTAATCACATGCATGTAACTGTAATCCCACAAGATTACACACACAGGGAAATCCCACGATTAGAGAACTGCTGGATTGAGCCCAAAGTATCCAGTGTCACTTCACCACATCTGTAAGGCATGATTAAACTAGTGAGAGAGAATGCTATTTCTATTAATAAATATTTATGCTATACCACTATTATATGACTCAAGAAATCATCTACATCTTGGATGCCCTAGGGGTAAGCAGATAAACATCACATTTTCATTTTTGGGTGAACTATCCCTTTAATGAAGTTCAAAAGGTAGAGTCTAATCATTCAGTCCAACCAATCAAACCACCAGCAACCAATCAAAACACTTTATCTGCTGTATTGCAACTAATTGGTCACCAAACAGAACACCCTGGTCACGACCTACAGCATTAGATATTCAGAAAGACAACTGCAACCAAATTCAAAGATCTCATAAACTCCTACATGTCTTACATATTCTTTCAAGACCAAATGATCTGAGTAATGCTAACCAAATTCATTTATAACTCCATACTCCTACTGTATGTCAACAACCGACTCCTTTTTATTTCTCCTAAGGATTTAAGCTGATACTTTAAATGAAACTTAATTAAGAACTCCTGTAAATCTCCTGAGGCATGAAAGAGCAATAAACTTCCCCTCTGGGAAACCTCTTCGACTGTTCACATATACATTTCATCACCTTCTTTCGGTTAGATCCATTTTCAGCATCTGCCTTATCTATTTGCATTTTTTGAATCATGACAAACAGTTAAGCGTTTCTTGCAATTGCATACTCCCACACAGCATCTGCAGCCTAAACGTCTGAAATGATAAGGCACTCAATCACCCCGTCAGCAGCTCCGACACACACATAAACACACTCTGATCAGCATGATAACACCACTTCCAAACGAAGGCCTGAAATCACCAGCGAAGAATGTGCAAAGAGATTAACATACATTATGTTCTGGGAAAATACCATTGTGAATAAATACAGCTGTGGTGTATCAGCGTGTGTGTTTGGTTGTGTCTGATGTGATGTTTAGAGCATTCCAGTTTGGAATGAGACAAGGCCGAACAGCTCCAGAAGGCTCATAAATTTCCCCTCTCTGATTTCACAGTGAGACAGGAAGGATCCAGGAGCAGCACGGTCCATTTACCTGCTCCGCAGCTGGGAAACAAACTGAAGGATTGCGGACCGAAGGGAGACATGGATGTGTGTCCTGCTCCAGACCTGAGCTCTTTACAGAGTTTGAAGTGGAAGAGTCCATTCATCAGCAGCTGCAGGGGTGGCACTTTGATCAAACTGGAGAAAATGGTATTTCCCTCAAATTCAGGCCATGTCGGTTAAAAGGAGGGAGGAAAACACTGCAGGAAAGACTGCTGAACATGGTTACATTGAAACACACACAAACACCACACAGACAGACACACACACACACACACACACACACACACTGAGACTCAATTTAAGAAAAAGGAAATTCCTTCATGGACCCTTCCCATGGTTCTCAGCACAACATCCCTTACAAAGAAGTAACATGCTGTGGCTCTAATCAGTGCTGTTACTGTGAACTAAAGCTAGTTAACTGAAATAAAGCTGAAATTAAATACAATTTTAATATTAGATAAAAACAACTTAGCTGAAAAAAAACCTAAATTAGAAATGTTGCTTTTACATCGAAGTACTAAAACTTACAAAAAAATAACTAAAACTAAAATGGAAATAAAAATAAATTAGAGCTAAATAGAAATAATAAAAAAATAAATACTATAATAATATATGAATAAAAAACACGAAAATAACATCGGTTCCAAAAGTACTATGCAAACACTGTTTACCATGGTACTGAATGATTACCACAATCGTGTACAATGCAATTTGAATGTGATGCTTTAAATACCATGCTAAAGTAATGGTATGAGATGTAATACTATGGTACTTTTGACCATAGTAATAAATCATGTACCATTGTATATATATATATATGCTAGGGGAAATCGTGGCCTAATGATTAGAGAGTCGGACTTGTAATCTAAAGGTTGAGAGTTCGATGCTCGGGCCGGCAGGAATTGTAGGCGGGGGAGAGAATGTACAGCGCTCTCTGAACCCTCAATACCACGACTGAGGTGCCCTTGAGCAAGGCACCGAACCCCCAACTGCTCCCCGGGCACCTGCAGCATAAATGGCTGCCCACTGCTCTGGGTGTGTGTTCACAGTGTGTGTGTGTTCACTGCTGTGTGTGTGCACCTTGGATGGGTAAATGCAGAGCACGAATTCAGAGTATGGGTCACTTCACTTAACACCAAGGTATTACCACAGTACATGACCAAAATATCATTTTTTTAACAAGTGTTACATTAACAAAAGAGTATAAAAAATACCATGACAGTACCATGTTTTAGAAAAAATATGGACAGCGGTAGTACCACACTATTTTGAATGTATCTGATAGTTGTATGTTTTTAATATCAGTGCTACAGTAAATACCATGGTAAGACCACAGTATTTTTTGTAAGCATAAGCAACCACACAGTAAACTCTAGCAATGTGCTAACAAGTGAAAACACATTAACAACAGCATAACAATAACCTGCTAACTACAACACCCTAGCATCTTGTCAGCTATAGTGTGCAATACATTGTATTCAGAAATTGCAAACAACTGGTTTGTTAGTGAAGTTTTCTTAGTAAAATGACATGAACCTGTTCCTTTTTACTATAAATCAAAATATGCTGGTCAGAAAAAGTGAGGATTTTCCGTCAGTTAGTTGTGTATATATATCAGAGCAAAATGTAAAAACCCAACTGAGTGCTGAGCCCTAAACTAACCTCGAGAGTCTTCGCTCTCACTCACATTCACTCGTTCTCTCACACACCCTCTGAGAGACACACAATTAGCAGCTTAAATGAACAAAAGCTGCTCTATGGCTGTGTATTAAGACGCAAGGATAATGCCTTCACTGAGGCTGACGGACTGTGCTGGTCTTTAAAAAGAAGACAGAGAAAGAGAGAAAGAGAGAGAGAGAAAGAAACTTGTTTTTCTGGTAAGTAGAATGAAAGGAAAAGGGGAGAGGGGGGTGAAGGGTCTCCCAAGGAAATACCTGCTGGATCAAACACTGCTGCATGCAAGGAAAGCGTATGTGTGTGTGTGTATAGATGTGGAAAGAATGCGTTAGGAAGCCCCTCCTCATCTCCTGAATGTGCCACAATGTATGTTCATCATATTTATTAGCCATGCTAAAGCCATTACCATCACACTGTATGTGGTTTTATAGACAATAACAGCACCGCAGACACAGAGAACACCCTCTGGTCAAATTCAAAGGTCATTTTGGGTGGTCTCTGTGAGATTAGCTCATAGGTTACACAGGGTTGTTTTCTTTTTGTAATCTTGAGATTCAAGTGATCATTTCTATGGTCAAGCTTAACATGAAGAGGGTCAAAGGTCACTTGGCTCTTCATCTACATGTTGATTTCATCTGCACAGAGAAGACTACAGACTTTTGAAGTAGATTTAATCTAAATATGACATTTAAAATAATTTTAAAAAATCATTATACATCATATAAATCATTAGTGGGAAAACTATTCCTTTAAATTACACAAATGTCACAAAAATATAATGTAACAAAAATCACATAAACCTCTACAATTTAAAGCATCAAGAATGTTCCAAACAATATGAAAAAATTATAAATGTGTAAATAAATACATAAATATTTACAAATATATATATATATATATATATATACAAATTATTTTCAAAAATGTTCCATATTATTGCATTATATGCGCATGCACACACACGGATTTGGATATATTATATTCTATATATAATGGTATTTACAATATACTCCAAAATACTTCTAAGAATACCATGTTTATAAAATAACATGATAATACCATGGTTATGCAAAGCACCCCGTGAGAAATGTCTGTAGTTTATGAATTTCTGTCGGCTCTGTTTCTATAGCAGCAGCCTGTTACACATCAGCGTTGGAACAGATAAACACTTAGCTGTCATTTCTTCAGGTATGTCACAGCGAGATGGAAACTCTGAGATTCGCTCTGCTGTGTTCTGGTCACACAGTAGGAAGGTAGGAGAGACACATCCTGAATACTGATCCCTCTCTCACATACAGATAGATGGAAGTGTAGACTCCTGTGGAGAGCTGTTTTCATGACCGTGAGACAGTGTGTGACTCAAGCCCTTAGAAACCACCATAGCAACGCTAATACGCTTTATAGCTCACAACACAACCGGGTTATGGCATGAAATCAAAAAGGATGACAAAACAACCACTAGAGTTTTACATTTGTTGGGTGAAATGTGAATGACAGCTGTCCATGCTAAACTCACCGCAGTAATGCTAGGGTGTTGTGGATGGTTCCTAGGCTGTTGCTATGCGGTTCTGTCTCACAATTCTGATTTAAATTGGGCCAATCTACATTTTTATAACTGACATTAAAGAGTTCTGACAAGTCTAGAAGAAAACAAATTAGATGGCAAACTTTTTAAGACTACTGTAAGCAGTTTATGCAACCGGCCCCCGGTCACTACATATAGCTAAAGTCTCTCTTTTTACACATTTTATTGCGTAAAATGAAATTATAAGTCAGATTTAAGGTATTATGTTTGTACAAACAACCAGTACAAGACGAATTACCGTACATGTGAAAGTACTTTGGATTAGGAGTTTATTCAGATCACTAAGTATGAGCTATGGTTTTAAGCAACAAAACATTTTTACGTAAAAATATAAATAATTACATTGAATTAAAAATAATATTTTATTTAGAATAGAAAAAAATTTATTTTATGTATTTCACAAATCAAGCTACACTAAATAAATATATAATATTCAATATTAAAATACAGAGTTACTAAATATTAATGCAATAATATATGTACTAAAATAAATATACTATTTGTATCTACTATTTATTTATTATATACATTATATTTGTATTTTAATAAAATATTAAATATAAGTAAATTATAAAACAAATGTATTATGTATAATAATCAATAAATGTTATAATAAATAAAGACAGATGGACAGATAGATGGATAGACAGATGGACAGATAGACAGACAGATAGATGGATAGATGGATAGCTGGAGATACACTCATATATTATATTCCTCACTCTAGTCATTTTTAAGGAGGTGGTCATCTATGGATTGTTGAAAAATCATGCCAAGTGACCAATTCTGTTCATACCTGGTAGACGGCTCGGACCAGGATGTCAGGAGCTCTGATATGTGTGTGACTCAATCTTCTGAGGGTGGCCGAGGTCACATCCCATAATGCACTGTGCCTCACACACATACTCTCTCTCAGACTCAGAAGCATCGCCTCCATGACTGACTAGCACACAGGTACACAGGTGTGTGTTCCAATAATCCTCTCAGCACAGGTGTGTGTGGCTGAAATCGTCCCCAGGTAACGCTGCTCTCCTTTCTGCGTTCTCCTCTTTCATTTTCTCATCCCTTCTTCCTTTAATCCTCAGAAATGCCCCATGGGAGACGGAGACTGTGACTTCTGTGTGACTCAGATCTCGTCTTCCAAATGAATTCGGTCTCACTGGGCTCTCTCCCTCCACTGCAGGACAAATTCCCAGAATAACAGCTCTCGGTTCGCCCAACACAAACATTCCCACAAATAGAGAACTATTGGTCTCTCCCTCCTTCTCTCTCCCTCTCCCCTACTTGTATGTTTGTTTTAAAGCGACAGTCCCAGAGCAGGGCATCGAGGGGTTTTAAGCTCACATGATGCTCTGAGACGCCCATCTAGGGCAGAGTGAAGGACAGTCCCTCCCCGCAGGACGGATCCTGCTCGGGTTCATCGGCCCCGGGCGACTGAAGAGATACCCGATATGTGTGTCTCAGCTTTCCCAGTGTGGCAGAGCAGCAGACAGCGCTACTCATGGGAGTTCAAAACTCGTTTTTCCATAAACAGTTGGGATGACGTCCAGATTCCAGAGTTTTGGAGTGGGACGTGCCGTTTGTGTCAGTGTTCTCAGGGCACTAAGTATCCAATCCAGATCCAGTCTCTAAACTACAGACTACCTGAAAAACATTTACCTGCCAAACCCCTCCAACATCCCGGAAAAAAGTACTGTTTAGGGGTTTGTTCAGATCACTAACCCTAACGGTAATAGTGATATAAATGATCAAATCAATTTACATGTTATTTGAAACAATTAAAATAAATTAATTCATAAACACTTCATGCACGTTTTGAAAGTACTAGTCAGGAGTTTCTTAAAATCACCAAATCTATATGAACAATAGTAATAGTGTGTGGCGAGTGGGGCGGGGCCGAGAGCCGTGGGAACGGAGCGAGGCCGGTGGAGTAATTGGTAATGATCGACACCTGCACCACTCACCGGTCTCGAGTCCCACGGAGGAGCTTCGGAAGGGTTAAATGAGGAGTGACGACAGTGGAAGACGAGAGAAAATCCAGGCCTGGTCCTCTCTCGTCTTCCACTGTCGTAAATTAATTAATTAATAATACAAATATTTTTTTTAGGTTAATGAATTAATTATTATTTATTTAAATTTTTTAAATACATATGTTAATTAAATTAAATCAATTAATTAATACACACTTCATGCACTGCTTGAAATAATTCTGATCACTAGCCTTAAGTATGAGCAGTAGTATTAGTGAAATAAATAAATAGGATTTACATAGACTATATAATAAAATATTTGTTTGACACTCAGCAATAACTGATGCTGTTAAACATGAAGCTAATAAAACATCACATTTTCAACTGTAAAATTCAGCTAAAATAACCGGTGGCTAATACTGAAGCTTGTTATTTATAGTCGTTTGCTGGTCTAAGCTAGTTTGGTAGTAGATAAACTGGACTTGAAGGTTATGGGGTCAGGTCAGGATTAAGCTGGTTAGTGTTGGTTAGCAAGTCGGTGAGGACTTGGCTGACCAACTTCAATGTCTTGGGCTTTTATGAGCTCATTTTTTAATAGCAGGGATGTCAACTATACATATTTTCACTGCTGTATTTATGGTAATATAACATACAAATTGTTTACTATTTAAGTATTTCATTTAAATGCCTTATTAAATATGCAAACAGTCCTGTAAATACATTAACATTCCTTCTTTTAATTTTTGTTAATGGGAAACTCATGCACTCAGCTAAACACCAGATACTGTGATTTACATTGCCTCTTATTTGAACACAGCACATTATTCTTTCTGCAATTCAACAGAAAGCCTTGGTCAATATAATCAAAGATGAACAGCGTCTGATCTTGATTAAAAATGCTTCCCGTCTTAGGAGAGATTTATAGGATTTCATATGGATGCTGGCGTAGCATATGATCAAACTTGTACACATCAATATTTGATTTACCATGATCAATACAATATGTATCATGGTGGCCATAGGTTTGACAAAAATGCCATGCAGGTATGTAAAACAAAACATGACTTTGTATTAGCCACCAATGTCATTTAAATAAATAAATAAATATTCTTAAATATTATATTTTTTAAATAAATTCCATATTCATTTATTGATTTAACATTATTAACAATAACTCTGTGGCATTTTGAAGGAAATTATAGTTACCATGGTGATACTCTAAGATTTTTTTGTAAACCACAAAGGCTACACTAAGATTAACTAACACATTTGTATAGTGCAGGCAGAGAAACGTTGTTGGCTTTTACAATAGCAAAATCATATGATTACAGAGAGTGTAATGACACTGTGTGACACAAACCTCATTCAGTCACAGTCAGTGACTGCTGGAGTCCAATGAATGAGCACCGAAGCACATGCGTTTCTATTTGTTCATGCTGCTGTAGTACTAAAGGCCAAACACAGAGCTATAGAACCAGGACAGATACAATAACTCATTCACGTTACTGTCCTGCCATTATGCGGCTCAATGCATATTGATTTGTGCACAATAAACCCGATGTGGAGTGTGATAGTACTATTGTAAAGCATACATGTGAAAGTATTCACGGAGGTGCATGCGGGAGAGAGAGAGAAACAGAATTCCTAAGAACCGTCTCAATAGCTTTAACTGAATGTTTAATGATCGTTACAAAATGCAGATGTTTTTCCTTGGATTCTGTTCAATGTGAATGTGAAAAACAGATCCTTTGAAAAATACATGAATTTCACATTAAGTTGTATTTAATTTATGGGGTTTTGTTTAATGGAAATTATTGCATTCGAGGTCTGAAATTATCTGTTGCCCAAAAAAGCATACCAAGATTTATTAAAATGAGAAAACAAGTCGAGTTTGCACAAACAAAAGTTGCATGTTGCTAGGGTGTGAATGTTCCCCAAAATAATAAAATAAAGTTGCGCATGGAATTCCTGTTTTTTCTCTGAAGGAGATGAGGACACAAAAACAGAAAACAAGTTGTCCACTAATAAAGCAGCATGATGTCTTGAATTGTGAAATGTGCAGCTTCTCCTGCTGTGTTCTATTAGAATGTTCAGAGTTTGCGTTCCCTGATTCTTTTGAATTTATGAGTCATATCTTCTATGCTGCTTCCTGAGGGGTGAGAATGTCATCTGCTGTCATTTAGATGTGTGAATGTGTGTGAGCAGCTATTGTGTGCAGGAAGAGGATCAAATATTTAGAAATGAAGGTAGTTCTCAAACTTGTGTATAAGCCGTCTATTTTGTGAAACCCTGGGAAATGCTGTGGTATTCAGTGATTTTACACACACACTTAGACACACAACAGACAGAAAGCATATTAATCACACAGATGTCGACCATGTACTTTTCACACTATTTGTCTATTTAGATGTAAAAGAAACACTTATGAAATATAGGTCACAAATGTGAAGGGAATCAGTGAATCTGAGACCTCTGAAATGAGTGTCAAATAATTTTGTAGCATCACTGAAAATATATTTTTTCTCATGTTGCTTGGTTTTCCAAACTGAGAGTTACCTTTTTGTGCTAATTGAAAGCATGCCACAATACATAGCTCTATATCATTCCATTGTCTCTTTCTCTTTCTCACCCAAACACACAAAAGAACCTCTGGCATCTTCAGTATGTGACCGAAGCCAAAAAGAGAAATAGAGTTGTGAAAGAGAGAGAGACTTGCTTTCCCAGTGCACCAGAGCTGTTTGAAGTTTATGTTCACGTGCATATGTATGTGAGAGCGTGCATGTGCATGCTGACCTACTTCATTCTGCATATAGGCTAATAAGTGTTTGCTCCTGAATCTTTCTGTGAGCATAAATATTTATGAGGATTATAATATAATAGCACAAACCCACGAGAGCGCAGAGGAGGCGGCCGCACACACACATGCGCACACACTGAGCCGGTGCGATTAAGTCTGGTCTGGTGTAACTCCAATCTGAAGCCACCAGCAGAAAGCACATACATTTCCTCCCTAACACCCAGGCGCACCATCACACACCCCCAGCATGGCATGAATAGGCTATTGAGAGGGAAAGATGAGTCAAAATGTGTGTGTAATGCTCTATGACAGGCCTGTTCCAGCGCATGTGAAATGATCCATTATCTACTCTTATTTTTAGCACAAAGCTCTGTACTTATTCATGTCTAAAAGACATTCGGGGCATTTTGGGGGTGATACATCCTGTTTTGGGGACGAATGTGACCCCAGCTGACCCTGGATCATGCACGGGTGTTTCTGGGAACAGAACATGTGACTTAATTGAAACCAGTAGATGTCAAGTTCACATAGAGGTTGGAGTCATTTAAAAAGCTTTATGTTCTCAGACATGCATGATATTGTGTGTGAGTGTTTATGACTAGGCTGCATTCCAGTCTAATATTCAAAGTAGTCACAACACACTTCATATCTTCTATTGATATGAGGAAATGTCTGTGTGTGTGTGTGTTTCTGTGTGGAGGAATTCATTTCTATTTCTCAGGCTTCTTCAGGGCAGCTGATATTGCAGCATTCACATGCTGAAGTCTGTGAAGGGTCTATGTGCTTGAGTGTGTGTGTTATGGGGTGTTTTTCTTCCCAAAGATCAGTTTGAGCTTGAGGGGATGTCTAAATGGAGAGGAAAACAATAAAAGTGATAGCGGCAGCTTGGTGTGTGTGTGTGTGTGTGTGTGCCTGTGTGGAGATTTCTTGAGGGCCCAAGTGGAGCAGCTAGTACATGATGATGTGACACAGCTCTAAATGATCAATTTATCATCAGAAGATAATATTTTGACATTTACTTGGAAGGAATCATCGACTCTGCCATGTCTAAGGCCACAAATGTACTCTATGCAAGTATGAGAATGCACTGTAGGCATGCTGTACATTATTCAAATGCATTCTTGCTTAATGTTGATAATTTTGCTGAGAAAACCAAAACCCTTTCTCAGAATCGACTGTGAGATCATATTCAGATCCACTTCTATTCAACTGATGGATTGAACCAAGTTCCCACCCTACAGGAAAAATATCTGCATCATGACTTTAAAGGGAAAGTCCACCCAAACATGAAAACTCTGTCATCATTTACTCCCCCTGATGTCATTCCAAACCCAGCATTCTTGAAAATATCTTTGTTTGGTAAATAAATTGATCAGTTGATTGTCATAAATAGGTGGGTTTAATATGATTAATGATTTGAGAAGTCAGTCTTCACTGGAAGATCAAGTTATGACATTTTGATTAAAAGTCATGAGCTCAAAGATTTAAGAACAAGCATGGATGAATAATTCACCATAAGACCAATGATATGCATTTAAAATACAGATAGGTTGAATTTCCACTTTAAACTACTCTAAGATGTTTTGCTGGTTTTATCTGGTCAAGGCTGGTCTCCCAATCTGGCAAAGATGGTCTTCAGCTGAAAAACACTCTAAACAAGAAAACACTCTGAAAAAGTCCCAATAAAACCAGTCGATAGACTAGCTTGACAAGGCTGGGAGACCAGCTAAGACAAGCAAACCATCTATTCCAGCAGGGAACAAATCTCAGTAATCATAGAGTGAATATTTCCTTCAAATGTGCCATTAAATCAGATTATGCTATTATTATGGTAGCTATGTATAAGAATAGCAACACTTTAGCAAATTTAACTTGATCAGCAAGATTCTCTTCAAAGTTTTGCAGCCATGTCAGTATTTGACCTGAAAGTACTTCTAGTAGAAATTAGGGCTAAGAAAAAAATCCCAGATTTTTCACAAAAAATCAGATTTACGATTTAAATCGATTTTTCCCCTACTTAAAATCATTCTACATGTACGTTTTTGCCACTGGAGGTCGCATTTTCAAAACAAGGCGAAGCTTGATGACGTTATGAAGGAGGATGTTCACGGATGAGGTAATGGATGATTTTTTTATTATCTGTACCTTCATAGAATACAGAGAATGTGAGCACAGAACTTACATTGTCAAAGAACATTATGACTGACTTAAGTCTAGCGCGAGTTTAAGCACTCTCCAAAAAATGTCATTTTCTTTCTGAACATGGTATTGTCATGCAACGGATTGCGGGGGATATGGGGGGAGATGACGATGCCGGCTCATAGACTCAACATCCTGATGTCTATCAGCCATCGGTGATGAACGATGGCATCAGGTGCAGGGTTTTTCCTGACTCAAAATGAGACGGAGGTGGTACTATCCTGTTTATGTGCACACAATGTACCTACCATTTAACTGGCTGAAACCAAAAAAATTCAAGCAACATTATAAGTGTTGAAGTAATTATTTGATTGAAGAAAATGACAATTATAAAGTTACATTTTATAAAAAAAATTAAAAGCTGTTAAATCTGTTCTACGGGAACCGAATGTTAAAGAGAAAACCGATTTTCATTCAAACAAAAATTTTGCAATAAAGGAAATGCTTGCCAAAGCCAGCAGCATCTGCATTCGAGTACTTGCGTAAAGTCTAGCCTTAATGATTAAAGATAAAGACAAATTATAGATATAGACAAAACATGCACACATTTCTACACATATTTGATTACAGACACAGCACAATGCATTACATTTACATTTAGCAGACGTTTTTATCCAAAGCGACTTACAGTGCATTCAGGATATACATTTGTATTGTCAGTATGTGTGTTCCCTGGGAATCGAACCCACAACCTTTGCGTTGCTAACGCAATGCTCTACCACTGAGCCACAGGAACACATTAGCATTAGCAACTGTAAATGTGTTACTTTGCAGCATTTTAAAGGACGGCTGACGTTGCACAAGCTCAAGCACACGCTTGCATGTTAATCCACATTTTGTCTGCATCATGCCTGACCTGTTTCTTAATGGGAGGCAACAGAACGGTTAAATTTAACAAGCCTCAATTAGCACTCTGCTTTAGCCGAGAGTTAGCGCACTGCCCAGAGACAAACTCTACGGAGCACACAAAACAAGACCCAATTAAACACACACACACACACAGCAGCGATCCCACCCAATACAACAAAGCATCTCCAAGGAGAACCCCGGCGGCCCCCTAAACATCAAGGTAGAAAGGAACTGTTTTCACAGCTAAACTGCTACTGTTGTTTCGCTGAGAGCCTTGGACTGAAAATCTGGCTTCGAAAACTCAAGTGGTCACACCATATTATAGATAACATGTAGAACATGCCGAGATAAATGTATAACTCGACATCAAAAAGAGGAAACGAGGAGGAGAAGGAAGTGGGAAGCTGAAAGGACAGGAAATAGAACAGAAGAGCATGAAATGGTAAACAGAAATACGTGGGTAAGTAAAAGAGTAGGGCAGATGGAGGAGGAATGAAGAAAAGGGGATGAGTGGAGGGCAAAAGAGACAAAAAGAACAGGGCTTCATTCATTGTCTCAATCTAATGAAGCAGAACATATTTGTCTGTCACTAATGACCAACAAGCGTAAAGATTTTACTCTTATGGAAAGCCCTCCAGCTACATGATTACATTAACCTTCAGTGAAGAAACATCTCATACGCAAACACACATGCACTCAACTCAAGTTATGCACAAGTTATTAGGAGTCTAATCATAACACTTGCATAAGGGTGAACCACAACAAGGACATGTCCATGTCATATTTCACCCTGAAATCAAAAGACAAGGAGGCCTTGGGATTTTACACACTATAACATTAATTCTGTGATAATTAAATGCATTTCCTTCCATTGATTCTTAATAAATTAATGCATCAAATCTGTAATTTTATCATTACTGCATTCAAGCAACATATTTTATAATTATATATATTTAAATATGTGTATATTTTTATAATTTGATAATTTATTTATAATATTTTTTTTAATTGTTCAATATGTTTTTGAAAGAAATTCATATTTTTATTCAGCAAGGATACATCATTTTTAAAGTGAAAGCAAATATATTGATAATTTTACAAAACTCTTTTAACTGCTTTTCTCTAATAAATGCTCTTTTTGAACTTTTTATTAATAAAAAACCCTGAAAAACCTTCCACAAAAGTATTAAGCAGTAACTCTTTTCAACATTGATAATAATATGATATTGAATTTAATAATTGATAATAATCAGAAATGTCTTGAGCTGTAAATCATCATATTAGATGATTTCTGAAGATCATGTGACACTGAAGACTGGAGTAATGATGCAGAAAATCCAGCTTTGCATCACAGGAATAAAATATATTTTAAAATATTTCAAAATACAAAACAGTTCCTTTCAATTGTAATAACATTTCACAATATTAATGCTTTAACTGTAGTTTAGATCAAATAAATGTAGCCTTGCTAAGTTTTCTTTCAAACACATATTAAAGAAATCTTACCTGACCTAAACATTCAAACTTTTTTTGCAATGCAAATAGGCATCATTTTCTTATTCAAAATATATATTTTTTGCATGTTTACGCTGTAAAAAATGTCCTTATTGTCTTAAATGTTTAAGTATGATCAACTTGGTTGTACAAGTCTTCAACTGCATTATCAGACAGGTGAAACATGGACATGTTTTCATGAGAGTCACCCAAACAACTCTCTGGCTCTGGGATCATCCTGCGGTGTATGTCTGCTGTCTGTAGGAGCTGTGAGTCAAAATCACTCAAACAGATGAAAATGAGAGATGGCAGAGCACAAACACAAAAGACAAGGGGAAGGAAAAAACAATGAGGGGAAAGAGGGGGGTTTGAGAAGCCTAGTAATCAGAGAAGGAGAATGAAGCCCTTGTTCCTTTGATTAAATCGCTTTGTCTGCTAATAGCAATGGTTATGCCTTATCAACCACTGCCGTCCCCCAAAACCTCGTCTGCCGTCCTCACAGGAAATCCCTAAATTACAACAAGAGCCAATTACTTAAAAAGAGCCAATCAACGCAACCCAGTGAGACAGACACACACCACACCACAGGCCTTTATTAAGACCATCGCTGTCTCTTAAAGGCACGTAGCAGCCTAAAGACACATTCTAATAAAAACACAAGGCGAAGTCAAGACAATCGTAGTGAACTTCCATCATGTTTCATTAGGCTAAAAGTGACCAGTTTTTGGGTGATTGAAGCGTCATATTATTCAACTCATCAGTCCGAGTGATTTTGGTTGAATGAACCATTACGCTGCCTCGGTTGCACTCTGATTGACAGCTCATAATTAATGTTTAAACAGGACGGTAGACATCTGTACCCTAGTTATGACCCATATGGACATCTGCTAGATTAAACATGCCTTCTTGCAGACAGACAGCTGGAGAAATGGAAGAGAAAGTGCGAGAGAAGGCAATAAATTGTGAGATGGAAGTTTATTAGAGTGGCACTGCACGTGTGTGTGTGTGTGTGTGTGTGTGTGTGTGTGTGTGTGTGTGTGTGTGTGTGTGTGTGTGTGTTTACAAATAATTGATCTAAATATGTAATATTATCAATCAGCATTTTTAACAATAAAATTATATAACAAATATTTAAACAAATTTAATGTCAATTTGAAGACAGATAAACAAATCAAATAAAACAAAATATATATTTTTGGCCCACATGTATCTGACATGTTTCCACCAGCAGGACTTCAGATTAAGCTGCCAGTCTTTTTGAACTTATCTCAGCAGGTACAGTAGTATCTCAGATTGTAGTATGTTCCTCTCCAGCTGATCTGGGACAACACTAAGAAGCTTTAGTCTCGATTGCCATATCCATTCTCCCCTGGCAAGTTCTTGCACATGCATTTAATGCAGAGCAGCCTGGCTATCAAGAAAATCTCACATTAGTCACGGTAGAGTTTTGCGGCGTGTGCTAACGACATTTGTGCTAGATCAGTTAAGTGGATGGATTCTGCTGCCTGCCGGCTCAGTGTTGCTGACAGTGGATGGAAGAGTGCTTTCTAAAGCTGCTTTCACAGTAATGAAGAACCAAACTGAATCTGAGTTACATGCACCAACACATTCACCTGCTCTCGCAGTGCTGGATACTTCAGGGAGTGAGTATTTCAAGTCAGCTTTGCACGTCAGTCTGCATGTACATGCATGTAGGCATCATGCCACAAAGCAGTTAGAGCTAAGTGTCTATAATTTATCCGCTAAAACTCCCGGCAGCTGAAGGGACAGCCTCAGGCCAGAGAGAGAGAATGACAGGGAAAAGAAGGAGGAGAGCTCTGCAGGGATGCAGTAAAAGTAAGGTGCGTGAGGAAATCCTCTAATCAATAATTCAAACTGCTATAATTACACACATCTGTCTCAGCGCAAAACGAGAGAAAGACATAACGTGTACTACGGCATTGTGAAATATTAAACACTTTTGTAATTTTAGTGCACGATGGGATTCAAATGAATCCGGCACACAACAGCCATATGAAATAGGCATGAATGTAGGCCATTTCACCATCATGCAAAAATATATACATTTTTAACATTTCATGTTCTTTTTTTGTCACCTTATAAATCTTATAGAAGTGGTTGTTTTCTGTGGCCAATATTGATCTGATGTCAAAAAAGTAGGGTGGCCTATAATTGTATATCACTGATATTATTTTATGTTTTGCGTGATTTATATAGTAATTTAATACACACACATATGTACATACCAATAGTTCTAAATATTACTTTTATTTAATGATTTGATATCCATCCATCCATCCTTCCATCCAAATGATCTAAATTATTCACCATTAAAAGATAATTAAATATTAATAACTGATTATTAATCATTAATATGTATATATTTATAATGACATATATGTGACCCTGGACCACAAAACCAGTCTTAAAGGGATAGTTCACCCAAAAATTAAAAACTGAACACAAAGGAATATATTTTGAAGACAGTTTGTGATCAGGCTATTTTGGGGCACCATTGACTTCCATAGTAGGAAAACAATACTGTGAAAGTCAATGGTTCCTCAGAACTGGTCTGTTTCCCACATTCTTCAGAATATCTTCCTTTGTGTTCAGAACAAAGACATTCATACGGGTTTGAAACTACTTGAGGGTGAGTAAATTATGACAGGATTTTCATTTTGGGGTGAACTGTCCCTTTAAGTCGGTGGGGTATATTTGTAGCAATAGCCAAAAATTGTATGGGTCAAAATTATAGATTTTTTTATGGCAAAAATCATTAGGATATTAAGTAAAGATAACTTTCCATGAAGACATTTTGTAAATTTCCTACTGTGAATATATCAAAACTGAATTTTTGATTAGTAATATGCATTGTTAAACAACTTTAAAGAAGATTTCTCAATATATTGATTTTTCTTTTTTCATCCTTAGATTCCAGATATTCAAATAGTTGTATCTCGGCCAAATGTTGTCCTACAAACTACATATCAATGGAAAGCTTGTTTATTCAGCTTCCAGATGATGTGAAAATCTCAATTTAAAAAATGTACCATTATGACTGTTTTGTGGTCCAGGGTCACATATAATATTTAAAAAATGAAATAAAATTAGATGTACAGACAGACAGAAGGTTGGAAAGATAGATAGATAGATAGATATCTATACATATTTATATACAAATTGTATTTTGCATATTTAAACAAATGTATATGATGAAATCAACAGGCTTGAAATCATCATGCTATTTTGTATTTGTGATTTTTAAGAATCTGAATCTCCATGATTGTTAAATTATTATTTCTTTTCATGGCACAAAGTGTCCACCCACACACATACGCATAGGGATGCACACACCCACATACAGAATGAAAGCAAACCTATGCATAGTTGCGTACACACACACACGCGCACACACATCTGTATGGACAGAACTTTTACCCTGTGGCAGTTCCAGTAAATTACAGTCAGTGCAGTGAGGTGAAGCTCGCCGTTTTTGTCTGATAATGTGATTCACATAACTGGGCAGGTTTCTGCGTGTTTTGGGGTAATGTTCAATTGATACCAGTATCTTCTTCAGTGAACAAACACTATTACGCAACACTGTCATTCGAACTGTCAGAGACCCCAGAAAGCCATAATCGTGTCAGTGACACTCATAAGAGCCATATGAAGCACGAGAACAACACAATTCACCGAGATTCCCAGGAAAGCACTAACGCAGGTGCACATCCATCATGCCAACACATAAACGACTAATTATCTCCATTGTCTCCTCAGCTGCAGACAAACTAACACACAAGTGCTGCCACTGACAGCCCTTGATAACCTTGAGCCAGCTTTCAAACACACACAAGACGTCTTACCCTCTCCTCGCTATTTCGCCTCAGCGTCCCCACCGGCAGCTTGAGGAGAAGCCTGCGGGTCCTACTGGGCGTTACGGCTGCCTGGACCACCATGGTGTGAGTGTGAGCGTCTGGTCCGCGAGCGTTTGGCGTCTGCTGTCCCGCCACAGACAGACGGGCTGATCCTCTCTCTCGCTCCGTCTCCACGTCTCCCTCCCGCCAATTTTCCAGCTTCTCTCCTTGTTGTGTTTTTGAATGTGTTTGCACCTTCTTTGTTGGTGTTTCTTGCACTCTTTCTATACCGTTTTGCCTCTGTTCCTGTGTCTTTCAGCGGTGGGCGTCCTCACTGTGGTCTTCAGCCCATACAGTGTCGGCTTTCATACTGCTTCCTCAGGAGAAGCGCGTGCGAGTGAGAGAGCGAGCAGAAGGGAGGGAGGTTGTTGTCTCTCTCTCTCTTTCTCTGTCTTTAGAAGTAGCCGTGGAATGGCGTGTGCGCTCCAGATACATCAGCCTCGCTTCCTCCAGTTAAACTCAATTCAGGTCACTGGATTAATATGAGTATTATCATATACACACACGTGATTCACGTGACGCTGCACGAGAATGTATGCATGTGTTTATAAAGCAAAGCTGTGTATATGTCAATGTATATGATGAGTGATAAAGCGTGTGTGTGTGTGTGTGTGTGCTGTAAAATATCCATTATTCTGCTCAAACAGAATATCTGATGTTTTGCCATCTGCTGTTCAGATTAGCTGTAAATCCCATGGCTGCTTTCACCAGACACTCCACACACACACACACACACACACACACACACACACACACACACACACACACACACACACACACACACACACACACACACACACACACACACACACACACACACACACACACACACAAAGGGAAAATACCCTCAAGCTGCCAACAAGATTACACACTAGGGATCGTTGCATGTGTGTAGGACATTATCGCCTGTATGTCCTAACAGGGAGCATGTCTTGTTAAAACTGCACTAAATGCCTGTCCATCCCTCTCTGTTCTTCAGAACTCAATGAAGCAAGCAGAGGACTAAACTCTTAATGACTTTCTATTGCACTAAAGGTTCTTTATAGTGGAAAAAGGTTCTTTAAAATGTTAAATGTTTTCACACTAAGAAAATAAAAGGTTCTTTTGAGAACTGTTCATTGAATGGTTCTTCTATGGTATGACTGTGAAAACATTCTTTTGGAACCATTCTTTTTAAAAGTGTAGTATTAAGTGAGTTTTATTGAGATTGTTTGTCTGGAAACTGCACTGGAATGAAGTGACATATACTGTTGTGTTTATGATAGAGCTTATATTACACTAATATTCCTGTAATGCTCAAGAAACCTTCTGATTCAATTTTGGAAGAAAAAACTCTGAGTTGCATGCTTCAACGGCATTTAAAAGGTAAATTCTGTCATCACGCACTCATGTTGTTCCAAACCTGTATGATTTACAATCTTCAGAGAAACAAATATTAAAGGTAGTTTGGAGAAATTGTCAGTTGTTTGTTTATAGAATGGAAGTCTGTGCTGTCCAAAACAACATTGGACACCATCAACAAGAAAGAAAGAAAGAAAGAAAGAAAGAAAGAATATGTCCATAATGACGATGAGTAAATGATGACAATTTTTATTTTGGCGTGAAACATCACTATAAAACATCATGGATACACTCCACTCATAAACGTTATTGCAAAAGGTAGATGTTTTACTGTTAAATTATTTGAATATATTAATAATATTTTAAAGGTATTTTAATCTAAATTAAATGGGACTTTAATTTTTTTACAACTTTCCCTATTTTTGTAAAAATAATTTACCTTTTATTTATTTTGTAACATTGTTCAATAGTTTTAGTTTTATAACAAAGCTTTTTTTCTGGAATCACAAAATTAATTAATTTAATGATTAATTAATGAAATGTTTAATTATATATCCATTATATATATTGTTTTCTGTTAAAGGGATGCTCCACCCTAAAATGCACATTTGTCATTTTTCACTTACCCCCGTGTCGTTCCAAACCCGTTTAAACTTAGTAATCGTCCTCGGAACACAATTTAAGATATTTTAGATACAAACCTGGAGGCTTGTGACTGTCCCATCGACTGCCAAGTAAATACCACTGTCAAGGCTGTCATTTTAACCATGTTCTCTCTCTGTCTAAAAATAACAACATTAAACACTGGAATTATTCTTCATTTTCTTATTAGACATGCACTGAGACTTCATAAAGCTTTCCATGGGAACTTCTACAGTCTATATGTACAGTATGAATTATTTTATTATCTGTAAGAACATGAAAAGACCAACACGAATGAGTCTTTTTCAAATATATACAGATAAAGAAAGAGAGAGAGAGAGTCAGGAGTTTTCCTTCTAATCCCAGCTCAGCATCATTCATTCAGTAGCTGCTCTAGATTAGGTATATTAAAAACCGTGTCTATTTTTACCCTACTGCAAAGTCACTGAGGGTCTAGATGGCTCTTTGCCTTATATTGCTTATATAGAGTTTCTTTTTTAATAGCTAAATTATGCCAGTGTGATAAACCAAGATAGGAAACAGGGGAACTGATACATTTGTCACACCATGTGTGTTGGTTCCCTCCCCACTCACACACTAAACCAAGCTATTACTTCCTGTGTAACCATGACATTCTTAATACAACCAGAGAGTGGATAAAATGCCCAGGGGTACGAGTACTACCTCCTCACACAAATACAATATACACACACACACACACACATGCACCTTCCCGAGCGTTTTCTCCAAAACAACACAGCAGGCCTTTTTAGCAAATAGGTGAACAACATGTCACCATTCAAAACATGGTAAATGAACTGTTCGGCTAAATGAATTTATCCAATATAATAACACAAACCAAATCTCTAAGCTCCTTCAATGACACACAAGCGAGTGTACAGCAGGCGATGGGGGAGGCTGCTCGACTCTTGCTGAGATGTTTTAATGGAGTTCTGGAGCTCTGCCTCTGTTCGGGGACTGCAGGGGCTCATCCAGACCCTGTTTACACTGCACCCTGTAATCTTAGCCCATGGCACTCGGTGTGTGTGTGTGTGTGTTTGTGTGTGTGTGTGTGTGTGTGTTTGTGTCTCAGATGGCGTCCATTGCAGTTTGTGTGGATGTTATACAGAGCGAGTTTTCATAAATTACCATAATTACAGCAAAACCCCACACACAAAAAACATCTATCCCCACCAACGCTCTTCTCAGAACCTTGTCTGAACCCGGTGTAAGTCCTTCTTTGGTACGAACGGAAGACAATTAGACGGAGAAGGAAAGGGTTTCGTAATACTTGTCGTGGGAAAGGGTGAGGCTGAGAAAGAGGGAAAACATGAACGCTGACAGCAATGATTTGTTCGCCATGTTGGGATAATTCACTTCAGTGAAGCAAATTGATAACGCTTCTGGGGTTATTGAGTCTACAAATTATCAACAGCCACTTTAATTTTCCTCATTAAAATAAAGCACATATCTGTTATCAGGCGCTGCAGATGGTCATATTCTAAGATTTCTGGCATTTATTTTTTCCCCCAGAAAATCTTAGTCAAGGTATTCTGCTCGACATAAACACAGTTTCAGCACCTAACGTTTTAATTTAGTTTCACATTATCGTTTCACTTCACCTTATACAGAAGCCAGTCTCTGCTTTAAAAGTACAAAATAAAACAAACTTTGTGAACGGTCAATTGTGATGAAGTTTACAATAAGGAAGATAGTCAGACTGTGGGATATAAAGTTACAATCGTAAGATTTAAGGTAGTTATGAGAAGAAAAAACACACATTTGTTAGATATTAAGTCATAGTGTAAGATATAAAGTCACAATTAAGGGAAAGAAAGCTGCATTAATGGGATACCAATTTTATGAGAAAATTTATGGAAAATGTCAATTATTGAAAGAAAATTCATGGTGTACTATACAAAGTTGCAATTAGAGAAATACATTTCTATTTATTAGATATAAAAAGTGCAAGAATGGCAAATATAGCTGCAATTGTGCAATAAAAATATTTTTTGTAAGATATAAATTCACAGTAAGATTTAAGGTTGTAGTTGTGAGAAATAAAGTTGCATCTTTGCATTTATGAGATTAAAAAAATGTGTGAGATAAAAAGTCATGTTAGATATAAAGTCAAAATTATAAGCTTGTGAAGTTGTAATACAATGATAGTTAAAATTCTAAGAAATAAAGTGATCATGAAAAACAATAAGTCACAATTATGGGAAACAAAGTTGCATTTATGAGATATAAAATGTTGCTGGTATCCGAAATTAAGTTGAAGAACTTATAAATATAAAATATAAAGATATAAAAGTTACATTGTAAGATAAAAATTCAAAATGGTAAGGTTTAAGGTTGTAGCTACAAGAAATATAGTTGTAATTGAGATATAAAGTTATAGTGCATGATATAAAAACAAAACTACAGAAAATACAGTTGCATTTATGAGATACAGCATAATACGTTTCAGTAATAGGAAATACGTTTCCAATTGTGAGATAAAAATAATCATATTGTAAAATATAAATTCACCATTTCAATACATAAAGATTTTGCAGCATGGAAAATCCTCTTTTTTGTGATATGGTTCCTTTCTATATCAAAGTGGGAGAAAAATCAATGCGAGACAATACATGGGAGGCGCTCCCTTCACCGGTACATGAACTAAAAGACATCTTACATAACACATGATGAAGACACATAAGGATTTTCCAAAAACCTATTCTATTAAAGCCAAATAAACCACAACAGTGAGAGGACTGAGTGTTTTGTCCCCGACAAAACCAGATCTGAATACTGGTTGTTACTGCTTTGTGAGCTGGAAACATGAAGAAAGAACCTGCAGTTTCTTCAGGCTGAAACATTGGAAAAATGCCGTGTGTGTGAGGTGCATTTACAATAGAAATCACTGAATACAGCACAACTCTACAGCACTGCCAAACACACAAGCCAAAGCCAAACAAACACACAATGAGTGTATCGCTCATTCTTTAGTGACTGGGCTCACCCTGTCCTCTAGTTGGCCGTTCTTACTTTTGGTTGACTCACATATACACTGTGCAAATGTGTGTGTTTGTGTATGATAGAGGGGCAATAAAATGGCGTCACGGCCAGCTTTGCCCTTTACACCACCCCACTGTTCCCATGGTGACCAGTAACAGACTACTGCCCATGCCCTCTGCCATCACAACTACTGAATCATCAACACACACACACACACACACCACACGCACACACACACACACAGTGATATTTAAATAATACATAATAAAAAATGTAATTACATAATAAGACTATGTAAATGAATACTTTTATTCAGCTAGGACTGATCAAATTGATAAAAAATTATAGTAAATACATTTATAATGTTATAAAAGATTAATAATTTAGATAAATGTTGTTCTTTTGAACTTTCTGTTCATCAAAGGATCCTGAAACAATGTATGTCCGTTTCAACAAAAATACTAAGCATCACAAAATTACATTTTGAAATATCTTAAAATAGAAAACAATTATTTTCAATTATATTTAATATTATTTCACAATTTTTCTGTATTTTTGGTTTTAGAAAATGCAGCCTTGGTGAGCATAAGAGGCATCTTAAAAATAAAAAATAAACCACTATAACCAAACCCCAAACTTTTAAACAGAGTGTATATCATAACCTACAGACCCCAGAGCATCTACCTCAAATTCTTATTTACTTCAGAGTACAATTACATCACATCCTTATATAACATGTTTGTGCATACACCTCTGGGAAAATAACCTTCATTCTTTGTTTCTAAAAGATCTGACGACAGAACAATGCGCATCACCAAAGCCAGCATTTAATCTGACAGACTGAAGCTTTTTTGAGGAACTAAATTAATATTTGCCAAAAATATCATCAGAGGCATTGTTGAAATATTTTACGTCCGGAGATTAAAATAAAGGGATTATGAACCGGCTGGGTAAAAATAATCAGAGCTTTGTTCTTAGATTTCCTGAAGGCACTGCAAGCTCTTGATGAGAGACAGCAGAATCACATATGCTGTTCGGCTCTCAGTGACTACACAATCCTCTATGATTATTAAACAGAAATAAGGAAAGACATGCTGATTGTATTCAAATATGAGCTATCTATCATTTACACACACACACACACACACACACACACACACACACACACACACACACACACACACACACACACACACACACACACACACTGCACAGCGCAAGTCTCAAGCATCTGTCAGGCCTGCGATGTGTCACTCAGGTGAGATGATTGAATTATTTACAGCAGTGAAACTTCAGCATAAACTTTTTCATAAGCATCATCATTTTCATCTCCTTGGCCTTGCAGACACTGATGAAACACGTTTGAGCACAAGCCAAGATCAAATAAAAACAAGTACACCCAAAATTAAAAATGATAATTTTTTCAACCATGTCGTCCTAAACTCGTATTACTTAGTTTTTTTCTGTGTAATGCAAAAGAAGATATTTTGAAGAACTGTTTTGCCATACACTGAAAGTCAATGGGGTCCAAAACAACACTTTCAAAGTATGTCTCAAAATATCTTCATTTGAGTTACACAGAAGAAAGAAAGGCATACAGCTTTAGAACAGCATGGGTAAATTATAATATATATTTTATTTTTGAGGTGAAATATCTAAACTATACACTCTTATAATCTATACAAAATAAGGGCTCCAAAACAAAAAACAATTCTGGGCTCCCCAAAGAACCTTTGAAACCTTAAAGGTTTAAAGACACTTCTGTTAGTGTGAAGTACTTTTTAATAATCTAAAGAACCTTCTTTCCCCTCACCCTTAGATGCCAATAAAGAATCTTATTTTTAAGGCCTCGTTTACACTAGTCCATTTTCATTTTAAAACAGCGTTTTAGAATGAAAAAGATCCCCACTGGTGTTTCCGCTACGTTTCAGAAACGATCTCCGTTTACACTACACACCCGAAAACGCATGCCACATGACCATTCATGCAGGTACTACCATAGATATGTATGAGTAGATTCCCTATTATTTAGATGGCGGACACGTCTGCGTGCTTGGATCGGTCGAATGAGGAATCTACTCGTACATATCTATGGGTACAACAATGAGCATGATGTTATTGTTTACACCAGGGTTGCCCAACCCTGCTCCTGGCCATGGACTGTCCAGCAAACTTCAGCTCCAACTCTAATCAAACACACCTGAAGCAACTAATCAAGGTCTTCAGGATCGCTGAAAATTAAAGACAGGTGTGTTTGATTAGAGATGGAGCTAAACTTTGAAGGACAGTCAAGGTTGGGCACCCCTGCTTTACACAGTCATCAAGGATATACACTGAATGTGGGCAGCCACGCGATCGTTTTCAAAAGTCTCAGTTTTTGTCCGTTTACACTGAAATGTAACCCTGGAGTTTTCAAACTAAAACAGGATCTGAAGCGTTTTCAAAAGTCTTCGTTTTCGACCTCGAGTAGTGTAAACGATAGGCGTAACTGTAGCAAAAGTTATGCGTTTTCAAACGAAACAAAGAATGTATTCAAATTTTGTATATAGACAGTGGTAATCACACATGTTAATACCATGGTACTTTGATCATGATTATAAGTAGGTATTTAAATGGTATCCCAAGTTGCTTCTAAGAATATCATGGTGTCACATGCAAGATGGTATAATTGTATTTTTGGCACAACATTAACACTCTAAAAATAAAGGTTATTTATTGGCATCTGTGGTTCAAAACATCCATGGAACCTTTGAAGTGAACCTTTTAGTGGAATTATTCAGAATATTAAAATGTTCTTCACACTATAAGAAAAAAAAGGTTCTTTGAGGAACCCAAAATGCTTCTTCTTTGGCATTGCTGAGAAAACCCCTGTTTAAAAGACAAAAGAGAAAAAGAATGTAATTAGACTTACAAACACGTCCATGAGCATGTGCTCCAGAGTTGTTTCCAGGTCATCAAGTCTTGTTGCCAGTGTCATGATGGACAAACCAAAACAACTAACTCAACATAAACCAATGACAACTTCAAATACGAGCAAAATAAAGTTGTTTACATCAAGTGTTTGCGCACTACAGCCAAGATGCACATCCACTTTCCAAAAATCGGAACATTCTTAACAGGAATGTCCACATGTCCACATGCAATGTCCAAATTTTAGGATAAACTCCCAATCCTTTTTTTTAAATCAATGTTCTCAGCCAGAAAGTTCTTGATCCCTTAGCTTTGCTTCTCAGAGGTCCGTCCCAGTCCAGAGCATATTAGATTGAGCTCCACATCCCAGAAAAAACTCTAATTGCATATGCGTTCACAGCCACGCGAAGACCTGACTCAATTCTTGAAAGTTTGCACCGTATGACAACTACATGACACATCTAAGTCTCTCACACTTCTTCCAGCCGTTAACACTCTCACACGCAGGACATCACTGAGACAAGAACAGACTGTCCAGCTCACTTCACATGGGGACAAAACTTCATTACTGAGGATGACCAAACATCTATGTGTGTGTGGAACAGTGTGTCCGCCTCTTCCTGGGGGCAGTGGACCCACAGTAGACCCCATTGTGCACGGGACCCATGAGGATGAGGAGGACCCACGAGGGTGTCTGTGTCTAATGGGCTTCAATGGCTATCACAGGCCTTCTGATCAATGCGGCTTTGTGTTGCCCATTAACGAAGGGCCAAGAATGTCTCTGTGATGCCCCGGCCACAAAACAAGGCAGAGTCTGGAAACTTATGTAACTGATCGAGAGTTTACTGCTGTTTATGTCTCATGGAATTTGATTAGTGTTCTCAGATTAGGTGCCGTCAGAATGTGTTTGTAATAAACAAATCCATCATTAGGATGCTTTTAACTTCAAACCATTGCTTCTGGCTAAAATATGAGACCTCTAAACATAATGTTGCTTTCTCCAGTATAAAAAAAAGGATTACTAGTGGATTATTGTGATGTTTTTAACAGCTGTTTGGACTCTCATTCTGACGGCACCCATTCACTGCAGAGGAGTGATGTAATGCTGCATTTCTCCAAATCTGTTCTGATGAAGAAACAAAATAATCAACATCTTTGATGGTCTGAGGATAACTTTCCATCAAATTTTCCTTGTGAACTATCCCTTTAATGCGTGTGCAGCAAGCCAGAACGATGAGAGAAAAAGACAGGGGTGTAATTATAAATAGCAGGATATGACTCCATTTGAGTCACAGTTTAAATTTCAGCCAGAGAACAAACACACACACACACGCACAAACACACACACGCACGCACGCGCACACACACTTACAGATGCTAACAGCTGTTGGCTAATCAAACAGGCCTAATACTGTGAGCATTTGCACACACACAGAGTTATTCTAGCTCACCTTGTGCAAATGCGAAGCTTCAAAACATCCCAACGCAGAGGCAGCCATATGCTGGATCAATGATCAAACACGAAATATGCATTCATGTGTGCTTCACACTGTCAGAATTTAATTTAAACTATCTACTGCATAATGCAAAATAATCAGAGGTCTTAGCATTTTTAAAGAGCTTCTTTTTATAGAGCTGAACACCATAGAAACACATTTTCTCATGCGTCTGAATACCATGGAAACCTGTTCACTCTGATTTTTACAGCACAGAGGCATGAGTAGATCTAAATATAATAGAAACTATTGGTAACTCTTCTTAAAACAATAGTCACAAGGTCAGATACACATTTTGTAGTTACAAAATATGCCAGGAGATAAAACCCAATGCAAAAATTATTTAATTTCAAATAAAAACAATTCTCAGTTTCCATAAAAATAGTAAGCAGCACAACACTAAATCAGCATATTAGAATGATTTCTGACAGATAATGTGACACTGAAGACTGGAATAATGACTGTAAAAATTTCAGCTTTGCCATCTATGAATAAATTACATTTTTTAATATATTTAAATAGAACACTATAATTTTACATTTGAATAATAATTCACAATTGTACTGTTGTTAGTATATGTTTGATTAAATAAATGCAGTCTTAGTGAGCAGAAGAGACAGTGAAAAAAAAAACTAACAGACTGACACCAAACTTTTTAACGATAGTGTACACGTACACCATCAACATCGTTATAAATTCCAATTAACACCAGCACAGTACAAAGCCACACTGCACAAATAATCAGATAAGATGACAGGACTGATGCAAGCTAAACACTGACCTGCAAAGAGACCTCCATGAAGATGACAGATTCACCAACTCACACACCTTAATATGACAATTTATTACATCAAAGCCTTGTTGACCCATTGAACCCAAATTCAGTGTGGCTGATAATGACCTTTGACCCTTCTGAGGCACCTCATCTGCAGAGGTCAAAAGTAATTACATTATAGTATTTTTTGCACATTAAAAATGCAATGTACCTACCATTACATATAGTTTTGTTCTAAACCACTTATCAATGCATTAAAAACAATATACATACCTAAACTGCAGGGCAAAACCCACATAGTGAGGGTGAGCACTGGTTATATAAAATCACAACGCCCTTCATTAAAACAATCCTTTTCAATATATAAAGTTTGTAAGATAATATATAATAATATAAACAAAACTAGTATGTTCCCCTGGAAAACTTTGCATTAGCTCCACCATAAAACTTTTGCAATCTAATGCAAAGTTTCTTGGCCAAGGTGAATTTTGTTGGAAGATGCAAAAGCATTGAAATATAATTTTCCATAATTTTAAAGGCTCTGTAAATCATAGACATGATCAAGTATTTGCACTGTTCTAGTGTAACTCTAAAATGCTTTCTTACCATACATGGGAACATGGTGAACTTTAGTTTTTAGTCCAGGAACACACTCCTCTTCACTGTCACATGAATTATTTTGTTCTGCTCTGGGACTGACTCAAAGTTCCTGCTGCTCATGTTCAATGTCACAGCCAACGTCCTCACCAGAGCACATTTTTTGATTAAGCACAGCCGCCTGTCAGATATCCAAAGTGCTCTGACCTTATTTTGACTCTCCACATCCATTCAGTAGCAAATTAACATTGCAACTCGGTTGCATTCATGGTCCAGAAACGCAATCTCTCTTCAGTGCACATGCAAACATGCCCAGCAGCCCCTCTCACACTCTTCTAGGCTTAACACACACACATGAGAGGAGAAAGACTTAGGTGATCCATTTTAGTCCTGACCTAAAGCCTCTTTCCTTAACTGACAAACATCATTTCCTTAATCTACTATGGTACTGCTGTTTACAGATACTGATTTTTATTAACCTATGATTCTGAATAGTCTAAGAGTCTTTATTATTCAAATCCATAACTCAAAGTATGATTAATAGTTCATGCAATTGTCCCTAATGACTACAATATTCACTAAACCAAATTTCCAATTACCAGCCTGAGTGTTTGAAGCCGTTTCAAATCAGAAATCATTGTTCATCAAAGGAATATCATGGACACTGTCAGCCTGACATGTACACACAACTACATGCTCATCCACTGACATCAGGAGTAAAAAGAGCCAAACATGCTCTCACATCAGTTCTGTTCGATTACTTTTCTCCATCTGTTTAGTGTCTGTCCTGCACTGGGTTAGGTGGGGCATTATTTACACTGGCACATACACAGACAATTTACACATTTTGCCAACAACGTTCTCAGTGTTTGCACTGACATCAACTTCAACAAAGCAAAACAAACCAGAATGGAATTAAAATTCATGAAGATATTGTTAGACCGCCCACTGCTCAAATCACACCAGAGTTACCGAACCGTGCTACCGTGTTTTATTCCGGCCGCTGCAAGAAATTTGGTCGGATCCCGCTTAAAACAGTGTTGTGATGACGGTGATGACCTCAACACTGCTGGAAACAAGATCTCATTACCGCTGTGAAGCGGTAATGCGTTATCGCCACAGCCCTAATATATATATACACGAAGAGTTCATTTACAAAAACAGATAAATAATTTTTTTATAAAAAAAAAATTGTATTGTTATGTTTTTATTGTTTTATTGTAGTTAGCTGTATTTTTTAGTTATTAATATTTGTATTATTAATCAAAATAACCCAACTGCAGTTTGATTGAGATTAATTGGAATGCACAATGAATAATAATAATATATATATATATATATATTACACATTCATACATATAAATTGTATAATATTATATATTTATCACATTTGTGGTAGTAGGGTAATTAACATTATCATTGTTTTATCTAATATTATCAACGTATATTCCAGCTTTTAATTAGAAAAATTTAATATTATATTAAAAATGTAATACATAATGGACAGTTTAATAAACACTGCTGTCTTTTTATAAAAGTAACTTGAGACCATGCATTGCAGATCTTTCAGCTCCTTCTCTCTCACACTCACCCTGCTTGTCTTGTAAACAGGATTAAGCACTACAGTGTGTCCACTTTAACCCCTTAAATAGTCTTCAGGTCAAGAGTCTAAATCACAAGACCACAAAGTGGTTTTCGTCTCAGTGGTTCTTAACCGATACAGCAGACTGCAATCTGTTTAGGCGTCACTACTGCTCATCCTGTAAGTATTTTCAGTTATATTGTTGCTAAACTAACATTTTAAAGTTACCCAACACACATGAATATCACTGAAATTGAGCATTCTAGGTTATGCAATGCATTTTTGGCACAATTAAATCTCACCTGTGACGTCAGTCAACAAACCACAGATTTTGAGTGTGATTTCTGCACTGCATGTGTGTGTTTATGTGTGTAATAAAGGGCTCTCTGTATTCTCTGTGTGTCTCTCTGTATATCAAGGTGACCTCGACTGCAGCTGTGTGGACTGATGTCCTCACACTCTTTCAGTCTTCTATCTTTCCATGTATCGTTCCATTCATACTTTATTCTTACAGATTTTTTTCCTTTACTCTACACCTTTATGTCATCACTGTGTCTACTACACACAATGCCCTACTTTTCCACCAGAGTCAGCGTTGGCTCTCTGGCCTATGTAGCTGTCTGCTTCCCTCTCTCAAACACACAAACACACAAACTCAAATGCCCACACACCATCGATGGGAACCTGTGTTTGTGAATCTCTCTGATAAAGACGCAGTACGGTGAGTCACGAGACAGTATTTTCTGCTCTACTAAACTCAGCCAGTTTTATACTGAGAGCAGCCAGAATTCAGAGGGATTCAAGGACACGCACGCACGCACGTGTTATTAACGCGTTAACTTTGACAGCACTACATTATATAAACATTTAGCAGACGCTTTTATCCAAAACGACTTACAAATGAGGACAATACAAGCAATCAAAACCAACAAAAGAGCAATAATATGCAATAAAGTGCTATATTAGTATATTATTTTAGTGTTATATTTCAATTTCACAAAGAAACTAATAAAAGGACACATTTAATTTATAATTTGTCTTAAATCTCATTTTGTTCAAATTAAATTGTGAAATCAAAATCGTGAGTTGAGTGAATCGTTACATCCCCAGTAAAACCAAATTTAAAAGTCAGAAGTGCAGTGCAATGTAAATTCAAAAATATGAAATAGAATGTAAAGTTATGTGGGGTTTAAATTAAACTCAAAAATGATCAAATAAAAATGTTATGTGTAGTCATGTAAATTAAACAAGTATGTAAATGAATTTCATCTTCTGATGATCATCATTTATACTTCAGAGGTCACAAACAATATTACTGTAAACCATAGCAGGACACTAAATTATTAAAATATCTGACTCTTTTGAATTTGATAATTCAAGTGTTAAAAAGTAGTGCATATTAAAATATCTATTCTTTTTTTTTCTTCATAGTTCACAGAAACACCACACTTGACTGCATGACTGCACATGTGGAAAAGAGATGGTGTGTGTGTGTGTGTGTGTGTGTGTGTGTGTTCATCTGATCTTTAACTCTCTCACCCAAGTGATATTCTGAATCCCAAACCAATTTCATGCATGAGGTGTACTAAAGATCCGTGCTCATAATCACCCTAAGTGTGTGTGTAAATTGTGCCTCCAGTCATTCAGCCACTATAAGGGATCTAAGCAAAACACTGATAATTAAATATTCAATCATGATCACCTAAAATCTCATTGAGTCACCAAGCAGAAACAAGTGTTCTGCATAATAACAATAACAACTATTATAATCATGTACTCATAAACACTCAGTGAATATGTAATGAGATGTTTCTGAGAGAGAGATAGCGAGAGATAGATAGATAGATAGATAGATAGATAGATAGATAGATAGATAGATAGATAGATAGATAGATAGATAGATAGATAGATAGATAGATAGATAGATAGATAGATAGATAGATAGATAGAATACAGGAAAAGGTTTTTGGGATGTGGATGCGTGCAAAAAAACATTATGGGATGTCAACACATTGACTTCAAAGGAAACATGTATAAGTGTACTTAATTATAGTTTTTATTCCTTTATCTATTGTTGCTTTATTATGAATACCTGTATGTCTGGTTTAACTTCATTTAACTACCAGTTCACTTGCTACTACTCTTAACTTCTGAGTGATAACACCCAGTAATAGATATGTCCTCAAATGCTTGCATACTAAAGTAAAAACCACTTCAGTGCCTTGGATTGTATCCCACAGCTAAGTGTAAAAGACTGTTTTTGTGGTTTTCTTTACGGGATAACGGTTATACAGACTCTAAACTCACACTCTAAATATTGTGACAATGTATGGGCAATTTGCAGATCTGTGCCTCAAGAGTTCTGGCTGGTCTCTGTGTCTCTTCATGTTACAATTGAGGGGAAAAAAGCCATAATGCTATAAGATATACTGCATTCTGCTCCATGTGACAATACATAAAGTTGAAGTAGTAGGCATTTTATACTACAGTATTCATGTCACTGTTTCCTTCACAATGTTTTCTGCTAAATCTACAGCACCATACAAAATAAATCATATTTTACCTGCGCTCCAGACTGAATTTATTGTGATGAGATAAAAAGAAAGAGTACTGATAAATTATGGCACAAAATCTCCCTTCATTTTTCTATTCAGTTATCCTGAATACACACACACACACACACACACACACACACACACACACACACACACACACACACACACACTGCATTTATTTAATCATAAATCTCAACATTTGGCAAATATTCAAATACTGAGTTAAGATAGAAATGTTAACATCATAGCTAATATTACTTCCAGTTCATTCATATAGCTGGAATTGGAAAGTCAAGTTTCGAGTGTATTGCATTATTTTATACAGTATTCCATGTAGTGCAATCTAGTTATCTAGTCATCATGCAGATCATTTGCATAATGCGCTATATACTGCATTCTGCAAAATTAGTTTGCCATTCCAAATATGAGAGCCTGAATCTGTCTGCATTCATCTCACAGCGCCCTCTCCTGGCCACTGATACAACCACACTGAATCTAGGTCATATTTACAGCTAGCACTCAGTAATAGTAACAGTTTATAGAGCGAAAATCAGTCACTACACCCTTCAGAGATCATTCGTCTATTTATAACATGAGTTCTGCCTCTTCCGAGGAGATGCCGGGAGAAATCTGACATTGTGCCTGCAACCCGGAGTCATCCAGCTGTGCCCTGCAGCATGTGTGTGTGTGTGTGTGTGTGTGTGTGTGTGTGACTCAGGGCAGTGACTGTGAACATGTTACAAGATTAGCATCCACTCCCCCAGAGCATGTACATTTGGAGGGAGACCAAAGGAGACTCTTTTATTTTAGTTTCTTCGTCCTCCTCCTTAATCTATAAAAATGAATCAGTTTTGAGTTGAGTCTCAAATCCCTTGTCTCAGTGAACACAGGAGCGGCAGACTTTGATCACAGAATGCACCTGTCCGTTACATCCCAGATCAGGAGCAGAGGATTATGTGGGGATTAAAAGCGCTTTAAAGACAGGGGCTGTGTCCTAACACACTGCTCTCAAACACATCTGATGTCCCAGGGCTTAACATAACCATCACAAGCGAGAGCTCTTCAACATCTCAGCTGTTTCTTCACAGAAATGAGGTAAATAGAAAGCAAATGTCTTAAATTTGCTTCCCATGTTTTCAGCTGTGAAAAAAGACCCAGAGTAATTCCACACGTTTCCTCTAGATCACGATGCTTTAAGACACTCTTAAACTCAGATCTGTCCATGATACCAGCCTGGAATCAAAAGTCAAAGATCAAGACCACATTGTCAGAAAAGCTTTCCATTTATTGCACATGCTACTATTCTAAATAAATACATATGTGAGCTTAATAAAACATACAAGTCACTTTTACTTGATTAATTATTTTTCTGTTTTCATTTTTTTTTTTTTTTTATTCATTCATTAATTTACTTCTATATTTATTTATTAATCAAAATAAATATTAATTTATTCCTCCTTCCATATGATCTTTCAAGAAATTATTCTAATGTGCTGATTTGATGTTTCCAAGACACATTTATTATTATTATTATCATCAATGTTGCTGTTTTTGAGTATTTCTGTGGAAACTACGATATTAATAATTTGAAACTTTTGGGTATAAAATGTGCATCACATTATATTCAACAAGGATGCATAAAATAAATGATGTATACTATTACAAAGATTTATATTTCAAATAAATTCTGTTTGTTTGAACTTTCTATTCATCAAAGGATTCAGAGAAACATTTATCATGGTTTCCACAAAAAATGAATAGCACAACAGCGTTCAAAGTTGATAATAATCAGCAATGAGCACCAAATCAGCATATCAGAATGATTTATGAAGGATCATATGACACTGAAGACTGGGTAGATGATTACATTTTAAATATATTAAAATAAAAACAGTTATACTTTATATGGGAAGAATATTTTACAATATTACTGCTTTTAATACTGAATTGTTGATAGTTTAATGTAATTTTGTTCCCCAAAGCTGCATTTATTTATTTTTCAAAATGTTCTGATGAATAACATTTCGGTCCCACTTTATATTAGCTAACCTTAACTACTATGTACTTGTTAAATTAATAATTTGATACATTGCACTTATTGTGCACATACATATTTTACATTGTTTTTACACCTATATGTAGTTACATCTGTAATAGTACACTGTTGACTCATCCTTACACATAACCCATCCTTAAACCTACCCATCTACCAAATCTCACTAACCTTATCTGTATCCCACCTCAATAGCAGCAGAAGTGTTTTCAATACAATATTACCACAATAAGTACATTGTATGTATATTTTGATGTAAGCACATAGTAGTTAAAGCCACCTAAAATAAAGTGTGACCAAATTTTCCATTGAAATAGACATAAGTCTCTTTCGTTTATTTTTCAGTCAATTTAGCATCTACATCTGCCAAAATAATTGCATCCAAGAAAATAAATCTCCATTTCCCTGGGATGTTGTGCAGGGCCTACTGGGAAAACAACATTATCACAACCTCAAGACATTCTGATTTTGATTTTGCAGGGTTTGATCTCATGTAATTGAATTTTCCTTATATTTCCAGATCTTCATAATATGATGTGAAACAGACTGGCTGAAACCTCTTGTTATTGTGCTTCTCCAGTGGATCTGAGAATAAATGATGAAAGTCAAATATAAAAACCCTCTACTTATGAAAATGTAGGTCCAGTACAGAAGATAAGTGGCACTCACGGTTGGCCTGAAGTCCTGCTAAACAGAGCAAAGGAAACATCAGGAAAGAAATCACATGTGTGTGTGTGTTTTGTGTTGCACTGCTCTTCTTTTGGTCCTTAAAATAGTCAGAGGAATTCATGAAGAACAAAAAGTGGAAATGCTCAGAGAAACAAGGCGCGCACACACACACACACACACACACACACACACACACACACACACACACACACACACACACACACACACACACACACACACACACACACACAGGGCAAACAACAAGAGATGCACTTGATTACTCATTAATCTAAAGCTTTTGGGAGGCATTCTGAGTGCCTAAATGTGGAGTCAGCCTCATTAAACTGAATTACAATGTGTCTTTTTTGACTGTTGTGTTAATACAGGAGGACAAAATCATAGATCCATTAAGCCTGACCCAGTTCTGCAGGTCCTTCATGAACCACTGTGCTCTCTAGAAGATGCCTGAGAGATAGAAACAACATATCACATGCAGGACAGCAGCTGTTCGTGGAGGATGTATAGAGACTATAATATCCTAAACTAACAGGGACCAACAAACCAGCCACCTAGAAATGCCTTAGCAACCACTTAGAATACCCAAACAGCACTAAAGGAATACATGCTATATACTATATGGAGACATAAAAGGACGAGAAGACTTTGAGAGAGAGAGAGAGAGAGAGAGAGAGAGAGAGAGAGAGAGAGAGAGAGAGAGAAGAGAGAGAGAGAGAGAGAGAGAGAGAGAGAGAGAAGGAAAGACTGTCCTCTTTTATTCAGAATAATGGTCTAGGGCACTTTCAAGACCCTCCTTGCCTACTGCAGATAAGCTAACCATTGATTTAAAACACACACACACACACACACACACATGCATGCACGCATACACACACACACACACACACACACACACACACACACACACACACACACACACACACACACACACACACACACACACACACACACACACACACACACACACACACACACACACACACACACACACACACACACACACACACACACACACACTTTAGTAGGAAAGCAGATTGCATTTGTAGCTTTTGGGTGAGATCAAGAGAAAGTAAATGTATATTTAAGAAACTTTATTTATAAAAGCGATATAAGCAAATGTTATTTACTTGCCTTTACTTTTATGAGAGCCTGAATCTGTCTGCATTCATCTCACAGCGCCCTCTCCTGGCCACTGATACAACCACACTGAATCTGGGTCATATTTACAGCTAGCACTCAGTAATAGTACCAGTTTATAGAGCGAAAATCAGTCTCTACACCCTTCAGAGATCATTCGTCTATTTATAACATGAGTTCTGCCTCTTCCGAGGAGATGCCGGGAGAAATCTGACATTGTGCCTGCAACCCGGAGTCATCCAGCTGTGCCCTGCAGCATGTGTGTGTGTGTGTGTGTGTGTGTGTGTGACTCAGGGCAGTGACTGTGAACATGTTACAAGATTAGCATCCACTCCCCCCAGAGGCATGTACATTTGGAGGAAGGAGACCAAAAGGAGACTCTTTTATTTTAGTTTCTTCCGTCCTCCTCCTTAATCTATAAAAATGAATCAGTTTTTGAGTTGAGTCTCAAATCCCCTTGTCTCAGTGAACACAGGAACGGCAGACTTTGATCACAGAATGCACCTGTCCCGTTACATCCCAGATCAGGAGCAGAGGATTATGGGATTAAAAGCGCTTTAAAGACAGGGGCTGTGTCCTAACACACTGCCCTCGAACACGTCTGATGTCCAGGGCTTAACATAACCATCACAAACGAGAGCTCTTCAACATCTCAACTGTTTCTTCAGGACAGAAATGAGAGTAAATAGAAAGCAAATGTCTTAAATTTGCTTCCCATGTGTTTCAGCTGTGAAAAAGACCCAGGTAATTCCACACGTTTCCTCTAGATCACGATCTTTAAGACACTCTTAAACTCAGATCTGTCATGATACCAGCCTGGAATCAAAAGTCAAAGATCTGAAGACCACATTATCAGAAAAGCTTTCCACATTTATTGCACACGCTACTATTATAAATAAATACAAATGTGATTTAATAAAACATACAAGTCACTTTTTAACTTGATTAATTATTTTCTGTTTTCATTTTTTTTTTATGTATTCATTCATTAATTTACTTCTATATTTATTTATTAATCAAAATAAATATTAATTTATTCCTCCTTCCATATGATCTTTCAGAAATTATTCTAATGTGCTGATTTGATGTTCAAGACACATTTATTATTATTATTATCATCAATGTTGCTGTTTTTTGAGTATTTCTGTGGAAACTGCGATATTAATAATTTGAAACTTTGGGTATAAAAATGTGCATACGTATATTCAGCAAGGATGCATAAAATAAATGATGTATACTATTACAAAAGATTTATATTTCAAATAAATTCTGTTTGTTTGAACTTTCTATTCATCAAAGGATTCTGGAAAACATTTATCATGGTTTCCACAAAAATATTGAATAGCACAACAGCGTTCAAAGTTGATAATAATCAGCAATGAGCACCAAATCAGCATATCAGAATGATTTATGAAGGATCATGTGACACTGAAGACTGAAGTAATGATTACATTTTTAAATATATTAAAATAGAAAACAGTTACTTTATATGGGAAGAATATTTTACAATATTACTGTTTAACTGAATTGTTGATAGTTTAATGTAATTTTGTTCCCCAAAGCTGCATTTATTTATTTTCAAAATGTTCTGATGAATAACATTTTCGGTCCCACTTTATATTAGCTAGCCTTAACTACTATGTACTTACATTTAAATTAATAATTTGATACATTGCACTTATTGTGCACATACATGTTTTTACATTGTTTTTACACCTATATGTAGTTACATCTGTAATTACACTGTTGACTCATCCCTTACACCTTAACCCATCCTTAAACCTACCCATACTACCAAACCTGCCCCTAACCTTATCTGTATCCCACCTCAATAGCAGCAGAAGTGTTTTGCAATACAATATTACCACAATAAGTACATTGTATGTATATTTTGATGTAAGCACATAGTAGTTAAAGCCACCTAAAATAAAGTGTGACCAAATTTTCCATTGAAATAGACATAAGTCTCTTTCGTTTATTTTTTTCCAGTCAATTGTAGCATCTGCCAGAAAATAATTGCACATCCAAAGAAAATAAATCTCCATTTCCCCTGGGATGTTGTGCAGGGCCTACTGGGAAAACAACATTATCACAACCTCAAGACATTCTGATTTTGATTTTGCAGGGTTTGATCTCATGTAATTAGATTTTCATCTATATTTCCAGATCTTCATAATGATGTGGAAACAGACTGGCTGAAACCTCTTATTGTGCTTCTCCAGTGGATCTGAGAATAAATGATGAAAGTCAAATATAAAAACCCTCTCTTTTATGAGAAATAGGTCAGTACAGAAGATAAGTGGCACTCACGGGGGGCTGAAGTCCTGCTAAACAGAGCAAAGGAAACATCAGGAAATCACATGTGTGTGTGTGTGTTTGTGTTGCACTGCTCTTCTTTTGGTCCTTAAAATAGTCAGAGGAATTCATGAAGAACAAAAAGTGGAAATGCTCAGAGGGAAACAAGGGCGCACGCGCACACACGCACACACACACACACACACACACACACACACACACACACACACACACACACACACACACACACACACACACACACACACACAGGGCAAACAACAAGAGATGCACTTGATTACTCATTAATCTAAAGCTTTTGGGAGGCATTCTGAGTGCCTAAATGTGGGTCAGCCTCATTAAACTGAATTACAGGAGTGTCTTTTTTGACTGTTGTGTTAATACAGGAGGACAAAATCATAGATCCATTAGCCTGACCCAGTTCTGCAGGTCCTTCATGAACCACTGTGCTCTCTAGAAGATGCCTGAGAGATAGAAACAACAAATCACATGCAGGACAGCAGCTGTTCTAAGTGGAGGATGTATAGAGACTATAATATCCTAAACTAACAGGGACCAACAAACAGCCACCTAGAAATGCCTTAGCAACCACTTAGAATACCCAAACAGCCACCTAAAGGAATACATGCTATATACTATATGGAACATAAAAAGGACGAGAAGACTTTGAGAGAGAGAGAGAGAGAGAGAGAGAGAGAGAGAGAGAGAGAGAGAGAGAGAGAGAGAGAGAGAGAGAGAGAGAGAGAGAGAGAAGGAAAGACTGTCCTCTTTTATTCAGAATAATGGTCTCGGGCACTAAGACCCTCCTTGCCTACTGCAGATAAGCTAACCATTGATTTAAAACACACACACACATGCATGCATACACACACACACACACACACACACACACACACACACACACACACACACACCCACACACACACACACAGTAGGAAAGCAGATTGCATTTAGCTTTTGGGTGAGATCAAGAGAAAGTAAATGTATATTTAAGAAACTTTATTTATAAAAACGATATAAGCAAATGTTATTTACTTGCCTCTAGATGTACTAAAATTTGCCAAAAAAAATTAGAGTTAAAGATTAGATCTAAGACAAGGATTGATGAATGGATTAAAGGCCAATTCTCACCAAGAGAAAAATTCATCCTAACAAGATTTAATTTAAACGTAGCATTTATAGTGTCCTATTCACACCAAAGGTCTGTCTCAGTATTTAACATGCACATGTGAAAAGGAGAGCGAGAGGAAGAGTGTTACTCTGTCCTACAGGTAAATATTTCAATTACTCATCTCTCCAGTCAAGCAGAACATGACGTGTTGTGATGAAATGAAAATCACGTTCTCATGCAAACACATGAGAGAGAGAGAGAGAGAGAGAGAGACCCTTTCCGATTTACTAAACTGAATTTAAATGAAAATACACTATTAAATACACATTAACGGGGAAACAACATGTGAACCTTCTGTCACTAGTCATTTCACAGCACATTATAGTCATATTACCATAATGTTTTGGAAAATGTGTTTTTCTAAACTAGAAGAGATGGAAAGTTTATAGGTTTTGAATTGAAAACGCCAAGTCTTCAGGAGCCAAACTCCTTTTTTGAGTAACCTTCGATATATATTTCACTTTGCACTGCTTCTGCTATGGACATCAATGATGCTTCGAATCTGAAGCGAGGTGTGAAAATAAAGTGACCAGAATTTCATTTTAGAGAGTGCTCTTTTGACAGTATGTAACTCCTTGGCACCATACAGTCATGGCCAAAAATATCGGCACCCTTGCTGTCAGAAAATGCAACCCTGCTCTCAGAAAATTGTTGCAGTTGCAAATATTTTGGTACTCACGTGTTTATTTGTTATTTTTTGCATTAGAACAACACAAAAAACAGAGAAGAAAAGTCAAATCTGCTAAAATTCTACACAAAACCCAAAAAATGTACTGGACAAAATTATTGGCACCCTTAACTTAATAGTTAGTAGCACCCCTTTGGAAAAAAATAACTGAAATCAATCGCTTCCTGTAACCATGAATGAGTTTCTTACACCGCTCTACTGGAATTTTGGACCCCCCTTCTTTTGCAAACTGCTCCAGGTCATTCAGATTTGAAGGATGCCTTCAGTATTATAATGAGCATTAATTTTACATTAATATTAATTAGTATTAAATTAATAGTTATTTTAAAGATTAACTTTTAATGACCATACATGACAGCAAAAGTAATTTTAATGTAAAAATTTGGGAACTGAAAAAGCATAATGTAAAAATGTGCAATTACAAAATAATCAATTACAAGAAAATGTAGCAATAACTAATCACTGATATATATATCACTGATATATTGTGCATCCAAGCACACTCATACATTTGCACCTGTGAAGCAACGACCCGGCAACCACCCACAGCATCCTAGATGCCAAGTCTAGAGAAAGCGAAACCTATAGTTGTTTGTGTTGAAAATGCAAAAGAACACATGCAAACTGAATGTGAGCTACATTCAGGGCCCATCAGATATCAGAGGGATTGTGACATCATCAAACCACTGGCTTGCAGCACTAACCTGTCCGTCCCTCACTGTAGACCCTCCGTGGACCCTTGGCCCTTCCATTCGTGAACCAAAGCACTTCACACTAATCAGCAAGATGAAGACACACTGGAGTGCAAAGGTGTGTGAGTGTGAGAGGGAGACTGCATGACACCGGCAGCTTTCCTGATGATGAATGAGCCGTATTACTGAGGGCCTGACTCTGCCCCAATCCAGCAGCCCTAATCAAGGCACAGGGAAAACTACATTGAAATGAGGTGTGTGGGTGTGTGTGTGTGTGCTGATCAGCAGTCTGAATGATGAAACGGTTCTTCCAATGGCCATCTCTCACTGTGACACATTCCCCGTGATGTTATAATATCCAGATATTAGAATATTCAAAGAGGAACAACATGAATTAAACTTCAAGAGACGATGATGTCATGGAGATCACATACAGGCATGTTACGTTTTGAACATATGATTACATGAGTGGCATCCACCGTGATGCGGCCCTTAAATCATCACCCCGCTGAGTGAAACTGCAGATCAGATGATGATGGCATCCCATCAGCCTGCCTGCTGTTTCTATGACTACTGCTGGAGTCGCAGGGCTACAGTGAGAGAGATTGGTAAAGTGCTGCAGGTCTGACTGATGCTGATGAGGAAGATCACAAGAGTCCTAATGGAAAAGAGGAAAGAGCCGCCGGCCGGCCTGTTACTGCACAGCCAGTTCCTACTGTACAATCAAAACACACACAAACTCTGAACTCCCTCTGGCCCTCTCCTCTCTTGAGATCTGAGAGGTGTATGGACATGTGCGGCAAATTGCTCTGATTCCACGCATCAATCAGGACCCCAGCCTGGCAGCCCCTGGGACTGTCCGAAACTGTGCCTGATCATTATTCAGACACTTCATGCAATAACCCTGCAGGAAGGAAATGAGCAGAAGGAAAAGGAAAAGGAAGAGGAAGAAAACACTGAAGCAAGTGAAAATTGAAAAAACAAAGATAAATGATGGAAGTGGGAAAGTAATAGGAAAGGAAAGGGAAGTGGAGATGTGAAAAGAAAAGGAAATAGGAAAATGACAAGATAAGGAATATGAAAAGGGAAGAAAATACAAGCAAAAAAAATGTAATGGAAACAGTAAAGTAGAAAAGAAAAGAAAGAGAGGAGCATGAAAAGAAAAGGAGACCAAAGGAAAGGAAATGAAAGGAACAGTAAGAATAGAAATGAAAAAAACGGAACTAAAAATGGAAGCAAAGGAGAAGAAAAAGAAGGGGGAATGAAAAGGGAGAATGCAAGAAAAGTAAAAACCCTGAAAAAGGACGAGAAAGGGAAAGAAAAAAGGGAAAAGTATAGTTTGATGATTTATGAATGACCGTGAGACTCATTAGCATGAGGACAAAGGCGTTACTACAGGGAGGGTCTGACAGAGGGGTCACGGCCTCAGTGTGTCTCTCCTCTCCTCGTCCTCTGTCCACACACACACACACACACACACACACCGCTTCACTGTCTCACTGCCTGCAGAAGTGACTTAAAACAGGCTGCCACAGTCTGACCACTGACCCTGTTCTAAATAAGACAATATTCTAATCATACCGTTCACACCGCTTATTTGTAAGACAAAGATTTACTATGGCAACTAATTTCTGCCAAAATAGTATAGTTTTGTACATACAACCACTATTAACCATTATATCTTAAAATAGGATCTCTTTCAAACAATACACTTTCAGTATTTTAATTAATTTTATAATGTTGCTAAGACAATATCACAACTACGATAATAACTACAGTAACTATGACATTTTGGTAAAAAGTAGGGCTGCAGCTAACGATTATTTTTATTGTCCACTAATATATTGATTATTTTTCCGATTAGTCGACTAATCTATCGATTATTTTTTGCTTAGTTTTCAATTAATCTACTTATTATTTTCTTATCAATTGATGAATTCTTTAGTTAAACTTTCAATAAATAATAACAGTAAATTCTGCTATTAATCTTTTAATATTTTATTCAAACGTTTTCTCATAATTAATACATTACAAAAATAAAAAATAATAAGAAAGAGAAAGAAAATAACAAAGAAAAGCGATAAAAATTAATAAATAATAATTGATACAAAAGAAAGAAAAAAAGCAAGGAAGCAATAAATAAATACAAATAACGAAAGAAAGAAAGAAAGAAAGAAAGAAAGAAAGAAAGAAAGAAAGAAAGAAAGAAAGAAAGAGAAATTACAGGGCAGTGATAGTCAATAGAAATGCACATTATGGTGCATTCACAGTTCTGTTTGGGACTGACAGCAGTTACAGGTGAGATACTTGCAATGTTTTATTTATTCAGCAGATTAAAACATCTGCTTGAATACATATCTGTATATGAATGAACAGCTCAAGTCACAACCGCATTCAGGACACTAGAGCAATAGAATCAAAAATGGAGATATAACACCGGGAAGTTTTATAACAGCTGACAGACCGTTTTTAAATAAACGAGCCCAGTCGAGGCTTGTCCTATCCATCACACATTAAACATATAAAATTCTGACGGTCATATAATAATAGAATGCTCTATGAAGTGATGTTGCCATACTAGCCTTTACCTTCTGCTCTAGAGTCTTGTTTGTGTTAAACATGGCAGAAAAATAGTCTTAAGTAGGGGTAACTGCAGGCTCGCACAATGGGCGTGGCTAAAGGTGCGACGCGTCTACGCACTCCATGCTAATCTACATATTTTTATAATCTACGCACTCCATGCTAATCTACGTATTTTTATAATCGACGTAATCGATGACGTAAGAAGTAAAAAGTATGGTTATCCCAGTAAATTTATAATGGATAACACTATGCAAAGAATTAGAATGCAAAGAGTGAAGTATTTAATTGCATTAGAAACCAAATATTGAACCAAACAGTTAAGCTAAAGTTTTTTTTCCAAACTATATTTTGATTGAGCAAATTCTGAATCTTGTTGTAATGAAGCCAATTCTGAGATCTCATTGTAAGTCCATGTAAATGTAACCAATTGTTATAACCAATTCAACCAAGTGATCAACTGGCGCAGTTTCTTGCAGCACTTCACCCAGATAATCACTTCCTCATTAACTGTAGTCTGTAAACTAGCTGCTCCCTGACCTCCATCACTATGACCAGTCAGATCCCAGATTCATTACTGCAGCAATGACAGCTGGGAGATGGAGTCGACAAACCCGCTCCCAAACATGGACACCACCTGCCTGTTACGCTCCAATAGTTACTCTTTTACAGGAGAACCAACAGAGAGATGGAGTTAGTTTTTGTTATTTGGTTGAGTAATTCAATCAGCTGTTTCTTAACTTGTGTTCAGGTTTTGACCATTGCTCTCTTCTTTGACCTGGAATATCCTACCAGCTGTTTACTTGTTAATGGTTTTGCTTTGGGGGTCTCTGTCTTAATGGGTCCATCTGTTAGTATTAGCATTGGCCGCTGTAATACCACAGAGACACACACATATTAATGACACCACAAACACACACGGAGCAACAATCCCATATAAACAAGTGTAAAAAAATATGCATTTTAAATGTAATTTTTTTTCTTCTAAATTATGCAGCCCCCCCACACCCAACAAAAAAACAATTTACAGACAAAAATCTAAGTTATTATTAAATCTTGATTGACGGAAGGTCACCATTCACTTTAATGGAAAAGGGCTTCTAGGACGTTCTGCTATAAATATAGTACTCAAAAGAAAGTAAGTCACACAGGCTGCAGTGAATAAAAGCATTTTTGTGTGAACTATCCCTTGAACAGGTTGACTTTACAGTTTTTTTATTTATTCAACAAATGACTGAGAAAATGCAGTATTCTATGCACATCTTAAACACCCATTCCTCAACTAAAGCCTAACCTCATCTAAAGTCTAATTACACAGACACACACACCAAATCACACACTCTCCCTCGGCTCCCTTCAATAGCTTCTGACATGTAATCCAAGATAACATCTGCTCATTGATCTACTCTGAGTCTAATGGAACTGATAGAAATCACCTTGTCTATACTCCTACACATCACTTAAGACACGCTGTGTGTGTGTGTGTGTGTGTGTGTGTGTGTGTGTGTGTCTGTAGGTCAGCACATATCATTTTTTTCTCGTTTTTGATCCACTGGTCTACATACATACATTAAAGAGCCAGACAAACCTAATCTCACGCACACAAACAACGAGAGCTGAGGAAAGGCAAGAAACTTTGTTCATGTTCAGAGTATAACATAGCCTAATTTAATGGCATATTTTAAGTTGTAGTCCAACATTTCACAAAACTGTCATAAAAATGCGATTCTTATATGAATCTGCATTCACAACCTATTTTTCTTCCATTATTATTCTAGCTAACTTCAGTTTTTGTCAGTTAGCACCTCCAGTTCCACTTCTCGATGACAGCGCGGGGGGTGAATGGGTTTTTGGTTAAATGCAGGAAATAGCATCTGTGGTTAACACAAGCTCAAGATATTTTCACATTCTACAAATGCTTCTCAAAAAAGGCAATTGAAAACAAGTGGCTAAATGGGACGACTGTCAGGAACATTAAATGTCATGACAGCAAACAGAAAAACAGTCTGCTGCCATAGCCTTGTTTTTATACTTGTGCTCTTGCAATCTATTCTAACTCAAACTTTCCAAATTGTACATTTTAAACAAAGACTGAAACAGTGAAAGCTTTGTGGTGCATGGTTATGTGACGGTGTAGTAGTTTTTTTTTTAGCTTTTTACTTTTAGCTAGTCTATTTGCTGGTCCCAGAGCTTATTTTCTTCAATAATCCAAAAAGCCAATGGAAATATTGGCATGTTGGCTTTTCGTCAAGGGAACCAGGGTGATGCTAACTTACAAGTTGGCCAACAAAATTAAGTCATCCCTGCAGCGCTCTATTGCAATATACTATAGAATTGTCTTCTCCACAAGGATACATGTAATGCCTTGGAATAAAACAAAAACGAGGCAGCATAATGTTTCCTCCTACCTTTGGGAACAGCTTTCGTTTCAGGAGTGTCTATCATGCTTTATGAGGTGGGCAGCAGCTCACTAGGGTTTCATGTGCTGCAAACACTGGTGCTGATCTAATACAATTCACTTTCTACTGAGTGTGTTTCCATAACTCTAAAGAGAGTTTCTAAAACCACTACGGACTAAGATTGGGGAATAATGTATTACATTTCTGCTGTCTGCTCACGTCAGACAAGACTGCTGACATCTCTTTATCTCCCGTTCTCTCCATCTCTGTTTTTCATGCATGGGTAGACTTGACTCATTGACAATAGCTGCCTCAGCACCCCAATACAGTGGTGGAGGTGGACACACACACACACACACACACACACACACACACACACACACACACACACACACACACACACACACTATGATGATGAAGACCAGTCAACAGTATCATAAATATCACTTTGTAAATTAATGTGTGTTAATTAAATGAAATGGAATTCTCCTAAAGCCACACAGTTTGAAATGGTTTATATTAGAAAGTAGAACAAACATCCTGCTGTGCTGGCAATCTGTTGGCCTCATGTAAACACACACACACACACACACACACACACAGATAGACTGATAGAGCAAAAACCAACAACATGAGTAGGGACTAACCACAGCTCACTTGTGCTGCGTGATGATTTTTGAGTATTTTAGTGTATAAGTGTATATATGTCAGTGATATCCGAAAATATAAATAGAAAAAGCAAAATAGACAAAGTTTTAGTGGTCAAACATCTTGGATCTGATGGTAAAATAACAAATATTTGAATGCTACTGTATTGACACACCACTGCTCGATCTGCCTGCTGAACCAGTGTGTGCTCACACACTATTCTGAAAACCACACATTTAGGGAGCTAGATGGACGCACAAAAAAAGACAACGAGAGATGAGATGAAATGTCACAGGTTGACTCTTTCTATAAACACGGATCACTGGACTCAAATGAAAATCTTTATGACTTCAATATGACTGGTTATACTTCTGCATCTGCGGACGATTATCGAATGACATTGGGTTTCAACTCTATCTCTCTTTTCATTTTATCTCTACATTTGCATTCAGCATCAAGCACACAATTCCACACACACACACACACACACACAAGAATGAGCAACAGGCTCAAGGGCAAAAATAAATGCAAGATGATGAACAATGTAAATATGTTGATTATAAATAAACTTGTATTTCATTAAATACTGAAAAGGGATTATATTATTTAAAAAAGGCACAACTGCATTAAAAACGTCACTCAATATCTTTGTGCTATGCATTAAGTTAACTCAGAATCAATTTTGTGCCATGACTTGTGAGACTTGTGGCCTTCATATGTGGAGCATTATTTGCTAAATCAGTGTCAATGTTCCATTCAACTTAGTATGCTCACTATGTAGGGCAGTAAGTCAGCTCACTAGGTTTTAGCACAGAGCTTCTGTCTCTCATTAACGCAATCATTCTCACATCTTAACACACACACGCTCACTCGATTCCTCTCATCTCCTGTCCCTAGAGCCTCAGCCCCGATTCTCGGATCCGAGAGAGTTCCTTGCTGTCACAAGCCTGATCTTTCAGAATCAATTAAAACATGTAGCTTTACTGACATATACATCTCTCTCTGCTACACATTTGAGACTTTTAGTGTATCACTTCACTTCATTACAGACGCGTTAATGAGTTCCAGCAGCAGTTTCTTTATTCCTTTGTAGTTTTGTTCCTCCTTGCATTTACACTTCCAATTTCCACTTCCTTTCTAGGTTCACTAATACAGCTCACAAGATGCAATGATTTGCACTCAACAAAGAAGCATCAAAACCCACTTGTTTTCTATCCGATGGTTCTGGAGCTGGAGTTTAATCTGTCCTGTGTCGTTTTCTGTCAATTCAGAGGCTTTTCTCCACCGTGACCTTTCAAAAGCCAATGTGGAAATCAATGAACTCTCCAGAGATCAAACTAATCTCTGTTCTTCACCAGTCAAAGCACCTGTCATCACTCTGTTTACATGACATATGACCTGTGGATCAACCAGTGCAGCGTTTATATATCTGTGACTATAAACATTAACAGTTTATGAAGCTGTTAAAATGAGCAGTATTGTTTAACATACTGTATACACATGCTAACAAAACTCCGACTACACCTTTCCACCAAGGTGTACTTGACTCCAAAACTCCGACTACACCTTTCAGTATATGAGATTTGTGATTCATGTGAGGTAGCAACACAAACACACTCATTTTTAAGGCAAGTGCAGAAAATTAAAGGGATAGTTCACCCAACAATGAAAATTCTGTCATTTTCTGATCCTCAAGTTGTTCAAAACTTTCTTTACTCTGTTTAACACAAAATAAGTTATTTTGAAGAATTTTGGTAACCAAACAGTTGACGGTAGCCATTGATTTCCATATACAGTGGGGCAAAAAAGTATTTAGTCAGCCACCAATTGTGCAAGTTCTCCCACTTAAAAAGATGAGAGAGGCCTGTAATTTTCATCATAGGTATACCTCAACTACGAGAGACAAAATAAGAAAAAAAAATACAGAAAAATCACATTGTAGGATTTTTAAAGAATTTATTTGCAAATTATGGTGAAAAATAAGTATTTGGTCAATAACAAAATTTAATCTCAATACTTTGTTATATACCCTTTGTTGGCAATGACAGAGGTCAAACGTTTTCTGTAAGTCTTCACAAGGTTTTCACACACTGTTGCTGGTATTTTGGCCCATTCCTCCATGCAGATCTCCTCTAGAGCAGTGATGTTTTGGGGCCGCTGGGCAACACAGACTTTCAACTCCCTCCAAAGATTTTCTATGGGGTTGAGATCTGAGACTGGCTAGAGCCACTCCAGGACCTTGAAATGCTTCTACGAAGCCACTCCGTTGCGGGCGGTGTGTTTGGGATCATTGTCATGCTGAAAGACCCAGCCACGTTTCATCTTCAATGCCCTTGTTGATGGAAGGAGGTTTTCACTCAAAATCTCACGATACATGGCCCCATTCATTCTTTCCTTTACACAGATCAGTCGTCCTGGTCCCTTTGCAGAAAAACAGCCCCAAAGCATGATGTTTCCACCCGTGCTTCACAGTAGGTATGGTGTTCTTTGGATGCAACTCAGCATTCTTTCTCCTCCAAACACGACAAGTTGAGTTGTTACCAAAAAGTTCTATTTTGGTTTCATCTGACCATATGACATTCTCCCAATCCTCTTCTGGATCATCCAAATGCTCTCTAGCAAACTTCAGACGGGCCTGGACATGTACTGGCTTAAGCAGGGGACACGTCTGGCACTGCAGGATTTGAGTCCCTGGCGGCGCAGTGTGTTACTGATGGTAGCCTTTGTTACTTTGGTCCCAGCTCTCTGCAGGTCATTCACTAGATCCCCCCGTGTGGTTCTGGGATTTTTGCTCACAGTTCTTGTGATCATTTTGACCCCACAGGGTGAGATCTTGCGTGGAGCCCAGATCGAGGGAGATTATCAGTGGTCTTGTATGTCTTCCATTTTCTAATAATTGCTCCCACAGTTGATTTCTTCACACCAAGCTGCTTACCTATTGCAGATTCAGTCTTCCCAGCCTGGTGCAGGTCTACAATTTTGTTTCTGGTGTCCTTTGACAGCTCTTTGGTCTTGGCCATAGTGGAGTTTGGAGTGTGACTGTTTGAGGTTGTGGACAGGTGTCTTTTATACTGATAACGTGTTCAAACAGATGCCATTAATACAGGTAACGAGTGGAGGACAGAGGAGCCTCTTAAAGAAGAAGTTACAGGTCTGTGAGAGCCAGCAATCTTGCTTGTTTGTAGATGACCAAATACTTATTTTCCTCCATAATTTGCAAATAAATTCTTTAAAAATCCTACAATGTGATTTTCTGGATTTTTTTCTTATTTTGTCTCTCATAGTTGAGGTATACCTATGATGAAAATTACAGGCCTCTCTCATCTTTTTAAGTGGGAGAACTTGCACGATTGGTGGCTGACTAAATACTTTTTTGCCCCACTGTAATTATTTTCCATACTATAGAAGTCAATGACTACCGTCAACTGTTTGGTTACCAACATTCTTCAAAATATCTCATTTAAGTTAGCACAAACTGTATAGCGATTGTGTTGCTTGTTAATAAAGTAAATCAAACAAGCAGCAGATATCCTTTTTTCAGTGTATCTAATGTAAATATGCAAACTTATGAACAATTCATGCATCCTTCATACATTTTCTCACATGCTTCGTGTACATGATAACAAAATACATTATTTATATATACATGATGTAAATACAGGGTACCATGAATTACTTAAGGTTTGCTGCCAGTTTAGGGTTCTTAAGCTATTAGTTCTTACAGTATAAACAAATCATGAGTACAAAGTAAAGGCGAAATTTAGTTTTTATTCAATTTATTGAGTCCTATTTACTGAGCCAAATAATTTGAACATAAATTTACTACAGCACATTCCATTTCGACCACCTAATTTTTTTGCCGAGTCAACATTGAGAGGCAAACTCATCAATCCTCGTGATGACTGGAAGTGTTAAACTGCTTAAGGTACATCCCACCACCAACAAAACACACACGCACACACACACGTACAATTTTTACTCATATTCAAATAACTGCCATATGAGTGATTGTGTGTGTGCATGTGTGTCTGTGTATGTGTGCATGTTCCAGTTACATGACCACTGTAAATACATTTTATTCATTCACCAAAGCCAATTTTTACTTGTGTTTGGCAAGTGTTCATTTTGGACCCCGAATCGAGATGAAGCGGTTCACGCAGCCCCTCAGTGTTGTGATGGATGACATATGTTTGCTTAAAACACACAGAGCACCCTATGAAAGACACAAAAGATGAAGCATTACATCATCAGTGGTTGACATGGCAATAGAGGGTTGAACATTGTGTCTCTGGGTAAATATTGAATCTGATATCCAGACAGATCCAGGCTGGAGAACACGGAGGAGTATAATTTTCTCTAAGTATGTCTGCTGAAGGCTTTCATTAGGATCTATAGAGCGTTAGGATGCTGCTAATGGCTCTTCGCCCCTGGAAACAACAGAGAAACAGGCTTCACAGTGGGACAGCTCTGGACTAATGCTGTAATCATCAATTAGTCGCTATTAACATAACAAGCTAAAATGAAACAATTAAGAATTCATCAGGCCAATTGCTTTAAAGAGCGTTTCCATCTCGCCTGAAGGTCTCGATAGGAATTAGACTTCTTTAGTAATTCATTGTAGATGCCAGTTTAGGTATGTTTGTAGGATTGGAGAAAGCTTCATTAATTTGCTTCTGCTAAGAGAGTATTCCTACAAATATATGCAGGAGGATTTTTATTAATAACTAGCAATATACATTTTTAAAAAGCAGGAATAAAAGATTAAAAATGATGTTAGTGGTAGTTCATTATTATTGATATACCATTATATGTGTAATATTTAGAATTAGATTATATTGTTATATTTTATTTTAGATGCATTTAAAATAACAAAAGTTAACTGAACTAATTCTGGTTAACAAAATGGAATACTATTAAAATAATTTAAGTCCCATAGTGTTACTAACGATTTTTTGACAATTGAATGCTAATACCATGTTTTTTTTGTAAATGGTACATTTTTATTAAGAACAGGCAAAGTAAAAAAAATAAAAGAAGAAAAGAAAAAAAGACGTTGGCATAATTAGTGCTTCAACTCATTACATTTATTTGCCGAGGTAACATTCCAAAGTTTTTCTTCTAATATTTATATTTTATTTTATTTCAATTATCAAAAAAGTTTTTACTTTTTAAAAGTTTTTCATTTACTTAAAGTACCCAAGCATTACTTTCCATGTTTTTTTGTGTGTGTAAATGGCACCTTTGAAAACCATATTAATACCATGATATATAAAACGGCAATCATTACCGTAGTATTACCATCTAGTACCATGGTGCTCACACAAGGACACACTTCCAGAGGCACAAGCAGCAGAAGCTCAGTCTCCATGGCAACCGGAGACAACAATGAGCTGTGGCAGAATCGATGTGTTAAAGTGATAATCAATGACGAGCACACGTCCCCATGCAGCCAACAGTAGAGCAGTCATATTATCTGTCAGTGGTTACAGCCTCAGGGCCGTGTGTGTGTGTGTGTGTGTGTTATTGATGACTGCACTGCTGGATTGATTGGATGCTGATTTTGGGCTTCAGGGTTGTTTGAAGAGCATTATCAAGTCTGTTCTTGTTCCAACACACGTGTGGACTGTGTGGAGCATACATGTATGAACTAGCAAATCAATCTGAAGCTCATGATGAAATCCCTGCACAACTCTGGTCATTCACTCATATCCCTGATGGATGTGAGTAAATACACTATAGAGATACGGTTTGCTCTGTCTCTCTCTGATCGTTTTCGTTTAACGACAGGAACGACTCAAGGATTTCAGCATGAGGAGAGAATCATACGCTGATTTTCAGATCGATTGACTGTGATTGGCTGATGTGCCTATTTGACAGCAGGTGAAAATATCCAAAAATAGAATTTCTAATCAAAATGTTGTTATTACTGAAACATTCATTTTCAGCTACATGTATCCCAAAAAATTATTAAAGCAAGGATGTAGCAATATTACAATTCTGCCAATGAAAAAAAAGTTTTGATATGCTGAACAGCGAATAAAGAGCAATATTAAACGTTTTAGTTTTTACCATTTTGTATATATATATATATATATATATATATATATATATATATATATTAAAAAAACAACCAAACAAATAAATAAAACAAATTTATAATAAATAAATAAATAATAAAATAAAATATAACAAAATATGATAAAAAAAAATCATACTTAGTTTTAAATGCCAAATTAATTAATAAAATATTACAATATTGGATGACTGCGAAGGTAAATCTAAATTAAATTTATATATTATAATACAAATATATATTCAATGAATATATTAAATCATCTATATATATATATAATAAATTATATATATACATATTTATATAAATTAATAAATAATAATAACACAAATATTACAATAATTTATCATAATGAATATATATTATAAATATTATAATATAGACACATCAAAATAAACAAATACATTCCTCTAAAGCAGTTCAAGCATTAGTTGGGTCACTCTGGTCGAGCACCTTTCCTAAATATGAACAGATGTAGCTCAGTGGAATATTTCACCCCAGCAGCTCTTAATAAAATAGCACTCTTAATCAGCATCAGAAATGTCATCTTTGATTGCCTTCAGTTTAGTTTTTCACTGAAATGGATGGACTTGAAATGTGAGATGGGGGTGGAGCACATCTGAATGTGCAAAGCAACACTGCAGCTCTATTTCCGGGTCTGCCACTCACTATATGCAAGAAAAATACTTGAAAGTTTTTAACAACTAGTAAGAGGAGGACTCACTGCACAGCTCTGAAGAGAGAATGTCATGTCCATAACAATCACTTGTGTTTTTGTTGAATTTTTACAAATTCATGCTTCTGCATTACCCACTCAAGCAATATCACAGCGTGTTACTGCAGGCCATGCTTTCATATATCATTAAAGGTGACGAAAATAGCCAGTAAAGCAGGTCCTGCATGCTGCGCTCTCTCTTTCTCTCTGTGTGTGCGGAGACCCTGCAAACACTGGAGTATGAAGTCACTGGCTCCACAGTCGCCTAGCAACCGTCGTCAGGGGCAACCCCTGCCTGGCTTTCCAGACGGCAAGCGGTGATGGCTGCATCTGCGTTTCTTCTTCGCTTCTCTCTCTGGTTTTTTGTGTTAGTGGGGGTGGGAGACAGCAGGAAACAAGCGGGAAGCAGGACAACGCGGTCTGTCCGTCATCTCTGATCTCCGTCTCTCTCTCCCGCCTCCAGTGCCAGGCAAACGCACACACACACACACACACACACACACACACACACACACACACACACACACACACACACACACACACACACACACACACACACACACACACACACACACACACACACAAAAGAAGGACAGCCAGCCAGTGTCTGCTCTGTGTGACGCCCATTCATTCGGCTAATGGCAAAACATTATTTTTCAGGCTGTTCTTGCCCTTTCAAAAGCTTGCAATCCATCTCTGCTCCATGCAGGGTTAACGTCATCACTAAATTCACAACATTATCAGATGCAGTCAGTTTTTACACAGATTGTACGCACAAGAAGTGGTTCTTAACTGGTGGGTTGCGACCTAAAAAACGAATTGGTTTGCAAAACAAAGCTGAATGCAAATGAGAAAATTCAAGTATATAATTGTGCATAATTAGGATGATCAAATTTGATCTTTGACTTTAAAGATAAGTCCATGATTTTGCACAAATTATCTAGATGAATGTTTGATAGATTTTTATCAAACATTATTATTTATTTATTAATAAACAAAATGATTTAACATTATTATAGAATTATTATTTAAAAAATGTGATTTCTTTGTCATGTCAATAATGTAGCATATCAATTAGACTTTGTGCATCTTATGATTATATTAAAACATTTTAATGTATCATTTTTTCAATTAAAAGGCTTCATGTCCAATCAAACTCCACATGTTTTGCTCAAATTAATCTAGATGCATGTTCGATAGTTTTTAATCAAACATTAAAACTATAGCATATAATTTGAGCTTTTTGCTATTTTTTTATCTTAATTCAAATTAATGTCTCGTTTTAAGTTTTTTATATATAATTAAAAGGCTGTGTGTCCAATACATTTTCATATTTTGCTCAGATTAAACTAGATGTCTTTATTCAATTTTCCTATTCACTCTTTTTGTCATGTCAGTAATGTAGCATACCATTTTGGCTTTATATCAATACATTTTAATCTATAATTTTAAGTTGTTTTAACAATTAAAAAGCTTCATGTCCAAACAAACTCCATATTTTTGGATACATGTCCAATGTAAAATCTGGGTTGTGAAAGAAAACCTCGGTGTTAAAGCACCAGAACAAACCTCAAAGTGTGTGACTCATGGTGCAAGACACCTGATTTCCATCCCCTGCAGTATTGAAACACGGAGAGACTTTGACTGTACAAGTGAGAAGACAGAGCTTCCACATGTCATGTTGTGTAGTTGAGTATCAGAGGATTCAATTAATAGAAATCATTCCCTCCCATAACGGAGAGATTACTGTTATCCCACAGAGTGAGTATTGCAATAAATACATTTAAGGAGATAAAAGAGGACATAATGAAATATCACTCCCCTGATAGTCTCATATAACTTTCTATAATAGCAGAGGATTTGTATTATCCCTGGTCATCTACAGACTCAAAGTGCACTGCTAATTTAAGATGATGGTAATATTTAAAAAACACGGCCTGGGTTCAGTACAAGTTAAGCTCTAAGCTAGAGATGCAGCTGATTAACACAGACAATGATTTAACTTTAATTAAAGCAAGAAATAGGATGCAGAACTTGAATATAAGGACACAGACAGAACGATGGAACGATGCATGGATAGATAGATTTGTCCTATAGAAATATAAGACAGTAAAGCAGTAGTAGTTGGCCTGTGCTGTGAATGAAAAGTCACACATAAAATCCTTGCTATGAAATATGTGTCTGGGCCGGAGCTCAAAAGCCAGACCAAACTCATCATTTTTATGGAGCCATTTCTTGTCCTTTGGAAAAGAGATCTGTTGCCATAATTTGAAGCAGTAGCACTTTCCTTCACATCTGCACTGCCATCGTAACTCAGTCCAGCATTACAATGTCATTTAGCACTGCACGGGCCACACAAGCGTCTCAAGCCGGGAGAAGGTAATACACACGCACCTTACACACCACTGACATGTCATTTATTCACACACACAGACTCTTTGACAACTCTCCAGAGACTGTACTTGTGTGTGTGTAGGTATACAGTGATGTATTGTTAATGACAGAGAGGGGTTTCTCTAGAGAAATACAGCAGTCAGTGTCACACACTAAATACAGAGAATAAGACAGCAGAATACAGATGTTGAATTCAGGTGTCTGTGAAAATACATAAATACTGTACAAAAGTGACTTAAGTCCCCATATATAAATATATATGCAAATACATTTAAAACTGGGCACACGTTAAGTATGTGAACTTCTTGGAAACAACCACAGACTAAAACTAAAACAAGAAAACAAAATAAAATATTTATTTTTTTGCTGAAATAAAACAAAATAAAAACTTAAACTTAAAAAATGGCAACTAAAATAAGTTGCTAAGATGACTAAAACTTAATAAAAAAGCTAAATATAAATATAAAACGGTAAATAAATGACTAAAACCTAAATTAAAATGAAAATATTAAAATAAATGTTAACTGAAATATTACTAAGTGTAATACATATTAATAAATAATACTCTTCATAGTTATGTATTCTTACTCGGTCTCATTTAAGTTCTGAGACATAGTTGATGCCTAACAGAAACCCAACTGCACGTGGCCTCGAGAAATAAAAAAGCAACCTCTGAGCATTAAATATTCCTCTAAGCAGGTATGCAAATAGATTAAATTAATTATTCATCATTTCAGTACGTCTAAAACCCATTCTCCAGCTCTGTATCATTTCACATTGCCTAGTGACTCAGAATAACACCACTTATTACCAAGGACTGTCTATGGTTGTATGCTGTAAAAAATAACCCAGTGTTGAATGAAAAATGGGCTTTGTTCACGTGTTTTTTCACACCTCTCCCCCAGGGTGCGTTTAGAGATGAAGTGACCTTAAAACACGAGCAAAAAAAAATTAGTTTGGCCCTTTTGACCTTTCACCTTTGAGCTTGGGCAGAGGGATTTGGAATGAATTAATCAAGCAGACAGATGGAAACACACACTCCCAAAACAAAATCACATACAAACAGGAACTTGAATAGTGCTACGAGCTCCAGCTTAATGATCTGTGATAGCCACATCTATTCATTTTAGAGTTTGCACAATGTAGCGTCACAACAACACACACTTACACGCTAAAGTCACGACATTACAAGCATGCATCATTAAGGAAATCTATAAATGCTGCGCACGAAGGCAGTTGGAAATGTGACAAGACATAAAAACAGATGTAATTAGCATCACTTCTCTGTTTATCAAAAGCATATCTCACCCAACTCTCACGTGTGCAGGTGTTTACACACAAACTCCCACAGATACCCAACAATAAGTTATCAAACAAGCATCTGGCCACACAATCGGTACAATCATCAAGGGACACACACATGCCTCACAGGTCAATTTCTCATTTTAGCTGAGCAGGAAAAGACACGCAGCATAGAGGGAATGGAAGGCAACAGAGATGGTAACATCTGTCAGGATTGGGGAGCCATCTAGTGGGACTTGGTTAATTCATTTGGCTCATTCTGAGGGTTTTTCTGGGCTTGGTTCATTTGTATCAGTAATTGGTTCTCTCCTACTGTTTTCTGTGAATTATATTGTCCAGGTTCTGGATTGAAATCAATTAATTTAATCAGCTCATGACCACTAACCATAAACCCAAAATAAGACTTCATATCTTAACTTTCCTTCTCAAGTAAGGATGTTAATATATTTGAAATAAAAAACAGTTAAAATACTGAGAATTATATACATTTTTAGCACAGCATGGAACATTTGGTGCCACTACTTTATGAATTTAAGACTTTCTGTACTGATTTTAGACCTTTTTAAGGCCTTAATTTGTGAAAGGGTAAATTACAATGTATTAAGGTCTTTCTAAGACTTACAGAAACCCTGGTATATCAACAAAGCACCTTTTGCACAACATACTATGATTTTAGATGCATCCTAGTAATCCAAATATTTTCAGTTTGTTCTATCCACAAGTATGGATAATATGGCAATATGAATGCAGCAGCATCCCATCATCTTTCTCAAGCTCACAGGATGCATATCTTATCCTTTAGCTCCCTCTAGTGGAGAAATGCATCCCATAATGCTTTTACAAAGCATTTTCAATGGTACTCTCACAAACTGACACAGCTCAGTCTACATGCAATCTCGTTGAACATAAAGGTGTCTATATTTTCACAGTTGACGAACTGTGGCAGTTCTTCACTCAAACTTTTAACGCAAGCCATCAAAACATCATCTGAAAACATGAGCCTTGGTACTACAATCACATTTTATATTCTGCACACTCACTTCCATCTGTCAGAAAACCCTCTGCATTCTTTCCAATGTTCTGACTGTCAGAAACAGGACTGTCAATCAGATTTTCAGTGTGAATCATAGACAGACCTGCTGTTGAAGATATGTGTGTATTTTTTGTATTCACGTCCAGTGCTGCTTAATTAGGATGGTGTCAGATGCAGCTCATTTTGACTGACATAAAAACCCCAATAATACATGTGCATTCCTAAATACCTCCCACTACATGCAAACCCTCCAGAGTGACATGACAATTCATCCCACCCATATCCCGACATTTCAAATTCCAGCAGATTACACCAAATGCAATATTTTCACACCGAGACATAAACAAGTGGAAATGTCAGGCATCAAATGAATCGTGCGTAACTTATGTATTCTTTTTAATCATCTCTTCTGCACTGTTATGCACAGATACACAGGAAAAGCAGATAAAGAATGAACCATCTAATCTGGAATATGACATGCAGGTGGATAATTACATTTGTAGCATTTAATTTGAGGTATAATGATGTGTTATCCTTATAGACACCCAATTTAAACATAACACGATTTGGTCGGCTTTCCCTCGGTACCGCAGCGTGGGTTTCAGTCACTGACATCTGTTGGGTCTGTGAGGCAGATGGTTTCATGCACACACACACACACACACACACACACAGAGGCATGGCACTCTCTCCACTAATACAACTCCCCTGCTGCTGGAGCAGAACCCACCGAAACAACCCTCTGCACCTGACAACGGCATAGCTATACTGTAAGAGTGCATACTTCAACAAACTTTAACAAAACAAACTGCAAATGGTTGCATTCAGACATTTTTTACTTGTCTAAGTGGGTGGTTCTTGACCATAATTAGCTGCAATGTGATAAAGAGGGTTATAATAATACAAAATAATAACAATTTTACATTTATTTCATTATAAAATCATATTTTATATTATAAAATAAAATATAACATTTAGAAAGTTTACACAGCTAAATGTATCATATTTTAAATAGCATCCATAGCAATTTTATATGACTGTCATTTGAATATGTAAAAATAATAAAAAATTCAATTCAGTTTTTTTAAAGGTGTAACACTAAATGAAATATTTTATGCAAATACATTTTGATAATTTATACATAATGAAAGATAAAATAAAAACAAAAAAGAATAAAATAATCCTAGTCAAAGAGAATTGACTGAATTGCAAGATATAATTATGTCTTAATGTGGTTGTGTTTTATATATATATATATATAATATGGCTGATAGACATCACGATGTTGAGCTTGCATCGTGATCCTCCCCACATACACCTCGCAATCCACCGCATCCAATACCGTGTTCGGAATTAAAATTACGTGTTTTTTGAGAGTGCTTAAAGGATTAGTTCACTTTCAAATTAAAATGTCCTGATAATTTACTCACCCCCATGTCATCCAAGATGTTCATGCATTTCTTTCTTCAGTCGAAAAGAAAGTTAGGAAATCCCAAACAGTTTATATGATATAAAGTCAACAGGAAAATTGGCAAATAATCAAATAACTGTTTATTACCCTTGTAGTTATAGTCCAAACTACACTAGCATATAATTAGACAATCATTTAGTGTATCACTGACATAGCAAATCTACGGTGGCTGAGAGAGCTCAATGCATTGCAACTTCAGAAAATACAAATAGAAAAAGCACCAGCAAATCAAGAAAACATCTTCATCAGTTTGACAGCAGGTGCTGTAAGTGCTCACAACACAATGTTTCTTTGATGAAATTGATGAAGTGGTTTTCTTAATTTGCAGGTGTTTTTTTCTATTTGCAGCGAGGAATTTTCCTCTATTAATCATTCTGAATTAAATTGCTCTACATTGTTTTTGTAGATTTTTTTCCTGCTAAAGAAAATCAAGCAAATTATTTTAAAATGTTTGATTGTTATGTGAATGCTTGTGGTCTGAATCGATTACTTTTCAAGTCAGAGGGCAAAACGTGTCGGATATATTTTAGAGTGCGGGAGTTTCAAAAGTCTGTCTCTGAATTTATCCAACTCACTCGCCCACCTCGAACCCCTCTGGGTTTGTTTCTGTGTGTGTTTTCATGTGTAGGCAGCCTAGTGGGTGTCTGAAATAGATTGAGGCTGTTTACTGATTAAAATGAATTTTCCTTTCACACTTCACACACTTGCTATTTCCAGTTTACAACAGAGCCCATTTCACTATCACGCACAGTCGCACATATAAACATTGCATTTTCGCTCCATTTTCTGTGCATCTTTCTGTCAGGGATGATTATGGGTTGTCAGCGTCTGAAAGAAGACCAGACGAACATAGACAAAAAATCCCAAAAGACCTTCAGTGCCACATTGTATCTGTGCATCTGTGTGTGTGTGTATCGCATGTCTTTGTGAAGATCATATCTCATTATACAGGTTTTAATTGACCCCTCATGATCAGACCATCTCTGTGTGCCAGGCTAAAGTGATAACCTTGAGCCCCGCATTAGTCAAGCATAAAACAGCCCACAAAGAAATGACACACTCTCACAAATACACGAGACACAGAAATACCGTGACGATATTAATATGTATAGGATTAGCCATATAAACACACACACAAACAGCAGAAGTACTCCATTAATTCATGAGGCTCGAGTCATTCAGTGCATGTCAAAAAAACGTCAAAGATACTCCCACGGGATTTAACTAGCCTTTCCTTTCCACATTTCATCTATAGGGAGCCCTCACTGCAGAACTCTAACACTGGCAGAAACAGCCATTATTACTTATAACTAGTATCCTAATCACATCCTCTTTCCTTTAAGAGGATGTGATTTGAATATGTACAAATAATAAAAAATTCAATTCAGTTTTTTTTAAAGGTGTAACACTAAATGAAATATTTTATGCAAATACATTTTGATAATTTATACATAATGAAAGATAAAATAAAAACAAAAAGAATAAAATAATCCTAGTCAAAGAGAATTGACTGAATTGCAAGATATAATTATGTCTTAATGTGGTTGTGTTTTATATATATATATATATAATATGGCTGATAGACATCACGATGTTGAGCTTGCATCGTGATCCTCCCACATACACCTCGCAATCCACCGCATCCAATACCGTGTTCAATTAAAATTACGTGTTTTTGAGAGTGCTTAAAGTTAGTTCACTTTCAAATTAAAATGTCCTGATAATTTACTCACCCCATGTCATCCAAGATGTTCATGCATTTCTTTCTTCAGTCGAAAAGAAAGTTAGGAAATCCCAAACAGTTTATATGATATAAAGTCAACAGGAAAATTGGCAAATAATCAAATAACTGTTTATTACCCTTGTAGTTATAGTCCAAACTACACTAGCATATAATTAGACAATCATTTAGTGTATCACTGACATAGCAAATCTCGGTGGCTGAGAGAGCTCAATGCATTGCAACTTCAGAAAATACAAATAGAAAAGCACCAGCAAATCAAGAAAACATCTTCATCAGTTTGACAGCAGGTGCTGTAAGTGCTCACAACACAATGTTTCTTTGATGAAATTGATGAAGTGGTTTTCTTAATTTGCAGGTGTTTTTTCTATTTGCAGCGAGAATTTTCCTCTATTAATCATTCTGAATTAAATTGCTCTACATTGTTTTGTAGATTTTTTCCTGCTAAAGAAAATCAAGCAAATTATTTTAAAATGTTTGATTGTTATGTGAATGCTTGTGGTCTGAATCGATTACTTTTCAAGTCAGAGGGCAAACGTGTCGGATATATTTTAGAGTGCGGGAGTTTCAAAAGTCTGTCTCTGAATTTATCCAACTCACTCGCCCACCTCGAACCCCTCTGGGTTTGTTTCTGTGTGTGTTTTCATGTGTAGGCAGCCTAGTGGGTGTCTGAAATAGATTGAGGCTGTTTACTGATTAAAATGAATTTTCCTTTCACACTTCACACACTTGCTATTTCAGTTTACAACAGAGCCCATTTCACTATCACGCACAGTCACACATATACACATTGCATTTTCGCTCCATTTTCTGTGCATCTTTCTGTCAGGGATGATTATGGGTTGTCAGCGTCTGAAAGAAGACCAGAGAACATAGACAAAAATCCCAAAAGACCTTCAGTGCCACATTGTATCTGCATCTGTGTGTGTGTGTATCGCATGTCTTTGTGAAGATCATATCTCATTATACAGGTTTTAATTGACCCCTCATGATCAGACCATCTCTGTGTGCCAGGCTAAAGTGATAACCTTGAGCCCCGCATTAGTCAAGCATAAAACAGCCCACAAAGAAATGACACACTCTCACAAATACACGAGACACAGAAATACCGTGACGATATTAATATGTATAGGATTAGCCATAGAAACACACACACACAAACAGCAGAAGTACTCCATTAATTCATGAGGCTCGAGTCATTCAGTGCACGTCAAAAAAACGTCAAAGATACTCCCACGGGATTTAACTAGCCTTTCCTTTCCACATTTCATCTATAGGGAGCCCTCACTGCAGAACTCTAACACTGGCAGAAACAGCCATTATTACTTATAACTAGTATCCTAATCACATCCTCTTTCCTTTAAGAGGATGGATCCTCTTAAATGATTAGTTCACCCAAAAATGACAATTCCGACACAATTTATTCAGCATCATGTCATTCAAAAGTGAGTACAGCTTTCCTGTAGCTCAACTGGTAGAGCATGGCGCTAGCAATGCCAAGATCATGGGTTCGATTCCCAGGGAAAGCAAGAGCTGATAAAATGTAGAAAGTGTAAAAGCAATGTAAGTCGCTTTGGATAAAAGCGTCTGCAAAATGCATAAATGTAAATACAAAAATACCTGAATCCATAAAAATGTAAACGGAATTTATAAAAATAATGGTTGTCAGTTAAAAACATCTTAATTGGTATTTATCTCACAGATTTTTGCTTTCACAAGATGCTAATTGATGGATCATTGTGGATTATTGTGATGTTTTTATCAGCTGTTTGGACTCTCATTCTGACGGCACCCATTCACTGCAGAGGATCCACTGGTGCGCAAGTGATGTAATGCTAAATATCTGTTCTGAGGAAGAAACAAACTCATCTAAACTTTGGATGTCCTGAGGGTGACTACATTTTTCAGCTAATTTTCATTTTTGGTTGAAATTTCCCTTTAAGTGTTTTGAGACATTAATATTTGAACTAATACTGATAAAAGTACTCTATTTTACCAGCTCTCCAATTACCCTAAATGCCCTTATAATTTATACCAATTTGCTACTACTTTTAACAATTCAATCACATTTACACTCTGCTAGGCTTTTATCAGAAGTGACTCAAAGCACACGCTACACATTTTATCAGTTCAACCATGCATCAGACTCAAACCCATGACATTGGAGTTACTAAAACCACACAATACTGTTTAAGCTACAGGAGCGCTAGACAAACGACACAGACAGAAATACCAGCCAATACCAGAACGCATTTAAACGCCGCTATCTGCAGTCGTAATGAGATTCTGATGGTCGCAGAGCTGTACTGCACATCTCAGACAGATAAGGCTATTGATCTAGACGCGAATAGTACAGAGCAAGAGATTCGGGTTGATGATGGAGCACAGTGCACGCAGATGCCACTTCTGTGCACATGCAGTTCCCATAAGGAACAGAATATCCTAGAATGAAAGCTTGCATTGTTGAGCTAATGCACTGCGCTGGTAATAACATGATATGACAGCAGGATACTAAAACTAATAAAGTATTCATCATAAAAAGAGATACATGTGATGAGTGATTGTCGCAGACACTATAAAAGGGTGTTAACAATAAATCAAATATTTTGACAAAGCAGAAGATATGAGTCTTAAGCTAACATCTTCAGTCACAGACTGTTTCTGTAAAATGATTTAGTTTGATGTTGGCAAGAGGGCTAAGGAGGAGCTGATAGGTGGGGTCGTATACAATTACTGTAACCATGGCAGTGGAACAGATGGGTCAGGACAGGAAGCGCATGCGGTGTGGGGCGGGAGGGCGTGTCACAGACTGGCAATCTTCAGACATGGTGTCATAAATCCATAAATTCTGCATTATCGCATGCAGGTGAAGAGATAAGTGCTATTACTGTTGATATTTAATTACAAAGACAAACAGATGCTAAATACACGCTAATGTCTTCCAAAAAACACAGTATTGCAGAAATTATATAAAAATACTTTTAGTAATACAGTACTTTTAACAAGGATCCATCAAAGTAATTGTATTAAATTATCAAAAGTGACAGTTAAGATGCTTAATGTTACAAAATATTTATATTTCAAAATATAAAATAAAAATAACCACAAAAAAATGCTTTTTCAGAAACTGAGGTGCATAAGCTCAGATCAAGCGATTACAAAAAGTAATACAAAAACTGTGATAATTGAAAGAAAACATGATGACAAAAAGATGAAATCCAATATTTGGTGATAATGAGAGATTTACAAGCAATTTTTCAGAGGCTGTTCATTTTTGACCAGGAATTAGATAAAGAACTTCAGCACAGCACAAGGGATATTGAATCCCATGATGTATGCAATTATAAATGACTAACAACAAATCCAGTTTACTCTGATCATGTGCAACGTCCCACCAGATCTACTGAGAAAAACAGCAGAAGATGTTCAGTTTTACTTTTTTTTAAATTTATGAATACTACAGAATGACTCTAGTCCCCTGATACATGCAAATCGTAAACAGCGGAAAAAGAGCCAGTTTTCTGCTCATACCGTGCGCATAATTTTCAGCATCCCCCAGATCGACCGATAACTTTGATCATATTTTACCGTCTAGGTTTTTGTGCTTCAAAGGAAAACGTTGTGTGTTGTGATGTCACCATGACATTGAACCATGTCTGAGCGTCTCAGAGAAATGCAGGAGATGAATGAAAATATGAAGTGCTCACTGCTAGACTAGAAGACTAATGAAAGCGAGAGGAACGAGGGCCTTCATCAGCCAGGCTAGCAGCCATTTACCCACAGATGTCCCCCTCAGAGAGAGAGAGAATGAGAATGACAGTCACAGTGCTTCCCATGGATGCCTGCTTGTGTTTTATTGTGGTTTGTTGCTTCTTACAAATGTCAAGCATCTTAATTAACATCCTGACTGAAATATTAATGTTCGCTGCAAACACATCATTAATATTCATCCAAAGGCCGCCCAAATTCATGTTAATATTTCACGTGTTACCATAGATTTAACACGATAAAGTGTGTACTTGAATGTGCACTCTGGTGTTATAAAACATACAGCCGCTGTCTGAGGCTGTTTAATGAATACATTATACCACGGAAATGCAATCATCACTACCTAAAAACAAGGGAAGATGAAGTACCCTTAGGAATACTCAACATGTTCAGCTGTCTATAGTTGGAATGATTTATATGTGAACGCATGTGTGAATCATTTGACCATCCTGGAAACATTTCTGAATGATAATAAACAGAGAGAAAGAGAACTTGACAAGCACAAGCAGAACTGAAGATATGCATTTATACTGTTTATTCATCTCTATCCCTCTCTATAAAGATGGATCGATAGAACAATGAACAATAGTTAGAACGACAGAAAGACAGAATGATAGATAGAATGATAAAATGATGGAATGATAGATAGATAGATAGATAGATAGATAGATAGATAGATAGATAGATAGATAGATAGATAGATAGATAGATAGATAGATAGATAGATAGATAGATAGATAGATAGATAGATAGATGTACAGTATGAAATTGTATATTTACTGAATTTATTGGATTTCTTATTTTATTAGCAGAAACCGGTATGGTATGGATATATAATTTAATTTTTTTTTAATTGAAACCGAAATTACTTACAGGTACAGATGTACTATTTTTTATGCTGGTGTATCTCCATTTTACTGTACATTTTTAAAACAGTACAGATTTATGCTTCTCATATCAGTAACAGCCAAAATTCCTATACCACTGCATCCCTGGACGGATCTTCCAAAGCAATTGCGGATCTGGATTTGATTCCAAGGTATTCTGAACTCCAGTGTCAGAGGTGATAGAAGGGGATAAAAGAAAATGAGAAATAGATGATGAAAGCTTATTTGCAGAGCACTTTGCTCGGTCTCTCTCTCTTTGTCTGTCTCACCGCTTCCCCTCAACATGTCAGAAAGAGCCTTGGCCTATCACCATGGAGACAGACAGCTGTTTCAGGTAAGGCAGTGACATGCTTTCCCCTTGTCTTTCCAGAGGTGATCTTACACCACACCGCCTCCCTCTTTCAGCAGCAAAACCTCTCTCTACACCTCTCAAAAGCACAATACACCAACTAAATCACACTGAAACAGGTGCACACAATCAATAATCATCATCCACCCGATTTCACACAATTCACAGACTGAATCCAGCTTATTCAGCTAAACGGCGTGAGTGCACACAAATACAAAGTCAGCGAAACAAAAATCAGCACTATTAAAAAGAAGCCCATCGTGCAGTAATGAAACCCATGTTCGAAAAGCACTCTCTGCAAATGTGTGTACGCCAAACTCTGGCTTTCTCTCAAAACTGAGGCAGTAGTACTAGAGATGACACATGGATGCTGATGTCAGGATACCTGTCAGGGGTTTTTCTCTGCAATGTTAAGTGTGCTGTGCTGCAATCCGGTCAGCATTTGGTGGTGGTGCTGCAGAGTGCATGTGCTTCGGCTTTTGCGTGTGTGTGTAAAGTAAAAAGAAAAATTTAACTGCAGTCAAATCCATCAGGTCAGATGTGACAGATAGTTCATAACTCAGTCCCGGGTTTTTTTTAAATGGGTGTGTGTGTGTTCAGAGTTGGCTTTGTACTCACCATAAGCAGGCAGACGGCAGATTCGGGCATCAGTTGCACAGCCATGATGTATTTACCACAAACAAATCTTTAGGTAATGTTCAAATAGTGTGTTGAAACCTTAAAAGGCAATCGTTGTACTCTACAACACCTCCACAATTGTCCTGGCAACCTTCAGTTAACGCTTAAGTAACGTATCATCTACTCTTTCACAGAACACTGTACGATAGTTTCCTGCTCCCTTCCGTTTAGAAATCCCAAAGCACTGTTCAAGCTCCGTCCTTGATCCAAATGAAATGTCTCTTCTTTGATCTCTAACAGCCTGTTAGACTCCCTCCTCCCTGAGGACGGAGAGCTGGGATGGAAACACACATGCACACACTCGCACACACATACGGTCCAAGAGGAGGCAGAGACTGCCGTTTCAAATGACCAAGCAGCACTGCAGACACACACGCACTCTCACGTTTACAAATCCTACTGATACAACCAAACACGGTGCTAGGAGAGTGAGAGAGAGAGAGAGAGAGAGAGAGAGAGAGAGAGAGAGAGAGAGAGAGAGAGAGAGAGAGAGAGTGCACACCCATCAATAAACACAGAAATCATATCAAGTACCACGAGGCCACTTAGGATATGAGCAAACACACAGACACACACTTTACTCTAAATGAATTGATTTGCATGTGCCAATACTAGCATCACTTTGCCAAAATAAAAAGAGAAAATGAATAATGCAGTATTACCATTATTCATATTTAATGTAAAGGATTTGAACAAACCTTTAACCATAAATATTTAAAATTAGTGTGTTATCATATTGTTTATGACACTCTCTGTGAAAACCCAGCTAAAGTCATTTTTTTTGTGATTTGCTGTTTTCTACAAAAAATCATCCTTAATATGGTAAAGAACATTCTGTGAAAATTTTACCTTTATATCTTTAATATTGACTGAGTAAGGTCATGTCAAAATTGAAATTATAGTGAAATTAATGGTTGAAATCAACCATGAGACTTAGCCTGATTTCACAGAGAGGGTCACATTTGTTCTTCAGACATGAGACACCTCAAATCGTGGTGTGGTACTCTTCTTAACGATCAGACTTGACTGGAAACTCATTAAAACCCCTGCAGTTCCTTCACACACACCCAGTTTTGGAAACCTTGGCGTAATATAATGTTTAATGCACTTCATGTTGTTGATAGCAACAAATGAGATATATTTTCTTACTCTTTGTATTTTTATATCAAAATGGTACAAGTTATTTAAATCAATGTGAAAAACGAGATCAAAAGTAGAGCTGTCAAATGATTAAATCGCGATTAATCGATCCAAAATAAAAGTTTTTGTTTACACAATTATATTATATATACAGGGCATCAGTTGCACAGCCATGATGTATTTACCACAAACAAATCTTTAGGTAATGTTCAAATAGTGAGAACACTGTAAGTTTCCTGCTCCTTCCGTTTAGAAATCCCAAAGCACTGTTCAAGCTCCGTCCTTGATCCAAATGAAATGTCTCTTCTTTGATCTCTAACAGCCTGTTAGACTCCCTCCTCCCTGAGGACGGAGAGCTGGGCACACACAACACACATCGGTCCAAGAGGAGGCAGAGACTGCCGTTTCAAATGACCAAGCAGCACTGCAGACACACACGCACTCACGTTTACAAATCCTACTGATACAACCAAACACGGTGCTAGGAGAGTGAGAGAGAGAGAGAGAGAGAGAGAGAGAGAGAGAGAGAGAGAGAGCACATCAATAAACACAGAAATCATATCAAGTACCACGAGGCCACTTAGGATATGAGCAAACACACAGACACACACTTTACTCTAAATGAATTGATTTGCATGTGCCAATAGACAGCTACTAGCATCACTTTGCCAAAATAAAAAGAGAAAATGAATAATGCAGTATTACCATTATTCATATTTAATGTAAAGGATTTGAACAAACCTTTAACCATAAATATTTAAAATCAGTGTGTTATCATATTGTTTATGACCCTCTCTGTGAAAACCCAGCTAAAGTCATTTTTTGTGATTTGCTGTTTTCTACAAAAAATCATCCTTAATATGGTAAAGAACATTCTGTGAAAATTTTACCTTTATATCTTTAATATTGACTGAGTAAGGTCATGTCAAAATTGAAATTATAGTGAAATTAATGGTTGAAATCCAACCATGAGACTTAGCCTGGATTTCACAGAGAGGGTCACATTTGTTCTTCAGACATGAGACACCTCAAATCGTGGTGTGGTACTCTTCTTAACGATCAGACTTGACTGGAAACTCATTAAAACCCCCTGCAGTTCCTTCACACACCCAGTTTTGGAAACCTTGGCGTAATATAATGTTTAATGCACTTCATGTTGTTGATAGCAACAAATTAGATATATTTTCTTACTCTTTGTATTTTTATATCAAAATGGTACAAGTTATTTATTTAAATCAATGTGAAAAACGAGATCAAAAGTAGAGCTGTCAAATGATTAAATCGCGATTAATCGCATCCAAAATAAAAGTTTTTGTTTACACAATTATATTATATATACACAACACATGTGTGTGGGTGTGTGTGTGTACTGTCTACGTTTATTTTGTATATATATATATATTATTGACATATCTGCAACCACAACTCACATTCTCTTTAGAAAAAAAAGATCCAGTTCTAATCTGCGCTTTTGTTCTCAGTGCAAAGAATGAATGAATGTGTAAGGGATTAAAAAAGAAAGAGAAAGCAACAGTGAGAGGAGTCTCAAGGGACCTAACACACTTTCCCCAAACATATAATTAGATGCAGTGACTCTCCCTCTCTTTTTCTCACATACACACAATCCACAAGGTGAGAAGGCTGCACTTTCCTTTTTTTAGATTCTACTTCTCCTTACAAGATCTCGTCCCATGTGACACTGCCTCAGTAAGGGTTAAAAGCACCATCCCTATGAAAAGATTTGCTTTCTGTAGTTTAACTGAAGCTCACACACCTGGGTCTCTCTCTCTCTCTCTCTCTCTCTCTCTCTCTCATGCACACACACTGTTTCTCCTTGGCTGGTTCTTCCAACCCACACAGGACTAATTAGCCCCCCAGAGCAGCAGTGGACTAACAAAGATAAATGAAGTCACACTCGCGGTCTGACTGACTGACTCGAGGCGGAGGGGGGGGGCGTCTGGGGTGTGGCAGAGGGTCTGCACTGCCATGACACAATCAAAACATTATTCCTTTTTCTATAGCTCTGCCAATCAAAAACTGTCAGTCCAAACAATACGTGCTGAGGTTTAATTCATGAATCTATCTGCTTCCGTTAATAGGAACAGATGGTGAGGAATAAAATTTGCTTTGATCTTTTGAAATAAAACCACTCAATGTATAACCTAGAACCAGTTTAGTCCAAAAAATAAATTAACTATATTTTAAGATATTTATGCCTCCAAACGTTTAGAAATTTCTAAGCTCATCCTTCTATTTTGTGCAGTAAGCAATACAGTATAAGACCTTTGTTGTGTGCAGTCCATGCTGTATTGTCTATTAAATCATATTAAAAATTGATTAATGTACACTACCACTGAAGTTTGGGCTCAGTAAGATGTTTGAAAAACAATTATAAGCAGCTTATGCTCACCAAGTCTGCATTTGATAACAAATACAGTAAAAGCAGTAATATTGTAAAATAATATTACAATTTAAAATAACTGATTTCTATTTTAATATTTTTTAATATGTAATTTATTCCTGTGATAATAAAGCTGGTGAAGCATCATTACTCCAGTCTTAAGTGTCACATGATCCTTCAGAAATAATTATCATATGCAGAATTGCTGCTTATATTATTATGCATGTTGAAAACGGTTTCATTTAAGTTTCATTTAACATTTTAATGGTAACATTTACATTTTTGTGGAAACCATGATACATTTTTGTCAAGATTCTGTGTTGAATAAAAAAATTCAAACTAGAAATCTTCTGTAGGATTATTATGTAGTCTTTGCTGTCACTTTTGATAAATGTCATGCCTCATCGCTAAATCAATTATTAATAAAATAAATAAACAAGATCTTACTGACCCCAAAATTTTGAATGGTTGTGTACATGTATCTCCTTTTAACAAAGACTGCATGTTTAAAAATCATCATGAGCTAAACGGCCACTTACTGGGGTAGTTCAGGTAAGAGCTGTCCTGTTGAAGACATCTGGGAATGTTCTGTTCTTTCACCTCCATCTCTCCTCTCAGTGGGGGTTTTAGATGTCAGAAGAAGAAAAGATCTGAAATCACAACCGGAAGAGGGCAAAGGCCAATCTTGATATGCTTGCAGTTTTAAACTGTCTGGAAAATAAACAAGATGGGTCACATACATGAGTGGAAAAGGTCTCATTTACATAAACGATTCAGCTTCTATAAATGAGTTTTGGCATCTGATATCACATTTAGACTATAGCTAAAGTCCCCAAAGACAGCTCAGACTGTGCTATTACATATTACAACTTATTTTAAGTGAATAAATAAATAATACAGCATAATGCACATTAGCTGTTGGTAAAATAATCTGCATATGCAAAAATATTCTGTGACATAGGACTTGCTCTGCAACAAATCTCACCACAAAGCCAATAAATACAGTGCCTATAAAAAGTCTTCATACCCCTTCATTTTTTTTCACATTTTGTTATATTGCTGCCTTATGTTAAACTGCTTTACATTACTTTTTTTTCCATTCAGAACCTCAGGGTAGTTGCTTACAGGTTCTACTTCCAACAGGACAATGACCCTAAGCACACAGCAAGAGTGTATTATAGACAACTCTGTGAATGTCCTTGAGTGGCCCAGCCACAGCCAGGGATTGAAGGCAATCAAACATTTCTGGAGAAACCTGAAAATGTGCATCTGCCCCCATCCAACCTGACAGAGCTTGAGACATGAAGAGATGAGGAGAAGAATGGCGTCCTTGATAGCCCAATTCTGATATGCAACGCTTGTCATATCATACCATTTATATTTAACCAGCAGCCATATCATCCTGTAGCCCAAGACTGGTTACCCACTGAAGCTAAGTACGGTTGAGCCTGGTCAGTACCTGGATGAGAGACCTCCTGGGAAAACTAGGTTGCTGCTGGAAAAGGTGTTAGTGAGGCCAGCAGGGGGTGCTCACCCTGTGGTCTGTGTGGGTCCTAACGCCCCAGTATAGTGATCGGGGACACTATACTGTCAAAAAAGCACCGTTCTTCGGATGAGACGTTAAACCGAGGTCCTGACTCTCTGTGGTCATTAAAAAATCCCAGGATTTCCTTCAAAAAAAGAGTATGGGTGTTCCCCCGGCATCCTGGGCAAATTTGCCCATTGGCCTCTGACCATCATGGCCTCCTAATCATCCCCATACACCTCTCTACCAATAAGCTGGTGTGTGCTGGGTGTTCTGGCGCAATATGGCTGCCGTTGCATCATCCAGGTGTATGCTGCACACTGGTGGTGGATGAGGATATTTCCCCCTTCTATGTAAAGCGCTTTGAATACTCAGAAAAGTGCTATATAAATGTAACAAATGATTATTATTATTATACCCAAAAAGACTTGAGGCTGTGAAGGTGCTTCAGCTAAGTACTGAGTTAAGGATATGAAGACTTATGCAATGTACTTATTTCATTTTTTTTTTTTTTTACGAAGTTGTGACAATTCTGTTTTTGCTTTGTCATTATGGTGTATGGAGAGTAGAGTAATGTGGAGAAAGTCATTCAAAGCAGTTTAACATAAGGCTGCAACATAACAAAACATGAAAAAACGGGTATGAAGACTTTATATAGGCACTGTAACTTAAATTCAACTATATACTTCAATTCAATTAAATCAAATGAAACCTGTAGAGAATATAAATTATCTCTTGGGATCTGTGAAGGCTACAAGTGGGAGGAAAATCAATACTGTCTAGTACTGCAATAAGATTTTATCACGATACCGAATCAATACACAGACGCCAGGTATTGATTTTAATTATTATTATTGTTTTGCAATTTTGTGTGTGTGTGTCATTAAGATAATGCAAAGCTGTTAGATATGCCAATTAGATAAGTGAATTGTCTCATTCGTTGCCAAATGTGTCATACTCCAGTCAAAAATAAAAATATTCATTAATAGAAATGCATTGCAATATATATGATGTACAGTATTGCAATAGAATACATTCTATTCATCATAATGTTCTCACAAGCTATTGAGTGTCAGCTGTGAGAAAATAACATTTAGAGGTCTATTATGCAGTCATTTGTAGTAGGGATGTGCAACAGCGATCGAGTACTCAAGTACTCGGCTGTGACAGCGATGATCGATCATGAAAACGATGATCGTGGAAAAAAAAATTCTGATTGGTTATAGCAGCACTTTGGGCGGCACCCTGAGCTCTGATTGTTTAGCTTGCGACAGCATGCAGTTCATACTATAGACGTGAGAAGAGAGAGAAGCTTGGCTTTGAAGTCACGTAGTATTGTCTGTTTTAGCTACATACATATCTGATTCATAATATATAGGATGCGTGGGGATATTAACATTTATTTACATGCTGAATGCACTGCATATTACCAGTAGTTTCATGCTCAAATGCAATGCCTGATATTGACTGTTATTTGAGACGGTCATATTGCTCTTAGAGGTTTCTTTTAAAAATCCCAAAATACTTTTTTTGGTCATATTGGTTCAACAGGCATACTTCCATCAAAAGTGTTTTCGCACTTCGTATGGCTTCAAAAACATGAAGGTGATTTTAGGAATCACTTGATAATGTAGATGAAAATATAGCACAGATCTGCCATAAACATTAATGACATAAGCATTATAATGAGAACTTTATAGAATGTGAAATCTATAGTAAATCCTCTCCTTGCCCGCGTGTCTCAGTGCGTTGTTGAAAGCACATCCCAGCGGGAGCACTCGCTCTCTCTCGCTATAGCGCGTAACTTAAAGTTCACTGGCATATGCATCCTTTTGTGCAGATACAAGTTATGTTACATCTATGTTATGTATCTAAGTTATATGATTAATATCATAGGAAGTGTCATAGAACGGGTTTCAGTTTATTGGCATAAAGTCAGCTTCACCTCAGCTCAGTCACCTCAGCTATTCTTTTTTAGATGCTTCTTTTTTAACATTGCTATATCATAAACTAACATCTAATCACGTGTTAATGTTTTCATGTCATATTTCTAATTTTAACATTAATTTTCATAACAGTCTTCAGATATTTTCAATATCTCCATTACGGCCATGCCCCGCCCCCTGCATACGCCCCACCCCCAAGTACTTGATTAATCTTTTGAAACCTATCGATTATCGAAATAAAAACTGTCCAAAAATGCCCATTCCTAATTTGTAGCCAGATCTGTATTGATCTTGTCACTGGACAAATAAATCATTCACACCTGGCCACATTACCCCACAGGCTGATACAGGATTTGCATGCTTGAATTGTTATATGTTACTTATTGAGGTATGCAAAATTATTTGGAGACTAATCCATCATCAACTGAAGAATTAATTATTAATGCGTCACCACGTAAGAAACAGCTCAATACTTATTTTTTTATTCTGGTTTTCCAGACACAAACAGAGAGGAGGTTGGGCATGTTATGTAAAATGTCTCTTGCTTTTTACACACACACAAAAAAATAATGAGTCCTAAAATCACTTTTAACACAGTAGAGTGATAGAGGAAAAAGCCCCGTACCAGAGTGATTTTCTTTATGTGCCCTACTGATATAATAAAGCATGCAGTCTTCAGAAAAATAATTCAATAATAATATTTCACACAATAAAGTTGAATTGCATCTCAAAGTCCCTGTATTTTGAGTGGCTGTTGAAGGACATGCTTTTCAAAACTCTATCTGTGCAAAGTGAAGCAGCATGACCTTATCCTCAGAATACAGTATATTTTTATATAATGATTCACTACAGTATTTAACCTCATATTAGACTGATTGTCTTGTAATACAAGAATTGTATAATTGATAGTCTTTCAATACAGATGGGCAGAGTTCAGACACAATTCCAACAGGAAATGAAAAAATGCATGCTTTGAGAGTGCATATTTTTTTTTACAATTTTGTTGCATTAAGCTATCAAAACCTATTGGAATTTGATCTATTATTCTCTAGACTAGAGGACAGACAAACTGGAAGCATTGTTTTAAAACAAATCAACAGTGCCCTCTGCTGGAGGTGGATAAATCAAATATCTCAACTGCATATGCACTTTGTGCAGTGAGCGGGAAGGCAAATCTCGTAATTCACATAAACTAAGCAGTAAAGAAAACATACATATTTGCATATACTGGCGCTGACAACTACGCAGTAAAAAGGTTCCTGGAAAAGAGTTGGATATACTATGTTATGTTAGGTATACAGTACTTTAATTTCCAGAATGCATTATTCCTGTTCCTATCCTTAAAGAGAACAGGAAATAAGCTATAAAAAGACGACTTACACAACTAACATCACACAGATAAATGCAGTAGCACATGACTATCGACATTTACAATTATGCTCATTTGAATAGTTCCAATAACCAAATGTTGGTTTGCAAAATCCCGCTAAGCCCTAGTTTGATACAGCAACCGCAGCAAAATCATGTCTAAATCTACTCCCAGTTCACAAAATCATGTCTAAAACTACTCCCAGTTCACGTGTCATAACACTAGTTAGATAACACTAGTTACAATAGTATTAGACTTAAAAAACGCCTTGCTACCACCTATAAAATATAAATAAATTACATGGTAACTCAGGTGTTTTTGTGAACTGAAGAATGTTTTACCTGAGGTACTGATTCATTCTCAAGTTGCACGTGCAGTGTCGAACGTAATAAAGACGTCTTTATCAAATCGATACAAAAAAGCTTTGTTTCAATGGATTGTAGGTAAATAATTACTAAATTCGCCACCATTTTTGTTTCCCGTGCTTTGTTATCTGAGTCTACCTCGCTTATTTCGCGGAGTGAAAATCGCTACAAATAACTCAGCTCGCGAGGTGTCCGATTCTGAATCGTTTGATTCAGAGCCAGAAAGGCGAACCGATTCAAACAGTTTCATTGAAAATAACTGACTCAAAAGAGTTCTGATTCACAGACATAGCTTCATTAAGTGAATGATAATTTCAGTGAAAAGGTAACGTTTTGGAGTTTGTGAACGAAATTACAGCTACACTGTACAAATTAGCAACTCTAGCACCAATAACCCGACACTGATGCTTTAAAACGAGTAACTTTAGGCCTATAATCGTAGTTACGTTCAAAGTCACTTTCATCTAGTCGTCAGTGACCATACTAAACTGGATTACGTCGTCATCCCATCAGGTGAGCGACTGAATCACACTGTATTTCTAACCAGAATATTTAGTCAACAAATCGATGTTTCCACAGACACACACTTAAGAGTTAATAACGCAGATGATTCTGTCACATGTAGGCTAACAGAAAGAAAAGATGACAAACATAGATTGGAAGAGATGCATGAACAAATATAAAGTAATTTATTTTATTAGTTTTTTATTTATTTTATTTCTTTGATATAAAAATATGGCTGGTGAGAAATATTTATGGCCAGAATTTTCTCCTGATATACTATTGTGTGTGTGTGTGTGTGTGTGTGTGTGTGTGTGTGTGTGTGTGTGTGTTTGCGTGCGTGCCTGAAGTAAACTTGCAGTCTCTCAGCAGCACTGGGAAGCTGCAGTCAGTGCCTATAAGAAGCTTTCCTACAGCAATCCCCTGCAACTGTCACAATCACTCTGTCACTTACAGATGAGACTTTTCATCAGACCCTTAGCAACTCTGTCTCCTTGTTGATGTTAATGAGGTTGTTAGGTTTGGCTATGCTTGTGAGGGCCAAACATCCTCACTTATATAATTAAGTATCATAAAAAACAACTTGTGAAGACATTTTATTTGTCCTAACTACTTAAAATTGCTCATAAATTGGCCAAATCATGTTCAAATTTAAATCAAATAATGTGTACAGGTTTCTGCGATGGGTCGTAGGTCATATTTTTTTTGTCTTGGTTTCCAGCGAAAACATTTACCTACGAGGTAAGAAAAATGTATTTATTTTAAGTAGTTGACAATTCTGTCATTATTTGCTCATCCAAAACCAAATTCCAAACCAAGGAATATTCTATCTAGATATGTTTTATATTTCTTACCTTTTTATAATCTGAATAACCTTCTTTTTCCACAAAGGACCTTTTGTGAAACAGAAAGGTTCTTTAGATCTTAAAGGTTCTTTATGGAACATTTAGACGAAAAAGGCTCTTCTATGGCATCGTGAAGCACCTTTATTTTTAAGAGTGTATACTTTCAGAAGTCAAGAATACATGTGGTGCTTTTTTGACATTTAACTTTCACTACATGAAAAGTGGCCAGGATATTCTTCAAAAATTATGTTTTTGTTTTCTATTGAAGAAATGTGGAGTAGATCATAATAATACACATAAACATTAACAATAATAATGATACTGCAACAATAAATATATTACATTTTCCCCAGTGTAGGCTTACATAGAAATCAAAGTAAATTATGTTTATTTGTTTTTAAAATGACAAAAATTTACAGTATGTGTGCAATTATACACCCCAACAGGTTCATCAATTTCCACGAATACACACCCCTGTTGGAGGTTTGCCAGAGGGTGGCAGTGTAAGAACAATTGCCTTCCTTACATAAGTCTTTTAATTCTTCCTGCTTAGTGATGGGGAGACTCAAACATACGTCAAGGGGATTTAAATACCTGGCTGACCTGTTGACAATGTAACATCCTACGACATAAACACCCATAACCCCTTTCTCCTCTCCCAAAACCTTTCCACAACATGCAGACATACACACACCACACACCTTCAATTGCCTTTTCCTCAAAACAAATAGCTCAACACAAGTGTATGATGCAAGGAAGGACACTTGTTTACTTGTGCACACAAACAAGGGTGCATGTTTGTTCAAGCCACGGTTTTGCCAGAGCACTTCTTGCAGAGCGTCTGCATGTAATTAGCCCGTCAAGAGCCGTTTTTCGTTGCTCCAACCTGAAACCTCTCCAGGGTTGAGCACACTCCATCAGTGCACCTTGGGATTTGACTTTGTTTGTGAGAAAGCTGTTTCTAGGCTGTGTGTGCACATAGTGACAGAGGCGAATGCATACATGCACACGCAAAAGAATGAAAATGACACCCCAAATAAACTGTTAACACTTATTTTAATTGCCACAAATGCATGCTATTCATAGCTACACAAAATGTCAAATGTGCAGTGCAATGTTATAGTACCTTTGGAGAAACAAGAGGTGGGGCATGCAAAACCCATCTCTTGTCTTTCGCTCCATTAGTGAACACCATGCACCACAAGTTCCTCCCCCTGTTAAAGCACACACACAAACACACATGCACACTTAATTCTGCAATCCTCTTTGTGAAAGTGACGCGCTTCTGTCAGAAACAGAGCTTAGCTGAAGTGAAACGGAGAGAGAGAGAACCAGGCTCATTCAATTTCTGCTTGTCTGCCATCCGGTTACCTACTGTCTGAAGTTCTGTGATCTGTTTTTTCTCACAGGTTGGTCAGTGGGACTACGCAAAAGACATCCAACCAGATCTTAAAAGCTTCTCATTTTGTACATTTGAAATTTGGGTTTGTCAGTTGCTGATCAAAATCTCAACTTCACCTACAGGTAACCTGCTTTGCACTTGCACAACTCTACAACTTCGGCCTGTGGTTTGGAAGATGCTAATAGCTTATGCAAATTGGATACAAATCTAACTGAGGACTCCCATATCCAGCTCCTCTTATTGATTTTGTATTCTTTTAAACTTTGTGGACGAGTTTGAATCCGAAGTAGAACCTGGTGTATGAGCAACCAGCTGTGACTGTGAGGTGGTCTCAGGTGAAGGGGTGAGACAGCAATCAGGTGTTTTTTGAGGTTGGTCGGGCTCAAACAGAGCCACGGTGGAGGAGACCTGCTGATTTTCGCTGATATGGATGGGCACGGGTATGACTATGCGGATGGGGACCGGGACAGCTACCAGATTGATTACCGGCGTATTGTGGGGGACATGGAGCCGGCCAGGCCACGGTTATCTTTACGAGATTCGGATCATCAATTTCATGGCCCGTTTACACATCATACACTACACGGGCATGGGCACGGGCACGAGACAGCTGCCCAGCGCTACAGTGCTACCCGAATACAGGCGGGATTTGAACCAGAGAGGTGAGAACATAGTGTGGGTCTACTTATTAAGAATGAATGAATGAGCAGGTCTTGGTTTCTTTTTCCTCATGTATCTGATTTAACTATTCTAAGACTGTACATCATACTTGATCACATTCAGTAAGGATGGACATATAAACACACATATACATTATGTCTTTGCCTATTATGTATACAAATACAGTAGTATAAGAATGCATTTTGGTTTTTGGACAACTTTGATGAAGAGTTTTGATCCACTTCAAATGTTGACTAGTGGAGGTATGAAATATATTTATTTCATTTATTTACAAATGAACTCGTGCTTTATATATCAACTCAAAATTATGTCTATACCCATTACACACACACACACTTAATATATAAACATATGGTATATTGTTCTTTCATTCAATTATATATTTGTACAATATACAATTACAATTATATAAAGTTAAAAACAATGATGACCAACTAAATAATTTTGATTAATAATGTATTTTGACCCATTAATAATTAATGCTGTTTTGGGAATAACTTGTGTCGATTTTGGTCCCCTTTTGTGTATGTATGTGAGTAATTTCTTTATATTTTAAACTTGTGTTGTGTCGAAAATGTAGATATAATAATGGAAAAATAACAGCTGTGAGTGAGTGGGAGAGAAGAAGGAGGGTTTGTATTGACCTCTGTTTTGTCCAGTCAAAACAAGTGAAGACATGAATGCATTATAGATCAGCTGTAAATACAGAATCAGCATAGTGATATATTTATAAACAAATAAACATTTGATTTAATCATTTAATCATCATTGAACAACTCTAAATGAATGAATTCATAGCAATGATACTATTTGTGTTAACAGTATATTATTGTTTTGTCATTTAGAACCTATCAGAAGTGTGTTTGTGCTGTCTTCATTTGAAATAAATGCCATTTGTTTGATATTTTGTTACCTAACATGGTGACATTCAGGTGTCATATACTTTTTGGGTCCACTGTATAAGCACCGATCACATTCCTAAATAACAGTTGGGAATGTCCACAGCAACAGCCTGTGATGTTGTTTTGACTCTCAGGATATGACACCTTTTCAGAAACCCATGAGCTTTCAGCTGGATCTGGCATCACAGCTTATTACTTCATCCCAGCTTTGACACCGACACCTGCGGCACAGGGGCTTTTCTAAGGGTCAAGCAAGGGTCTCTCCCACCTCTGTGCTTGACACTTCTGCCCTCAGAGGTTAACTAGTATTTATCTGCCTCAGAACTGCAGATCTTCAGTTCAGCTTAAGACCACGTGACTCTGAGAATGTAAGACATGACCCATGCTCTTCAAAGCTCCATACAAATCTTCTGTGTTGTGCAGCATCTGAAATAAGCTCTGCTAACTGTGTCATGATTCATGAAGCTCGTTGCTGTAAAACATAAAAATCTAGAGGCACTTTGTCATTTTTCCACCAGCACATCTTTTCTCTTTCCCATTAGTGTCGGCTTTCTCGACAGATGAGAAGAGAACTTTAACGAAGGATTACATCGATAGAGCACTCTTTAGATCTAATCTGCAGTTTAGAGTATAATTCCCACTGGGAAAGAACAGCACGTCTGTGTATGTTGAGAGGGCAAGATTAAATGTCCATCAGGAATAGATTCAGCTGAAGGCATGACCACTTATGGTGCCTATATGTTAAACAAGGCTTAAATGGTTAAAGTGATTTTATTGAATGTCTGTGCTATTAAATGCAGTGCAATTCTAGTGCAAAATGCATTACAAATCCCATGTTGCAATCAAAACTTCATTAATCAATGTATAATTTAGCCATTTGCAATGAATTATACAAACCTCTCTAGTCCACTGAGTTGTTAAATACAAAATGCAACACTCTCAGGGAATTAAGTAATTTTGTATGATATGTGTTTTGAAATTTAGGTTTTTATTCTCTGAAAATATAACCACCTGAAGATCTGGCATTAAATAACAAACCGGCATTTAGATAAATTCATATTTAATCATAATATTTTCGTCTTATCAATTTGTTTGTTCTTTTTATTTAAATAAATAAATAATAAATGCATATTCATGCAAAAGTACAGACTTAATATAGGCTAGTAAATATAGAAATGAAAATGACCAAAATAAGATCAAATAAATTTGAGATCAAATTTAAAAATGAAGCAAAATAATAATACAATAAACTATTACATCTCAGCTAAATATATTGCATCCTTTAATAAAATAAATTAAAATACAGCACAGGTTTCGCTTCAAATAACAAGTTCCAGAAAATTAATAAATAAATAAAAAGAAAGAAAGAAATGCTAGTTATCTCTGTTTATTACGAGTTTTCGGGTTTAGTTTTATAAATATTAATAATACTTTTATAATATTTATTGTGATTGCATGTGTCCAGCTCGGCATGTTGCAGGCCTAATTTTGCTCATAAAAAGTACGAATTGAACATGTCCAATTCAAAAACATATTCTGTTCGTGAACGCATTTTTCAGATCGGTCGTGTGCATCTGAATCATCGAAAAGATTCGACTCAAAAGAACGATTTGTTTACATCTGTCGGAGTTCGATTTCTCAGAATACCTGTTTCAATGAAATCTCTCAGGTACATATGCGTTAAATCGTTAAAAGTGAAATATATAAAATTATATATATAAAAGATTTACTGACTCCCAGAACACGTACAAAAATATGGTTGGAGAGTGTTCCGTTTCCAAGCGTTAAACTGAGCGGGCATCATGTGACTTCAGCTCACTCGGTTGACGGTCTCTGGACACACGGCGTCGTGTCTCTTCTCGAGACCCTTCATCCAGAGCAGCCTCAGCCTCCTCAGAACGCTGCTGTACGGGATGAGAGATAAACTCTAATGCGCTTTAATACAGCCGTCATCATGTGAGAAACTGTACATGTTCATATTCAGCAGACGGAAGTGTGTTCATAAAACTGAAAGAGAAAATAACTCGAAACTGTAAGTGGATTCCTCTCTGTTTTTCTATTTAACACGCTTGTAAACGTAAATAAGAATGAGCAGCAGGTTATCTGCCAAGAAAATTGTCTTTTTAAATACTTTTCATTTTGAATTTATTTGTATTTTTGACTTTTATCTCGCCTAACTATCAGTAGGCATCGTTCCTGTATTTACTTCTATGTATTTAGCAGACGCCTTTATCCAAAGTGTGTGTGTATATAATGTGTGTGTATATATATATATATAGTACACTGCAGGATACTGTTGTTTTTTGGCATGTCATATCATTATAACATGCAATCCCTCTCTGTTTTAAAGTTGTTACATTAGTTTATAGGTACAACACTGTTTGTATGCACTGTCATGCAGTACATTTTGTCTGTGGATGGTTGAAGTTGAAACCAAATTTCATTTGAGCAAACTCTCTTTTGTATGTTTGTAGCATGGCTGATTACCTTATCAGCGGTGGAACTGGGTACGTTCCAGAGGATGGACTCACTGCCCAGCAGCTCTTTGCCATCGGCGATGGTCTCACATACAAGTAAGTCAAGGATTATATGCACAAAAACCTTTTCTAGATGCCCTGCCTTGTAATCCGACACATAGACTGACATGGACAGCACAGTCACCCTGACACACACACATATGCACTCTAGGTAGGCATCTTTCTGGACATCTGTCAGTGAGATGGCTCTCAGCTCCATGGCAACCCTCTGTGCATCTCCATAGCAACGGGGAGCTCAAGTGCTCGGTCCCAGTACATGCAGCCCGTGTTTATGGGACAATGCAAAACCAGAGTGCATGTGTGGTCCCCTTTGTCCCTGCTTGCTCAACATCTGCTTTAGTATCAATTAGAAATGCAGAATGTTTTATGAACATAGTATGTTTTACACCAGTGCATTAAATGAGCCTGTGTTTGTGTGTGAATATGAACGTGTTTATGCTTTTCCCAGTCTTATGATTCCTTGCTAGCAGAGCAGTGGTCTTTGTGTCTATATTTGTCATGCTGGCTGGAGTGTTTAATCTGGTTTAATGGAGGTTTCATGAGCGTTAGGCCACATGGGGCGGGACACTGAACAGTGCCATCCTCCTGAGACAGATAAATCCGGTCTCAAAACATTATCATGCTTTAAAGTGAGGGATGTCATTTAACACTTTCTATTTGTAGCCCTGAAACAATAACAGTGCTTTTAAAGTGAAGTTAGATTCTACCAACACTGATAGCATGCTTTTGTATATCAAGTTTAGGGTACCACTTTAAGTTCAGATTATTTAATACTTGCACTCAGCAACGAGACATTAAATTGTCAAGTGACTAAACCTAAATCTCATATTTGTTTATTTGCACACACTTTATTGTATAGGACCGCTGCATTAGAAAGACGCCATGTGTTTGTGCATGTGACATTGGTGACACGGTTAAGAACATTAACAGGACGTCTCAGTATGCCACATCTTAAGTAGATTATATAACTGCTCTTGACAGGACCAGAGACATACTGTACGCGTGCAAGTTTATCATTTGTGGCTTCTTAAAGTATTAATGCTACAGGAAAACACACATTCATTTGCTCATGCAATTCTTGAATGTTTTTGAAAGAAGTCTCTTAGCAAACCATGGCTGCGTTTATTTGATCAAAATACAAAAATGAATTATTGTAAAATATTATGACAATTTAAAATAACTGCTTTCTGTTTTAATATATTTTAAAATATAATTTATTCCTGTGATGCAAAGCTACATTTTCAGCATCATTACTTTAATCATCAGTGTCACATGTTCTTTCAGAAATCATTCTAATATGCTGATTTTCTGCTCAAGAAACATTTATTATTATTATAAGTGTTGACAGTTCTGCTTCATTTTGTAAAAACATGTTACACTTTTTCTTTGATGAATAGAAAGTTCAAAAGAACAGAATTCATTTGAAATAGAAATATTTTGTGACATTAAAAATGCCATTGATTAAATGTAATGTAATGCTTACTTACTGAATACATTTTTTTAAAGGAAAAAACATTTTAAATGGTAGTGTTTGGTAGTCGCATACATTGCTGTCATGTTTGCATAAACTAGCCTTAATAATACCCGAATTTTGAATCAAACTTGGTTTGTTTTATGCTTGCTTTAGAGTGGTTCTCCTGTTTTTGACACTGATTTGAGTGTGTGTTTAAGCATTTTGTAATTTTGATAATGTTCTGTTGCATAAATTGCTGATCTAAAGGTCATTGTTGCCTAACTCTGCCATCTGTCCTTCCTCATTCAGTGATTTCCTCATACTGCCCGGCTTCGTTGACTTCACATCTGATGAAGTGGTGAGTACCAACATTTATCAGAGGTTATCAACAAATAGTGGAACAGACCACAAAAGCTCTTGCATTAGTAAATAGTTTTAGTGCAGAGGATCATTTTTGATCACGTGAATCAACTCAGATGCTAAGTTAATGGAAAAGGAGCTCTTTAACTATCAGTGAGGTGGAAGATCTGCAAAGGACTGTGTTTGTGTGGATGAGAGGTTAACATGGCTCTGTTAGCATCCACACAGTCCCTGGTGTTCTGGGCATGTTGTCACAAGCAGTGAAGCTTAGGTGTGTGTGTGTGTGTTGTGTGTGTGTGTGTGTGTGTGTGTGTGTGTGTGTGTGAGACCAGAATGACACAAATATCAGTCCTCCTGGAACCACAACTTTAAACACATTTTTAATTAAAGATGGAGCAAATTCTTAAGCCAATGATTTAGTTAAACAAGGAATCAGTTGAACTTAATAGATACTATTTCAACTTATGTTGTTGAAACTCTCATATGTGTTTTGGTTTAAGGTAGTCTATTTAAAATGTTGTTTTTTCCCAGTAGGGCAGATAGGTTAGTGTCCTGCTGACGTAAACGCAGGTACACAACAGTGTTTGTGTTTTCTTCGAGCACTTCTGAGATTGCGCTGAGCTGTGGTTAATGATGGGACACAGGTGTTAGAGAGAAAGAAGAAAAATAAGATATGACCGTGTCTCCAGTTTGATGGAGTTAACTTGTGAGACTTCATCAGTGTTATTTCAGTTATATTTGTATATAATTATATTATTATAGTGCTGTCAAACAATTAATCACAATTAATCCAAGGTATCAAAACTAAAAGTTTTTGTTTACATAATGTATGTGTGTGTGAACTCAAAATGTTTTTTATATATTTTGTATATATACTTAAGCTCCAAAAATGACCAAAGGTTATTTTGCTCAGTCGAACATTTCTCATTTTATAGACAACTTATCCCCCTCTGATTGTTTTGTAACGGTCATGTGTTGTCATAGGATTTGACATCTGCCCTGACCCGCAAGATAACCCTGAAGACGCCACTCATTTCCTCTCCCATGGACACAGTCACAGAGTCCTCCATGGCCATCGCTATGGCTGTAAGTAACACTCACAGAAACATTATATATCAGCACTTGTACTGAATCCTAATTGCTTTTCCATTTCTTCCACTGGTTTTCCATAGCTCACGGGTGGAATAGGAATTATTCATCACAACTGCACACCTGAGTTCCAGGCCAACGAGGTCCGGAAAGTCAAGGTCAGTCACATGAGTGTTAAGAGATGAAGATTTTGAGGAATTAAAAAAAGTGAAACTTGTATTTTGTAAGTCTGGTGAACTTACTATAACTTACGTAATGATAACTACCTATAATTAATATGTTTTGTGTATCTGTCATATTGGCAGAAATTTGAGCAGGGCTTCATTACGGACCCTGTAGTGATGAGTCCACGGCACACGGTTGGTGATGTGTTTGAAGCAAAGGCACGGCACGGTTTCTCCGGCATCCCAGTTACAGAAACTGGCAAGATGGGCAGCAAGCTGGTGGGCATCGTTACGTCACGAGACATCGACTTCCTGTCAGAGAAAGATTACGACAGGCCACTGGAGGAGGTTTGTGATTTGAAGTTTCTGAATTCTAATTTAATTCTTTAATAATTTGAAGTTTGATTCTAATTTAAGTGATGTTTCATAATCTAAGTATTCGTTTAAGTTCCATTAAGTTATACAAAAATTGAAAATAGTTATTGTAAATTGTACACATTTTTCATAATATTACTGTTTTTACTGTAGTTTTGATAAAATAAATGCAGCCTTGGTGAGCACATGGGGCTTCTTTCAAAAACATTTTGACCCCAAACATTTTAACAATGCATATCAAATAATTTCAAAACAATTTATTTTAAATATTATTGAAAAAAAAACATTGATCACTGATGAATCATTCACAATAAAACCAGTTGATTTTATTAAGAAAATAAACAATTCAAAAATGCTGTTGTCCTTAAACACTCATAATAATCATTAATGCTACTAATATGCATGAATGATAGTTTCTGAAATCTCTTAAATCCTCCAGTCAATGACAAAACGAGAGGATTTAGTGGTTGCTCCAGCAGGTGTAACATTAAAAGAGGCAAATGACATCTTACAGCGCAGTAAAAAAGGTATGAGTCTCAACTTCAGTCCTGTTAATGGTGTGATGTTTTGCAGAAACTTGCTGATCACATTCCTGTTTTTCTCTCGCAGGTAAACTGCCTATAGTGAATGACAGCGATGAGCTTGTAGCTATAATAGCTCGTACCGATTTGAAGAAGAACAGAGACTATCCTCTAGCCTCCAAAGACTCTCGCAAACAGCTGCTGTGTGGCGCTGCCATCGGAACCCGAGAGGATGACAAGTACCGGCTAGACCTGCTCATGCAGGCCGGAGTGGACGTGATAGTTCTGGTGGGTCCTGAGGGGAATAGGATGACATTAAACTTTAGCAGAACACAGTCCTGTTTCTGGAGATCTAGAGTTTTGCATCGCTTTTGCTGCATTCCATTGAAATTTACATTTGGACAAAAACAACAGAACTCAGAATTTCTCTTGCAAAATTCCATAATTTGTTCTGCCAAATTGCAAACATGTCAACACCCAGGATAGATGTTCACATTTAATGAGGAACATTTACTTACGGTCAGGCCATCCAAGATGAGTTTGTTTCTTCATCAGAACAGAAATTTAGCATTGCATACTCACCATTGGATCCTCTGCAGTGAATGGGTGCCGTCAGAGCGAGAGTCCAAACAGCTGAACAGCTGACAGGTAAATTTGGATTCTCATTCTGATGGCACCCATTCATTGCAGAGGAGCCATTGGTGAGCAAGTAATTTATCCAAATCTGTTCCGATGAAGAAACAACTCATCTACGTCTTGGATGGCCTGAGGGTGAGTACATTTTGAGCGAATTTTCTTTTTTAGGTGAGCCATTCCTTTAAGCAAAAAATGCATCAGCGAGTCAAATTTCCTACATGACTAAAGAATACCTTTCGCAACAAACCTGATTTACAAGCAAAGACAAATGTGGAAATATGGAAAATGACCCTCTCTATAATCATACACATTCAGAAAACATGCAATGGAGACTTTGTTTACAGTCAAACACCTGCAAAGTTAAAAATAGCAGTTCCATATTTTCCATATTCCATATAGCATTTTATTTCTTTATTCCATGGGTCGGGGTAGGGGTGGAATCCAGCATTAGCATGTTTTCACACTTGAGATTTTCAGTGGTAAACTGTATTAGGCCAAAGGTAGTTTAAATCACACAAACAGGAAAATAAAAGTGAAACGGGTATGCTTTGCATTCGCATTGTGGAGGAACACAAATTAAGATATTTTGATGGAATCTGAGAGCTCTCTGCCCCTCCATAGAAAGCAAGGATATTACTACAATCAACGTAGCAAGGACATCGGTAAAATAGTCCATGTGACATCAGGGGTTCAACTGTAATTTTACAGTTCAAATTTGATTTATGTGCAAAGATGTAACCATGTAACGTGCTGTCACACCTTTGGGCCACATCTGTAATCAAACACACCTGTACCAGCTAATTGAGTTCTTTGGTTACACTGGGAAATTAATTAGTAGGTGGATTAGGGCAGGGTGGAACCTAAATTCTACAGGACTGCAGAATAGAATTGCATCAACCATTAATTCCTTATGTGAAAAACTAAATTAAAATATTATTGCATAAAGTAAAAGAAGTCTTTTACAATTTCCAAAGTTGGTCTCAGACTGCAAAACTGGGGCCAAAATCACACAATGTTGTTTCTTTTAGCTCTTACACCCACATGATATGTGATGGTTTTCCTGTTGTTCTGTCTCAGGACTCTTCTCAGGGGAACTCAGTGTTTCAGATCAGTATGATCAACTACATCAAACAGAAATACCCAGAACTACAAGTGGTGGGAGGAAACGGTGAGGCGTTTAGGATAGAGTGATATTAGACATGTGGATGCATGGACCAACAGTTGTTTTCCATTCTTAAATCGAGTAATAGCATATTATTTGTGCTTTATTCTCTTTCTCTTGTATACAGTGGTGACTGCTGCTCAAGCAAAGAATCTTATAGATGCCGGGGTTGATGCGTTACGAGTGGGCATGGGCTGTGGATCCATCTGCATCACACAGGAAGGTATGTGTGAGTTTCTGACTGACTTTGGAGGACAAACTTGCTGGGGAAATTTCCCAAAAGTTAGCTAAATGTGAAACAACTTTGAGGACACACTTTAAAGGAAACATTGTGTCTTAATTCACTTCTGGAAACGACAAAAGCATTTTTGGGGGGATTTTCATGCAGTTCGAACTGCATTATTTAGATATGATATAGCAATGTAAATATGTGTACGTGTCGTGTGTATCTCTTCTAGTGATGGCATGTGGGAGACCGCAGGGCACGTCTGTTTATAAGGTGGCTGAATACGCCCGGCGTTTTGGGGTTCCGGTCATTGCAGACGGTGGCATCCAGACGGTTGGGCACGTTGTCAAAGCCCTTGCATTGGGAGCTTCCACAGGTGTGTGTTTTTCTGAGTGATTTGCCTGAATGATCTTTGTTATTAATGGCTGGGATTTGTTTGCCTACATTTTACTGTGCCCTTCCCTTCTGCCTGTTTTGTTTCAGTGATGATGGGGTCATTGTTAGCGGCAACCACAGAAGCACCCGGTGAGTATTTTTTCTCAGATGGCGTACGACTGAAGAAGTACCGTGGCATGGGCTCTTTGGATGCCATGGAGAAAAACAACAGCAGTCAGAAACGTTACTTCAGGTAAACACTCTTAAACTCAGGTGACCTCGTGTACATAAAGACAACATGGTGTTTAATCTCACATATGCTCTTTACTCATTTTATAGTTTATAGCAACAATTCACATCTTATATTTTATTTTAGAGTCTAAAACAAGATTAAAACAATAAACTACATAGATAAATGGCATGAAAATAAATGATGATGAATCATAGTAGTGTTTTGTATGCAGGATATAATGGGCTGTGTGTATATGTGTGTGTTTTCCAGTGAAGGTGATAAAGTGAAGGTGGCTCAGGGAGTCTCTGGCTCAGTTCAGGATAAAGGCTCGATACACAAATTTGTTCCTTACCTCATCACTGGAATTCAACATGGCTGCCAGGACATCGGTGCAAAGAGCTTGTCCATTCTGCGGTAAGTGTCTGAAAATACATGAAATCAAAATAGCAATTGTGTGACTTTGAATGAATGTTTATTAGATTTGATGCCATATCTTATCTCTATATTATTAAAATTTCAACATTTTCTAAAATAGAATGTTTTCGATTTTAATATATTTCAAATTGTAATTTATTCCAAAGTATTGATAAGAGCCATTATTAATAGTTAAGCTCCAACAAAAATAGTGACAATTTTGCTTTGTCATCAGAGGAATATATTACATTTGTAAATATATTAAAACAGATTTATTATAATATTTATAATAATATTTCACAATATTCATATTTTTTACTCTTGGTGAGTATACTTTATAAAAAATTACAAGGTCTTGATTATTCCAAACTTTTGTCTGTCAGCTTTTTCTTCTGGAAAAAAAAATGAACTACGAATATTATACTCATTCTGCACTAAACAAATTTTTGTTCAACAATTCTCTCTGGAAATAGAATATTGCCTTTCCTTTCCTACATTCAACCAGCAGTAGATAGCAGTGAAGCATCGGTGCACTGTGTGTCTTCAGTTGTACTAATGCTTCTACAATATTTCGTTTCTAACATCAGAAATAAAGGGAATTGATGCATTGTTAAATTCTTCTTTGCTTCCATCCATGGAATAAGCTGTCAAATCTGGATTACATTACATTACATTTACATTTATTCTTTTGGCAGATGCTTTTATCCAAAGTGACTTGCAGTTGAGGAAAACAAGTTATTCATCATAAGATGGCAATAAACACGAGTGCCCATAATATGCACATTTTCAGTCATCGTTAATACAAATAAAACCTGGGACAGGAAGATATTAAAGAAAAATAAGAACATAGAAAAAGTGAAGGAAATATTTTTTTCGACTCGACTTCCTGAAAGAAAACGTCAACATGAAAAAGAATGTAGTTTGTTTTTACCTACACCTGTACGTCTCACCTGCGTTACATACAGATCGATGATGTACTCTGGAGAGCTGAAGTTTGAGAAGAGGACCATGTCTGCTCAGGTTGAGGGCGGAGTTCATGGACTGCATTCGTAAGTCTCCGCCCTCTCATTTAACCCCACCCACTTGCCCTACCATCGTGTTTCTTTCCTCACAGCACATACCCTCAAAAACTAGCTGTGAACACATTTCACATCAGTAGAATTATTGTGCTTCACATAAAACTAAAAGTTTAGCAATCCCCGCTGTTTTTTTGAAGTTCCTCTCAGAGACCCCCAGTTCATCCTTTCTTACGTTGTCATGGAAAAGTAGAGTTTACATGTGAAAATGTCTTCTCTTTCTTTCTGTTATGCTGTCATCATAGATATTCTTTTGTGCCATGTAAGTATAATAGCGTCTCATGTCTTTTATAATAGCGTTAAGTTCTGGTGGAGGGGATTGGGTTGTAAACAGCGGTAAGGTCTGTGCTCTTTAGTGGCCATTGAGACTATTTTAGTGTCCACTATCTCAATTCTGTGGTTGTGTACTCGTAATACCATCAACATTCTCATCTTTGAAAGTGAGATTATCTTGAAAGAACCCCACTCATAATTTTAAAAGGATAGTTTACCCAAAAATGACATTTCTGTCATCATTTATCGACATGAACATTTCAGAGCTTTTTTTTCACTGCTTTGCATGCAGATGGTGACAGGACAGAAAAAGATCCATTAAAGTACTCTAACATTCAAAAGTTGGGGTCAGTAGGATTTTTTATTTTAGGAAGTCTTATGATCACCAAGACTGTGTTTATTTGATCAGTAAAAACAGTATTTATATATATTTTTTTATTTTAAAATGACAGCTTTATATTGAAATATATTTAAAATGTTCAGCATCATTAGTCCAGTCAGTGTCACATGATCCTTCAGAAATCATTCTAATATGCTAGTTATCATTATTAATGATAAAAAGAGTTGTTCTGCCTAATATTTTAGATACATTTTTCAAGATTCTTTGATGAATACAAAGTAAAAAGAAACAGCATTTATTTGAAATAGAAATCTTTTGTAACATTATAAATGTCTTTATTTGTCACTTTTGATCAATTTTATGCATCCTTGCTGAATAAAAGTACACACACATACACACATATATATATATATATATAGTATTATTTCAGTGTAGATACTAAGTAGTATTGTATCGTAGTATACATTCATACATATATATAATACTGATCTCAAACTTTTGAATGGTAGTGCATCATAAAATTAATCCATATGACTTGGCACTATATTTCATATCTTCTGAAGCCATATGATAGCTTTGTGTGAAGAACAGACTGGAATTGAAATCGTTATTTAAATATGACACTAGATTTGAGATCTTTAAAGCCATTGATTCTCATGCATCTCATAACTGATGGCAGTATGCAAATTTGAATATTTGGATGCACAAATTATATTTGAGACTGAGTAACATCTTAAATTGTAGTCTGTTCCTTGCTGAAAGGCACTTTTATGATTTTCTTATTCTGTTTTTTCATTTTTTTTATGCTGACATGTTTGTAAAAACCTTTCATTTAATAATGTAATCAATCTAATACAATCAATTTGACTACATTTATTAAGGCTGTGTTGCTGTGCTTCCCTCGGCAGTTACGAGAAGCGGTTATATTGAGCCAGGCAGCAGGGGACATCCGAGAGCTGGACCCGATGTCCCGTCACCAGCCGTCACTAAACACTGCAGCTGAAAGTGATTTCTGCTATCCTCAACCCCTTTATCCGATTTCCTAGTGGCTCTTGACTTTAGATAAACATTCAAATGAAAAACTGTCTGATTTTAATAAAAGCCAGCAACAGTACTGAATGTACTATGGACTTTCTTGTTTTGATTCTTTTATTTTGTTCGGGCTTCCCTGTAAGAAATTAGACTTGGCACTAGAGATATTATTTTCAAAATCCTATGAATGTATGGCATCATCTGAAATATGAGGATGCTACTTGTGTTTATGTAAAGAGAGCGTATAAACATTTATGATCTATGTTGATATGTTTTTCCAGACTGTCTTGCTGGTTCATTGTAATTCATATTGTCTGTTATTTTAATAGTAACAATATTTTTGTGACCATCGTGGTATATGATGAAATCATGTGCATACTGTATTGCCATAGAGTGTTATGAGTTCAGTTTTAATGTAATCTATGAAATGCATTAGTTTTCTTTATTTTCCCACTAGGGCAGGTTTGCAGACTACTTGTGTCACGATGCTTTTCAGATTATCACTAGAATGCTGTTAATTTATGGACCAGATTATGAGTATCAGCCTTAAAATCAGGCATTCCGTACTGTTACTCGCCTTACACTAGTCAATAATGCACACCGACATCAGAGACGCTCATTTCTTAAAGTTTATTTAACAGTTTCACACACTTGCATCATTTAACTCAGAAGCATTTACATATAATCAAACATTTTACAGAATAAAAAAGGTCTGAATTGAAGGACAGTAAAAAGCATTTGCTGTAAAATTGACACTTTCAACTTTGGGCACCATTTGGTAGTTTGCAAAGACTTGTGTTGTCATTCTGAATATAATACAGTTTATAGAATAAAGAATGAGTTTTATAGATTGTGTTTCTTATTTTGTTCCTGTAGTATCAGTTTGCATACTTTGCTTAAATATTTTTGATGTTAATATACCCTTTTATAAACAGTAGCATAATGAGCAATGCATTTCAGAGCATTAAATTGACATGTAGAAGTCATCGGAGCATTGACTAGTCACAGAGAGAAAATGCACATCTCAAACATTTGAAAAAGAGAGAAGCAAAGTTTTTGTGATAAGCTCCTGCTGTCAGTCATACAGATGTGCAAAATATGACAAATGCACAAGCTGTCAAAACTTCATTATTACATCTCTATGGCCAGCAGAGGGCAGTATTTGTACAGTGGAATGCTGTGAGGGATTATGGTACAAGATAGATGAGATATTTATTAAGCACTAAATGTAATGAAATAAAATAACACAAAAAAGTATTCCATACATACACCAGCTAATTAGCATGGTTTTCATGGTTATTTTCATACAGCCTTTTGCTAAATATGTCTCCAACAGAACACCCAGATCTCATTCCAGAACAAAATGTTACCCAAGTGACTGCTTCCACAAATAAGTGGGTTAACACCAATGATAGCGCTGCAACAAAATGCTAAATGGTTCTAGAGAATGTCTCTATACTGTACATCTGACTGTAATGTTGCCAAATAAGTGTTTAGGTGATCTGTGCTGTAAGAGCAAAACCAAAAGACATACCATCATAAAACATGTTCATAAGTGCTAGCTTTATTGCTGAAAGGTACACAAAAGCCTCCTGTACAGTAGTTTATTTTTAAAGTTCTTTGATCAAACCAAGCATTTTCAACAAGATTTGTCAAATGTGAGAAGTGGATTTCGGAGGATATCTCTTTGTTGACAGAGAACTTCAGTCACTCAGAGGTTGCAGATTGCCGTTTTGTCCATGTCATGTCTGCTTCTAAAATAAAACATTTACTTCCATTCAAGCAGAATGCATCAACAGCAAATTCTTCTCTGCATGGATGTCAAAAAAAGTTCTGTAGATTGTAGTTGTTAGGGTTGAAATTGCTTAAAGGTGTTATAGGTCAGGGCTGGGCAACTGGAGAGGCCACTGTCCTGCAGAGTTCAGATCCAACCCTAATCAAACTCACCTACTGGTAGCTTTATAGTGATTTAGCTTGTTCAGGTATGTTTGATTAGTGTTGGAGTTAAACTGTGCAACTCAGTAGCCTTCCAGGACTGAAGTTGCCCAGCCCTGTGTTAGGTTAAACCAGGGGTTTCCAATCCTGCTTCTGGAGGGTCACCTTCAGCAGAGTTTAGGTCTAGACCTAATTGCACACACCTGAACTATGGCTAATCAAGGTCTTCGGGATCACTAGAAAATTCCAAGCAGGTATTTTAGAGGTAAACTGTTCTGGTAGGTGGACCGTCAAAGAGCACACCTTGACATCCCTGGGTTAAACGTTAAACTGTAAAGTATTAAGGTTAATTCTGCAGGTAAGTACAGCACATGCTCTACTTCAGGGGTTCTCAATGACTTCCCTGGAGAGTTTACCTCCAACCTTTATCAAACTCTCCTGCAAGAAACTTTCTTGTATTCCTGAAGGCTTGTTCTGGTGTTTGATTTGGGGTGATCTAAACTATGCAGGAAAGTGGATCTCGAGGGCAGGCCGTAGTTGAGAATTCCTGCTCTACAGCAATCTGTTGAATAAATATTTCTTCCCTTATAGGTCAATCGTATCACTACTGATACTGAGTGCATCTATCTGCCTGCAGACGTTGATGAATTCAGCTTGAACGGCAAGCTCATCAACACGAGATGTTGTCTCCACATCCGCGCTCCCTCTGGAAGACGTAGAGCCCAAGGTTGTGTAGCGTCTGTGGAGTTGCTGCCCAGACTGAGCACCTCTATGTAGGCTGCTCTGGGACTGTTGTGTTGAGTTTAACCCACTGCAATGGACCGAGACATGAGCTGGTCTCCCAGAAATAGTGCTCCATTGCCTGGGTCGGCTGGGGACTGTAGCGGGGTCCACATCCTCACAGGAGGCAGTGCGGTATAGGCTGGGTTCGGTAGAGTTCCCTCGACAGGGTTGTCCGTCTGGGGGTCCACGTGTGCTGAGAGAGAGCCTGGAGGAGCCAAACAGGCTATGCTGGAACAGAGCCTCACTGTTCAAGGCCTCGTCGATGCTTCGTCGCAGGTCGATTGGTGAAGGGGGCCGCAGATCTGCTGTGGAATCGGCATCGAAGCTTGCAAAGGAGGATGCATGGTATACTTTGCTCTCCTTTGTGGTATGGGTGAGCTGTATGCAAGAATCGTGCTGAGGGCTGCTGGGATAGTGGAGGTCCAAGCCATCCGATTCGCTGTGCGGAAGTTCCACCAAGGTGTAGAGCGGCACACTTTCGCTTTCCCGCCGTGCTATTCCCTCACACAGTCCTAGCTTCTCGGCAGGTCGTAGTGACCAGCCACACCGACTTGAGAGGATATTGGGTTTGGCCAGTGTTGTGTCTTCTGTGGGTGGCTTTTTGAAGAGCCAGCTGCAGCCTCCTGGTTTGGAAAGGGGCACTCCGCAACAGAGAAGGGGGTGAGTGATTACAAGAGCAAGGGTGAGACATACTCCTGTTTCACAGACTCGGCAGCTGAGCTGGAAACCCCACCAGGGCCAGGGCATCAGGCCAACCATGGCTCCACCGGTCAGCCCTCCTGCATTGAGCATAGCATAAAGTCGTAGACCGCCACATGCTAGCAGAAACAGGGCAGAGAACACCCCTGTCCTGGCCGCCCTTTCCCACATCCGTGCTTCTGTGAATGGACACCTGCTAGCATGGCATGATGGCCGCTCGGGGGAGCTCTCGCTTAGCCGGTAAATGTGCTTGACGTCGGCACGAGCACAGCAGTAAAGAAGCAGGTATGTGAATGACAAGAGAGAGGACATCAACACGAATGCTGCAGGCGGTAATAGAGGCACAACTTGCAGAGTGGGAAAGAGTTGCAGTATTGCCATGGATGCCATTACTATAGCTATGTGCAGCAGCACTAGGGCGGCCAACAAGCAGGTGCTGCGCCGCAGGGTGTTCTGGGAAAGTAGCTGGGTACAAGAGCGAGCAGTTAGCAGTAGTAGCAGCAGACCAAATGATGCCGTAATACAGGGATAGGCGGCTTCATGCAGCAGTCCTGCCCAGGCTATGGGTAGGCGCTCTTTTTGGCCGTATGGATCGTAAAGAAGCCACAGAGCTCTGCTTGAACCTGTTAGTAGTTGGAGAAGGTGGAGGAGGCTGAAGTGGGCACAGCCAGAGGGCCAGCGCAACGGCAAACACATCAGGCTGAGCACAGATAGCACAGCAATGAGCGAGAACACACAGCCAAGCACGTATACATGCAACTCCCATGCCAGGCCCCATGTCGCCATTGCAGCATTCCAATCAGTTAGTAGAGGGACCAAAAGAGGCGGGGTGAGGGCTTCAAAGGGTGGGGTTAATACACCAGGGGGTGTGGTTTCATACACAGGAGGTGGAGTGGACAGAGCGTTGTTAGTTGAAGCATGATTCCTTGAGGATTCAGTTGACTGACAGATCCCGGTGCCAACCAGGCTACAATCCGGACTTGTGAAAGTTTTGTGTCCGTCATCACCTGGAGATGCTGAAATACAATATATAGCTTAGTTTAAGATGCATTGTTATACATGCACTTTTAGAAAAAATACAAAAGCTGTCACTATAACACTTGTTAGACTTTGCACTAACAACCCAGGAAAACAATAGGCTAAAAAAATACGTTTTCTTTTCTTTTTTTCACAAAAAACGTTGTTTTTTTGTTAAAACAATTAACAAAACAATCCTGAGTGAACCATTTCATATTATTAACTATTAGTTATAGAATGCTGCCTTTCAAATGGCGTAAGATACTGTAATGCAGCTTCAAAGTAGATTTAGTCTGTTTATGCACTCATGAGGTTATATTCACAAAACACTAAGCTAATATTCTCCACAAGCAGCCAATTAAGTTTTTTTTACGCATATGATGAAGTTATACTTGATACAACACAAGAGGTATTTGAATTACTGAGAAAACACATAACAAACCACACACTGATATTTCATGAACAATCCTGCTGTATCTAGAAGTATACAATGATCAACAAGAGTTAAGTAGGTCTAGATAGCTGTACATTGCTCCAGTATGTAAGCCAGGGTCATGAATCTCAGCATTAATATAAGAAGATACACTGCCAGCCGTAAATATATAAAACAATGCCTGTGTTAATTAGCTATAGAGAGATTTGGAACTAGGCTGTTGTAAATGGGTTGTACACTTCAGCTTTGACACACATTCACATATGGCACAGATAAGAGGGCATTGACCCTGTTGCCGTTCTCATGAGTGTGACTATTTAAAAACTAGTAACTGACACACTTTCATGACATTACATCACTTAAATACCTGTGCGTGGAAGTGAGGAGGAGGGACTCATGTAGCAAGCTTGTGTTTCTGAATACAGCCTAATTTTTACCGATACCCTTCTCTAATTGTGGAACAGAGGGCACTTTATTGCTTATTGAAGGGTTGATTGATTAATATAGATTATTAGTAAGTGTTTCCACTTTAGTAATGATCCAGAATACACTGGGGCTGAATCTCTGAGTCAGCATTAGCCTTTAGCATGTGTTAGCTGAGGTCAGAGCATCTGGCTTGAGTTTTCCCTCTTAAGACTGAATGATTGACCTTTGTACATAGGAAGAGATTTCAGTACAAACACCATTAATATGCCATTGGGTGCAACGACAGGTTTACTTGTAATGTGTTAATGAAGACATGCAAAGTATAATAAAAATCTCATTAGCTGCAGTTTCTAAACCCCCTAAGCATTAATCTTCATGTCTCACCATTTTCAGATACAGTCTTTAAAGTATTCTGTATCAAATAAAGAGACAAAAAAAATGTTATTCACTTAAAAGAATTGTCTCAATATAGTAATTTGTATGTGAATACTACAAGTACCAGGTTACAGTATGTGTTTGTTTTTGCGTGAGGCCAAAATGACAAAACCGGTTACATATGCAAGACCCTGAGTTCAACTATTGCAAACCTTAATTTTTGAATAATTTTCTTGTAATCTCTCAGATGCATATCAATTTAAAAGCATTGTGAAGAACTAAAAAGCTCTTGCACTAACCGTATAAGATTATGTGTTAGAATAGAGGTCATTCTGACAATGAATGCTTCAGTACCTGCTTCAGGATAGGTTTCAGTGACCTTGATCACAGTGGTGGCCGATTGGCCATTTTGTTTCTTTTTCACTTGGTCATCACCCTTGCGCTCCTCTCTTTCAGGGTCACGAGTTGTCATACTGAGAGTCGGCTCTGTCAGACTATCTGAGAAAGAGAAGATATGATTGTAAACCTGTTCTCAAGCAAGCTAACTGAATGCTAGCTTAAAGAGAAACCATATCATTTGATTTAAACCAGTTTTTGTTCTTCTTTTATACCCATAATCCTCAGCCAAACTTTTATTCCAAAAGATTTGTACAAAAGAAATCTTTAAATTGCATTAAGTTTCACAATGCGTCGCTAGAGGGCTTGTATCCCACTCACATCTGCAGTGATGAACGGCTTGTTCGCTGCTGGAATACTGATGTTTTCACTGCAGCTTGAGGAACAGCAAGCAGAGTAAGCTAAGAGCACAATGAGGATGCACTACTGATGCAGGCATTTATGCCAAAACAGCATTACCAAATAGATGCAGTAGTAATGCAATGATACCAATATCACTTTATTACAAAATTCTGATGTGTACATTTACACATTTTATTCAGTTTAAAATGTCATCAGTGTTTCAAATATCATATTGTATTGAGTATTCGAATAAGAGAATGAGTATTTTTTATGATTGTATTATAAGCAATGTAGTAAAAAAAAAACATTGTACTGAGAAATAATGACAATAAGTTATTTTCTGCTGAGTTGTCCTTGGAGTCTGCATGCAAAAACATACAATGTGACACTTGAAGTAGCTCAACACAAATTACTCTGAACCAAATCATAAGTGAATCAGAACCATACAGTGCAACCAGAGTAATCAGATTCAGATTAGTCTGATTCATGCACAAGTGACTCTTATGAGCCGATTCTTTTTAGTGAACCAAAAACATACAGCACCACCAGAGTCAGATTCACAAACTAATTACTCTTGTTAACCAAGTTACTGGTTTGAATCTGACAAATCCTTCACTGAACAGAATCCATCAGAATGGTTACAGCAATGATTATTTTGATTATTATTATGACTATTTTCAGTGATGTCTGTATTAAACTGACATATCAGATTTATCAGTTAAGCATGATTATTATCGGTCATGAGTACCAGAACAACATGAACCATCATGATCCAACATGTCATTTGATTGAAGTATTTTGTTGTTGTTGTTGCAAAGTTTTGCATGTATTTTGTACATAGATATACATTCACACACTATCAGGTTCAGAATTGGCTCTGATGTTTAATTGATTTGATTACCTGTAGGAGCATCTGTTAAATCCTTTGTTTCCTCAGATGGCTGCAGATTGTCTGTCAGCCTTCTTGGCAAAGTGGTACCATCTACATTTCCTCTGGCATATGGTGTCTGAGTAGCACCAGAGAACTTCCACAGTGTCTGGTAGGTGCTAAATCTAGTTTCAGCAGGAGTCTGAGGTTTAAATGTCTCTGTATTCCAAGCAATAGGTTTCTTGGATTTGCTCCTCCAGGCCTGAGAAGAAAAAGGCTGTAGTGTTGCCAGTGAAGATGATTTAAAAGATTGTTCCATTTTTCCTTGCTTACTAAAATTTGGCCATCTAGATGCCTCTGGTTGAGGTCCCTCTTCATCGTTCTGGATATTTGAAGGTGGTTCAATCTCAGTGGAAATCAAAGTTTTGATCCACGGTGTTCTTGAGGCTGGAAGTCTTGAAAAACCATGATCCTCCGTTGCTGTGACATAAGGGTTTTGATCAACTGAAGGGTCCACCTCAAGGTCTCTGCTAGTCACCTCTGAATATAATACATCGGTTGGACTTGTCATGTCCATTTCTGTTGATTGAGACATCCATGATGAGCTGGTAGCTGAATCCGAGTCCGTGCTGGCCCAAAAGGAGTCTCTTTCATTTCTATTTAAGGATAGAGCACACAGACTACCACACAGTGAGACACTGAAGACCAGCAGAGCTTGACTGTGAGGGGTCATGCTGACACTCCTCTGAAGATGTTACTCCTCACAATATCACCAAGTTGTCTCCATTTGACTCTCACATTCTGCACTGTTTCTGGTGGGGAGGAAGGGGGGGGGAGAGAAGCACATATAAGATAAGAACAGCTGGTTAGCTTGGTAACTGAATTTCAAATACACATGCACCAATATTAATCCAATTATTTTGATGTTAAACAGCCAATAAGAAAAAAAAATAGTTTGATAAATAAATAAATTAATTAATTACATTAACAATTATAAATTAGTATTTTGCTAAATAAAATATTATAATATTTACAAATTATTATAATTATATACTTCAATAAATAATAAAACAAACAAAATAAATAAAAACGACAATTATACAAATTAGTGTACATTTATGCTTAAACATATTTTTAGGTATTTTATTTATTATAAATCTATACTTCTTTGCTAAACAATAAGATAAAATCTTATGAAAAATAAAACATTATTATAAATAAACTTTGTATATGTAAATCTATACGTCATGTAAAACTTATATTTCTATATTATAAATCTGTATTTTTTGCAATGTAACATTAAGGGTTAGTTGTTCACAATAATTGTTTGCTATCACTTTAGGTTGGTGGTGATAAGTTAATATATAACAATTCTTAAAAACACTTATTAACCTTAATATTCAATCAATCTGATAATACTGAAAATAGGGATGCATAATAGTATAACAGTTATCAGCTAATATCTCTTATTTTATTTAATGTATCATATATAACTGATAATGTACTGATATATCATGAATCTCTAATGTCTCTCTCAATGGAATTGGACATACTTGGTCCTCCAACAGAGGCACTAAAGGTTGAGTGTTGAGTGGCATATTACAGCCAGAGCTCTCTGAATTTACTCACCAGCAGTTTTAATCCGATCCCCTCGAGTCATGTGACCCAATTCAGAGAAAAATGTACATCACAGAACCGGACAGCTACCAAACCAAACCACCAGCCACCAGTGCATACTTTACACAAACAAATGCTATATATTTTTCCTAATTAACATGTATCAGTCCTTATTAATAACATAATTGCAGATATGTTGTCACTGTAGCAGTTTGCAATTTCATTTAGACTGCTTAGATTTATGTCAAATGATCTGACAGTTGCTGCAGTGCAAGCTCTGCTTCTTACCTCACAATACCTTTTCTTTTCTCGCTTCTCTTTTATTGCATTTCTCAGCACTCTTCCGAAGTGATTGCAGCAGTTATCATTTATATTTCAGCAATAGAGTGGGGGATGCTGGTCTACATTACCAACCAGTGCAGCACTGTTTAATGCATCTTCTCTTCAGCATCCAGAGACACATTTTCACACAGAAGCAACTGAACTCACATACACATACATGCACAGACACAAAGTTTGATTGTGCCAGAAGAGATGTGCTCACCCCGGGACGCATGGATGAAGAGTCTTAAATAGGAGTAATCCTTCTGCCTCCCGTCCTGTAGCGGAAAAGATTTGATTCTGTCTGTGCCTGCGCAGGCGTGTGTGTTTTAGTGTGCTCTCTCTCTCTCTCTCTAACACACACACTTACCCGTCTCTGCTTTTCGCAGGGACACACACACACACACACACACACATGCTGTCTGACACACCCCCTTTTAGTATCCCATCTCCATTTCTCTCTCTCTCTCTTCAGGTGTCTGATCCCTCTCTTCTGATTCGGTTAAGCTGTGCCTATACTTTCCAGAGCTGGATTAGCCATGTTAGGTGTTTGACTTCCTTTCTCTTACATCATTGAGTATCAGAGGCAGGGCATCTACTGCAGTGATGCTCCTAAAAAGGATAAAAAAAACTAAACATGTTTACACTACACTCAAATATCTAAATTGAAGAGGATGAGCCTCTCGTCACGATGTAGTTTAGCAAATCAATAGACAATATTGAACGTCATTTTCTGAATCCCTCAGAGAGAGTCAGAGATCAATATGCAGTAATAAATCACAGCTCTAATGACCACAAGAGTGACTGCTGCTCTGTTTTTCCTTACGGTGGATTGAGATAAAGCATTCTAAAACTAAAATATAATCTAAGAAATATTAATGATCAAAAATCTATACTTCTTTGCAAAATAAAGTAAAATAAAATGGACTGGTTTGAAATGGACGAGGGAAAATACCCTTCAAGTAGTGTTATTTTAAAGCTAAAATATGTGATTTTTTTTTATTCTGCAAGGATGCATTGAATTTATCAAAAGTGTAGTGAAGACATACAATTTACAAAATATTGCTATTTATAACAAATGCTGTTTTCTAACCTCATAATCATCAAAGAACCCTGAAAAACAATGCATCATTATTTCCACAAAAAAACACGTTTTCAACACTGATAGTCATAATAAATGTTTATTGAACAGCAACTTTGCTGATAATTCAGCTTTGCCATCACAGGAATAAAATACATTTTTAGAAATATTCAAGTAGAAAACAATTATTTTAAACTGTAATAATATGTCACAAAATTTATTTTGATTGAATAAATGCAGCCACGGTAAGCACAAGAAACTTCTTTCAAAAACATTTAAAAAGTCCAGTTTTTATATAAAAGAACAACTCGTCTGGTTCAGATTCTCCGAAATGTTGTGCTTTTATGAATTGTATTAGCTGATCCCATTGGCATGTACATCTATGTGAGTAAATGAGTGAGTGGCAATAGCTGGGCAAACACTTTACTTCCATATTCAGATCATATAAACACTCCATACATATTTAAAGCCATTCCCCTTCAGTGAATCCAGGATGGATGGTCCGCTGGGACGCACCAATGTGTGTGGTCAGACAGAATGAGCAGGATGTAGATCAATCCTTATTAAAACACACCCCGAGAGAACACAAACTGGGCCAGGACCATAAAAAGCTAGTTGTGAGAGGACTAGTTAGGCTCAGAGAATATACACAGATTTGGTAAAACAGTTAAAGTAATCACTATATGCCATATTCATCAGATAATAAATTCATCCCGTGGGAATATAAAGGGATGTTTTAATTTGTTTTCACAGATTGACATGCACTTTAAACGCATTGCACATTGTATTCTCTTACAGTGTGTGTACAGGAAGGCACCAAATGAGCTGGAACTAAAGGGGGGTTTAGTTAGAACACTGACCCAGATGAGCTGATCAAACACATGACATCAGCGTGGTCCACAGCCAGATCCCCCAGGCCAGGGCTGCTTTTACAGCCCCACCAATCATCTGCATCACTGCTGCTGAGAAGGGTCGGACCCAGCAATGCTGACTTCTGCAAACAAGACCGCAGCAATAATTCACAACACGCATTATACAGAAACAGTTCATATACATGGCTATGAAGCAGAAAGAAGGATGGGACAAAACCTGTCATTTTTACTTTTTTTGTATTGAGAAGTAAGACTGATTACCCCTTAGCAACTGCTAGTTGGTCAAACTAATTCTTAAGACAGTCTTAACATGGTGGCTAAATTTATGCAACTGGTCCCAGATCTTTATAGTCAAGATCAGATTAAGACCTAACGCCAAAATACAGATAATATAATAATAAATAAATAGTTAGTTATATTTTCACATTGCCAATACAAAAGTAAGCTTGGATCATTATATACTTTCCATATAAAAAGGTAACACAAGTCTCAAGTTTGGAATATGATTAACTGTTCAGTTTTTTTTTTTTTTATAAATTAATATTGCATTTTTATATAAAAATGTCATGTTTTTGTTTACATTTTTTTTTTCTTCAGATAATCCTAAAATCTAGAAAAATATAAAAATTAACACACACACACACACACACACACACACACACACACACACACACACACACACACACACACACACACACACACACACACACACACACACACACACACACACACACACACACAAACAGCACAAGTGTAGTTTTCCCAACCATTTTTTCTGTTCTATTAATCCTTTGTATTTGATGCACTTCTGCTGTCACTTCAGTAGAGTGGTGGTCATGTAGAATAATGATGATTTAACTCATGTAGTTCATTTCTAATTGTTGGATAGATTGTAGGGATTTTTCTTCATATGTTTTGGGCTCATTACCTACTGAAGAGATGTCACTCATTCAGCTTGCAGGGGAGTCATTGAATAGGCACTGGTCACAATATTCATAAATATTCTACCCCATCACATTTGAGAAAATATGCAAACATATAGATAATGTGTTTGATTTTAAAAAAATATTGTATTACTGTCTTTTACGTGATGACGCAAAAGTAACTGATGAGTCGGTTTGAGTCGGTTCACTATAGAGGACTGTTTGAAAGAACTGGTTCAGGGATATATGAATCAGACTTCCCTAATATCTTCAAGTTTCAACCAGATTTTTAACCCTTCAGCTGAGTAGGGGGAGGCTGCAGCCCTGGATCAGACAGTTTTACGCCCCTGTTGTTCCTGATGCGTCCAGTAGGGGGAGAATGATATATGGCGAAATAACATCATTCAAATCAACGCACAACACTTACTCATTAATACACGTCCCATTCATAGATGTTGACTTTTGTTATTTAAATGTAAATGCTACATTAAAATAACAGATAGATCGTGTAATGATGCACTAATGACATACGTTATAGATATGATTTTCACTGTTGGTATTCATACATAACCCACAAAAGACAACTGAATTTCAATTTAGTTTAATGTTATTGTGAATTGAAAATTAATACACATAGTTGGATCAGCTGGACAATGTAATGATGTGATCAACTGCAATGTAGTTACCATAGGTTTTCATATAGATTGTGTGATAAAGTTACATTCAGATAATAACCAAATGTATCCCATCAGACATACAGTGTAATGATATGGGTCATTGATAAGATATCTGTTGTATTCACTACTGGGTGTCATACAGCTACAGAACTTTATTTAGACAGACAGAATTTACCCCTTTCTAAAAATCCAAGCCATCTGAGAAGAAAAAGAGAACTTTGTCGTGAACAACAATTTTTTATCAACACTATTTATTAATGACACACAGCAATGACCCTAGGCTAATATTCTTTACGTGTAGTTCTATCCTGTCAAAATGTTCCAGAGTGCAGCCTTTGTCAAGATACAGCTTACTAGAACATGGAGAGCATCACACATATAATCAACAATTAATCACAGAACAACATCACAAGTAACATAATTAGCCAGCAAACAATTACAACAATCTCTTAACTTTATATGAATAAAACAAGATACACCATAAATAATTGAGCACCAAAAATCACAAACATGATAAAAAACATATTAAGTTCAAATAAACTTTAATTAGATATTAGATAATTAGATAATCTAATTTATAAGAAACAACTCAAATCAAATCAACTTTTTACATTCAAACCATATGGGACCAAAGTTTTTAATGTGTGATTTATCATGTTTGTGATTGTTGGTGGTCAATTATTGATAGTGAATAGTTAGTTTTCTTAATGTAAAATTAATTTTCTCCAGACTCTACCCCATAGTTAATATAAAATTAAGAAATAGTCTTTTACAACCTCTACAGAAACCTTTAGAAACAACCTCTACAGCCCTGACCGTCAGCGGAGTCTAGGACACATAGATGAGCCCCAGAGACAGATCTCCAGTGAGGATCTCGTCACCTAGACATCCATCGGGGAAAGACCCCTGGAACCAGTGGACCGCTTAAAATCTGACTTTGCTGCAGTTGGAACAAACTACTGATTCGTCTGGCCGGAGGGGAACTAGCCCCCCGACTGAGCCTGGTTTCTCCCAAGGTTTTTTCTCCATTCTGTCACCGATGGAGTTTTCGTTCCTTGCCGTTCCTTGATTTAGGTTTGATTCAGTTCTGATGGCTCATATACTGTGCGGCCTCTCCCTACTGGACACATCAGGAACAACAGGGGCGTAAAACTGTCTGATCCAGGGCTGCAGCCTCCCCGTATACTTGGGGATTGAATGTGCTTGCTTAGATTCAACCATTATTCATCTACGCCATCTGCTGGTGGTAAAGACCACTTACACTTACCGTGTCCTCATTTTTCACTAATATCACACTATTTAAAACATTATTACTTACTACTACACAAAGAGTAATGTGCTCTAGTTGTATAGAATATATGTATTTGTGTTCATTTATCTGACTTATTTATAATTTTGTATTGCTTGCACGCGCCAAGTGTCACGCGCAGAGCTGCTCGTGCACGCCAGCATCTGCCTCAGCTCGCGCGAGACCTTTCAGCAGCAGGTAAGAACTCACTCATATTATATCCGTGTTTTTGGCTTATTTAAAAAACACGTGTTGTCTGTTTACGCCTAGGCTGACCGGTAACGTTAGAGTTCGCTAAAAAACGCAGTTGTTTTGGTTTTATTCGTTAGTTTGGCGTTGCTAACGTAAGTTAGCTAACTCAGTCATGTCAACAACAAGTAAAGTTAATCTCCTAAACTACGACAGGCTGCTAAAATATAATAACTGAATGAATCAGGATACGTTACAGCAAATCTTCAGCCTTATCTTCCAAACGTTTTCCTTAGCTTGTGTTTTGACATTAGAACTGGTTCAACGTTAATTAAGCTCCAATGCGGCTAGCGTAATTGTTTTAGCATATTTGAATGAGCACGACTTTGTGATTTTCTGCGGCATCATTAACATAATTACAATCATTCTGACAGCAGTGGATGACCAGGTCTGATGATCGAGGTTTATTTTGAGACTGGGTTTTGTTTTGGATCAAAATGAGTGGGATCATCGACATTGTCACTGACCTTGGAGCACTTGCATAGTTCACATAGACTGAATTCATGCGTGGTCGAAAAATAGAGAAAACAGGCGAGATCTAACGCTACTGACCTTTGGACCATAACCTTGACGAGACTTTGCGACCTTCTGCCCAATTTGAGTTTCTTTATAATTTCGAGGATGTGTTTAGAGTGATAAAGGGATATATGATACATAGTGTAATGCATTGGGAAAATATTTATTTTGAACATTTTGAACTCAACAAACTTTGTTCAATAGACCCATGGACTTGACATATGGGATAATACAGATGAATGAACCACTTGAACTCTCAGCCCAGTTCTTGTGGGCTTTTCTTGGTTTCAAGCCATACATTTCAGCCCAGGTGCTCTTGCTGTTTCTCATACTTTTTTAAGCGTGCATTAAATATGTCAGAGTTGTGATACTAGGCTCTATCACAATACAAAGTTTGTAGATTTTTACTGCAATTATTTATCTTGTTAAAAATTTGGTTAAAAAAATTATATCACATTTTATGATAGCGAAAAATGACAGAATCAGCAAGACACAATAGATACCATCATGTTAATAAAGCATCACACGGAATAGAAAGTGTCAGTAATGATGGGTACACACTAAAATATTTTTAAAATCGTAAAAGATCTTAAAAATGTGACAGACCACAAACACAAGGACAAAAAATCCTTGATTTTAAAACCGCTCCTATAGTATCGGGTGTCCTCGGGGTCCCACACACATCATCATTTATGATTGTACATATTCAGCATGTTGAATATTTACGATTCGTGATCGGGGCTGTTCTTCCGAGCAGATTAAGTCAGCACACCTCACACTAGGGCTGTGCGATTTGCATTCAAATGTGGATTTTATTTTAAATTCGATAATTTTGACAGCCCTAATCTGCATGCTGTTCTCAAAAAAAAGAAGGCACCGGTACCATTTTAAAAGTATCGATTTGGCACCAGTATCGAAAAAAACGATACCCAACCGTTATATGATGTCAACTAATGCAGCAGCACTGCGCATGCAGAACGATCGTTGTATGATATCAAAGCACCGCGAGAGCTACAGAGAACAGACGCTCCACATGCTTTCGAATCACTCTCGCGGTACTTTGATGTCATACGCTGATCATCTGCGCGGTGCTGCTTTAAGTCAAACACTCCTATACATTTCGCCCTCTGTTGGATTTAGAAAGCGCTAACTTCTCCCCACCACCTCTTAGGAAAAGTAAAATACTTCAATTTAAATTGAATTTAAAACCAATCGATTTTTAAATAGTTATAAAAAGAATCGTGATAGGTGAATCTATTTTTTTCTCCCAACCCTACCAATTATTTTGTGGTGTGTACCCAGCATATGCCAAGTAGGTGGATTTAGCCTTGTGAGAGCATGTGTGAGGTTTAAAACTAAGTACATGTTGTGCTCTCACTTGTGCCAAAGAGTAATTTCAGCTTGACGGGGGGTTTGAGAATCATGCATCTAATGCTTTGACACACGTCAAAATCCACGTGCGTGTTTGTTCTTTGACCTTTGATCACACATTCCTCTGTATTTGTCCATCCTCCTTTTGGAGGTACTGAAGTATCTGCCCCACTTACTTCCACTCAGGCAGGATAGCCTCTGGACTTCTTGCTGAAGTGACCTTCAAATAGTCTTGCTTAAATCAGAGCACAAAGGTTGCTGGAAGGGGTTCGTAGCTTCTTATTTTGTTATTCAACACTAGTTTGGTTAGAAACGCTAATAGGTTTTAAGTCCTCTGTAATGTTATATATAATTGCATATTATATATTAAATATGTATAAAATGTAAACATTATCAAATACTGTATGTATAAAGGCTTTAGTCTGTCACCAAAAAATCTCACTGATTTAATTCAGTCAGACTGCTATCACTTCTAGTCAGAGGCTTTGGTTAAGTATTAGGTTATTTTACATGCACTGTTACATTTTAACTTCAAGTTTAATGGTGCAACGCAAAAATATTTAGTATTTCATAAATTGTAGATTGCTTTCTCCCTGGGAGAAGGTTTCTTCACCGTGGTCTATCAGATACGGTATGAACACATCTGAAATGGTTAGTGTCTGAGGAGCAGGGCTGAGAAGCACACTCTTTTAGTCGATTCAGCAACTGCAAGAATTAAGACTGTACAGCATGTCGTTAATCCAGAAGATTAGATATTTCTTTAAAAGGCAGATTTCTAGAGTTCATATGGCATTGAGAGGATTTATTTGGCGCCGACCAACACGTGAGTAAGTCCGCTGTGCCTTTTATAAAAATGAACTGTTATTCTTTCCACTCTGTCCTTTCTTTAGCTCACCTGCTATCATGCTTTCCAGATCAGCTACTATGGCAGGGGTCACTGCTCATAAGATCAGTAAACACATCACCTTCCTCGCCAATGACATCGCTGGGACTCCCACCGCTAGTGTCTCACCTGCTCACCCTAAACCAATACTGCTGATGCTGCCATGGTTGGGCTCCAGACCTCAGGCCATTGCCAAATACTGTGAGATTTACTTCCGCACGGGCTTTGATGTGCTCGTAGTGGAAAGTGTGATGAGCCAGTTCTTGTGGCCCCGCTGGGGATTGGAGCATGGTGGTCGTGTGCTGGAATTATTAGAGAGCGAGCGCTTCTCACAGCGCCCCCTACTGGTCCATGCTTTTTCCATAGGTGGATATACATTCGCTCAGGTGCTTGTTCATGTGGCCAAAGACACCCAGCGTTACCAAGGCCTGACAAACAGAATTAGGGGGCACATCTACGACAGCCTTGTCATGGGATCGCTGGAGCATATAGCCAACGGTATGTACATAGATTGCAGTGTAAAGTGATTATTTATGTATACAGTGCCCTCCACTAATATTGGCACCCTTGGTAAATATGAGCAAAGGTGGCTGTGAAAATAAATCTGCATTGTTTATCCTTTTTATCTTTCATTCAAAAAATGCACAAAATTCCAAACTATCATTGAAGCAAAACAATTGAAAGTGGGGAGAAAATCTCATGATGAAATAAATGCTTTCACTATTTCATGTTGGCCACAATTATTGGCACCCAATTATTGCAACGTCCTTTTCCCAGGGTAACAGCTCTGAGTTTTCTCCCATAATGCCTGAAGAGTTTGGAGAACACCTGATAAGAGATCAGAGACCATTTTCTTCATACAGAATCTCTCCAGATCCTTCAGATTCACAGCTCCATGTTAGTACTTCTTCTCTTTAGTTCACCTCACTCATTTTCTGTAGGGTTCAGGTCAGAGGACAGGGACAGCCAAAGATTCATTTTGTGCTCAGTGACCCATTTTTGTGTTTATTTTGATGTTTGTTTTGGATTGTTGTTCTGGTGGAAGATCCAAACAGAGGCAGTCAGGTTTAGATTTTTTTATCTGTTGGTATTTGATATAATCCATGATGCCATGCATCTGAACAAGATGTTCAGGACCTCTGGCAGAAAAACAGGTACACAACATTAAAGATCCAGCAGTATATTTAACCGTGGACATGGTGTACTCATCTGGTGGGTTTGCTGCCAAAAATCAGTTTTTTTTCAGTTTCATGTGACGATAGAAGCCAGTGCCATTTGAAGTTCCAGTCGTGTCTGACAACCTTCATTTGCTAGAGTTTGTTTTTGGATGAGTGAGGATAATTGTCCTTGAAACCCTCCCGAACAACATGTGGTGATTTAGGGGATGTTTGATATATATATATATATCCTTGGAGAGTCTCTGACCACTCAAACTCTCCTCCTCACCGTGCATTAGGACGATATAGACACATGCTTGTTAGTCTGCACATCAGAACTATATTCTTAGGTTTTACTCCTTGTGATGGATGATTAAGGTAATTTGGCCTTTGTGTTCTTCATATATATATAATCCTGTGGAACAGGAAGTCATGGCTGGACAATTTCATGCTTTAGTCACCCTGGTGTGCTAAAATTTTTAAATATGAATGGCAAATATTTACTCATAAGAATTTCTAGGGTTGCCAATAATTGTGGCCAACATTCATTGGAGAAAAACATTTTCTTCATCATGAGATTTTCTCCCCACTTTCAGATGTTTTCAATGATAGGTTAGAATTTTGTGAATTTTTTTTTTTGGATTCTTTGTTGAACAGTCAAATCAATGAAATGCATCCTTGGTAAAATATTTATTTTCACAGCCACCTTTGCTCAAATTTATCAAGGGTGCCAATATTAGTCGAGGGCACTGTTTATCAGGGTGTGACTATATTTATATCATATACCATTATTATATACCATGCTGTGTTTATCTCATGTTTAAATAACCTAATAGTGACACAAATATGTATACATGTATAAATATAGCATATTTAATATAGCAAATTATTTGAAGTTTTGAAAAAATATGAAATAACTTTTCTTTTTTAATATCTTTTTAATGTTTTTAAATATTTTATTCCTGTGATGCATAGCTGTATTTACAGCAGCCATTTTTATTAGTTTCCTGCCAAATACATTTTTTTTTCTTATTGTCAGTGTTACAGTTGTGCTGATAAATTTTTTAGTGAAAACCACGATACAAAAAAATTGTCCTGATGAATTTAAGTCGCTGAAATCTCTTGCTTAATTATTTTGGTTTTGTTGTCCAGGCCTGGGTAAAACTATATTGCCCCGGATGGAAGGTCTTGTGATGTCGGCTAGTCTTCTGTACTTCCGTGTCTTCAAACACCAGACGGTTGACTACTTCAACTCCTCGATCAATGTTTTCTGGAACACTCCTGTGACGGCGCCTGCTCTTTTCTTCTACTCTGAGAATGATGCCATGTGCGATTACAAGAGCTTGGAGAAGATGGTGGAGTTCTGGAGGAGCCGTGGCCAAACCGCGGAGAGCAAGAAGTGGAAGGAGTCTGTTCATGCAGGTCATCTGCGCGCACACCCTCAGGATTATCTGTCCACGCTGGAGTACTTTGTGCAGTCTCTCAACATGGTGCCTCTGAAGGCCAAAATGTAAATTTTGAAGGCCGTCACCCGTCTCGTTAAACATCCAAGTTGCCTGAAGTGCCTGATTTTATTGTTACATTGACATTCTTATGCTCTTTGTTCAAGTTTTACTTGCAAAATCTCACTGTTTCTCAAACTTCTTCAGTCTGTTGAAATATTCATGTGACTAAATGAAATACTTTTCAGCCAAAAATTCATACCCAGTCCAGAAACAGAATCGGAGCTCTTTTTGAAGACTGTAGCACTGGCGTGTTGGGGACGTGTAATACTTCATACAATCTGCTGATATCTGACAGTTAGGTTTATTGTGACGCTCCTGCACTCCAACATTTGTTCAGACCTCAAAATGATCTTGATATACTAAACTGTGTATCATTGTTCTGTTGTAGATGTTTTTTGCTAAACCGTAAGCACTTGAATAACACTTAAAAGGTTTTTTCAACCTTTTGTTAATAATGAATTATAGTTTATATAACATCTATAGTATGTTCATTTGAATATACTGTCTTTTGATCATTTATCAGTTACCTCAAAAGTAAATAATTATTTTTAAATCTATAGAAATGACTGACTTAAATTTTCAATGACAAAATCTGAAGTAAATGAATACATTAAAAACATAATATAATCAAATATAATACACTGTTTGATATAATCCTGGTAAACATATATAATGTTGATGCTGTTTTTCTAGCAATGTTAAAGTAAAGGTGGTTTGTTCAGGTTCCTTTGCATGCAATATGGTAAATATAAGTAAAGTGGGACACTTAGGTTTTTTTATTGCATGTTTTTATATTTTTATTCTGTGTATTATGGAAACTTTAGCTTATGCCAACTTGCATATTTTAAAACAACATTTATATTAAATTATCAAAGTGTCCTGCTTTACAGTACATCAAGTTTTGTTGTTGCTTCATCTTGCAAAAGTCAAATAAATATTTCAGATTGTTTGTGTTTTGTCTGTTTTGACTAGAAGTCTAGCAAAAGGGTTGTGCGAGATGAAACTCAAGACGTGTTTAAAATGTTTTGAGTTGTCTTCCTCTAGAGGGCGCTTGTGGACACAGACATCCGGGACACATGAGCACTACAATCTATAATGGTGTAAATGCAGTAATATTATACAAATAATGTAAAAACTCTGTTATCTTGCTCAATGATTAGTACTAATTAAAAAGTGAAACATTTCATTTTCATTAAACGATTTTAAAGATTATCATCTAGTAATCACAAATGAATGTGATAAGCTCTCTCTAACAGCGCTGATAAAAGTAACAGGTCCCACATGACGACCTCGTTTTTAAAAATGATTTCACCAAAGGTATTGCAAGTCATTTTAACCTGAATAATAACACTGAGAATATTTATAGACATTTAGAGAGAGGGGAGAAAAAAATGAATAGCTAAAATATAAAAATGATAATTTAGACCAATTTTACCTGGGGCACTAAGCCCCGCCCACTTCATTAGATTGTATGTGATGTTAATTGAATTCCTCGAATGTTAGATTAGAAAGTTACCAAGCACACTTTTTTTCTGTAAATGTCCCGTAACTAACAAGCATACCCTCATGACCATTTCTCCTAACAATGTTTCCCTGTGTTTCATTAAGACGTATGTAAAACAGCTCTTTGTGTCTCTGCTTCGGCCAGAGGCATGCCGCGTCTGAATGAATGAGAAAGTGCTTTCAGGCCTGATCATGAGTGCAGGAGGCTGGCAGGGTTCAGAGATGATCCGCTTCTCATGACCACAAACCCTCTCAGTCCCACCAGCGACATGGATGATGTCAGGACGCGCACCAACACGCTGCTTGGAGAGACTTTAACTCGGGTGAGGGAAACTTGCTCTCTGCTTTTTACGGTTAGTTTTTAAGTGTTTATCAGCATTAATGCAGAAAATCGAATTTTAAGATTATTTAATTGCTTATTGATCAAAGCAAAACTCTTGAGCAGGCATTACAGGATTTGTAAAGGGAGATTATGAAGCAGAATTAAAGGGGAAAAGTAGTATGCACTATAATAACTTGGATATATGGAAAGATTTAATCAAGTTAAACTGACTAAATGTAGCCCCTGTATTTGTTCATGTCAACTTTTGTTTTCTTCAGCACACAGCTGTTAATCTGGCCATTGGTGGACTCGCATCTCTGTTTGTCCTAGTGAGTATTAGTGACCACACACACACACACACACACACAACACACGTTTAGTTGGATAAATGAGGACACTGCATAGACTTCTTTTGTTTTTATATTTAGCTACTTTCAAATACTATAGCCAAACCCACACTCTGTGCATTGTTACAGTTAAAAAAATGACTAAACACCTCCATCCAAATGCAACTTGCTAGTTGTAGCTGAAAATTGAATTGATTTTTAAAACCCCTTTCCTTACTTTTTCAGGTAACTGTCATCAGTTCGTTTGTCTTCCCTACACCTCCTCCAACTGCATTAAATATTTTCTTTGTGGTCTGCATCATCATGATCTGTTCTTCTGTATTGGTGCTGGTTAGTTCTGTATATATAAAACTCCCATATATGAGGTTTAATTTGGCCATCTCTTATATAATCATTCATCTAAATAAATAAAAAATCTTAAATCATGGGGGTTTTATGATTTCGTTTTCTACTGTGCTTCATGGTCACAGTACTGTAACTAGATGTTTGATTCTTTGGGGTGAATTTATTTTTATATTTTTTTGTTAAGTGTTTATATATACATTACAACATAACATGTATATAGTTTGCTAAAAATAAGTTTCTGTTTTTTGTAGATATTCTGGTATCGTCAAGGTGATCTGGATCCAAAGTTTCGTGGTCTGATTTATTATTCCATAGGTCTGATTATCCTCCTCTGTCTGTGTGCCAATCTGTACTTCCATGATGTCGGACGATGACCTGATTCAGACACGCCACTTGACCTTCGTCATCCTGTCGAGCACAATCACAAGTGATTTATTTGTCAGAAGTGAGCCTCACAGTTTGATTGTGTGCATCAGTGATACGATGCTTGTTCAAATCTATTAGTTTATTTAAATATTTGGATACATTTTTGTAATTATATTTTTGTTTTGTTTAAGCTGAATATTTTTGTACATTATTATCTGTTGCTGTCATGAGTCAGTCGTGCTAAATAAAGCAGCATTTCAGTTAGTTGTATGAAATAGTGTTTTTTGTTCTGTGAACAATACTGGTGCCAAAGGTCTGAACACTGGCAATAAATAAAATAACGTAGGCCTACATGTACTATGGAAGTGAAATATTTTATGGGTTTGAGACCATGATGACTATTGCAGTGAGTCTGGATTCTCCCTTCAATGGAAAAAATTAATAATTTTAGACATAAAATGCACTATTATTGGAAAGTTGACAGATAACATGTTTTTCTTTTCAATATAAAGCTTTTAAGTTATTACTTGAATGTTTAAGAAAAAAATGTTAAAATACAGGATAGCGTTCCACATTGTAATTTATTTGAAACGACTGCCATCTTGTGGTCTGCATATGAATATCAATCACAAATACTTTGGATTATTTTATTAGTAAATGTAAAAGCAGTGTTTTAAATGTTCATTGTAAATGGTCATATTCGAATATATGAATATTATCACACTACGCTGTGTAATTATACAAATAATTTGATTGTCACCCTCAAACTTTAAAACACTAAAGCACAGATATGTACTATTTTAAGATACTCTCATTGGGCCTAATTTGGGTAACGTTAACACCGGTGTGACGTCATTAGGAGCGGCTCCGTCAGATGACGTTCTGAGGTCGCTCGCTGATATGATGGGACGGTCCCGTTATTCCACTCGGCAAGCGATGGAGCGCACGAGGAAATCCGTTGTCCGCCACCGAAGCCGTTTTGCTCTGCATCATACGGCGTGGATATGTTGTGTTTTCATCCTGAACGCGTCCGCGGCGTCTGCCGTTCACCTGCGCCCGTGTAAAGAGGTGAGAGATCGTTCCTGCGTTCACTGCGTTTGATACACTCGTCCAGGTCATACATCTGTTTTTACACACGCTGGCTTGTTTTTCAAGCATCTTTGGTTTTCCACACATGTATTTGTACTTTTGGGATCAGTCTCTTTACTGACACGTGCAGCAAGATAATGTAGGCTGTCACACCTCACAAAAACCAAAGTAACAGGTGCGTCGGATATCTACACAGATGGAAAAGCCCTGACAATGAGAAGTAGGCTGTCTGAATAAAGTAAAAGACTGGGTTAGATGCTCAATATCAATTATTAATGTCTTTCTTTGCTTTAACATGTATGAGTCAGACTGTCACACTGTCAAACACCGTTGATGGACATGCTTTAAATCACGTCTCTGGAAGTTTAGAAGTGCTTAATGTGACTAAGTTCTTACAAGAGCTGTAAAGTCTGTCAGTGCTTCCTTCACTGTGGGACATGGGTTTCGAGGCTCTGAATATGTATTTAGGTTCTTTGAAATCATGTTTTAGGCACTTATAATTCTAACAGCAGTTTATTTGTATTCTTGATTCTTTGAAAATTATTAAACTGAATACAGGATACAAATATCTCAAGATTTTTTTTACAGGTATTCAGAATCCTAAGATGAATATAGTTTTTTTTCTTAAGTCTTTTGTGTATTTGATTATGGCATACTAAGGTATCTTGAGTTTTTCAGATGCATATTGATCAAGAAACTGAGATGCTTTTTGTCTCGGTATATTGATTGGTGTCAGATTGCTGTTTGGGATGGGCATCTCATTTTAAATGTGTGTTTGTCATCCAGCCAGGGTGTGTGTTTTATGTCTAATGTTATTGTAATGGCTGAATAAGGTTCCAGTGGAGTGCTAAGCGGAGCTTTTCACAGAGATGGTCAACCCTGCGTGCCCATCTCAAGAGCCCGGTGATATGATGCTAAGAATAGCCTCTCTAAAACCGCTTCCACTGAGAGCTCAGTACCTCCTCTGGCCTTTGTGTGAGTTAAAGTCCCTGTGTCCCATAAACTAAAAGATTGACTGCAGTGCTTGGCTATGAATAAGGACTGATATTGCAGAATTGGAATTATTTGGCTTATGCATTCACAAAAATCAGAAGGTAATCGTACACCGTTCCCTCAAAGCTCCATTAATTATTTACATTATCCGGGAAAAGCCTGGCATGTGAAATAATAGTTTTCTTTTTATTGATAGAACAGTTTATTGGATATTTTAGAATAAAAAATGATTATCATGTAAAAGTAAAAACAGTAAAAAACTATTGATAAAGATGAAATTAATGAGATCTGTAAAACAGTATAGCATGCTATTTACACACATAGATAAGGATATAAGACAAGTTATTTAAAACATGCAAACAAGCATAATTATTTATATAATCTGAATTGCTTGCATGCATTGGGAAGTGTAGGGTTTGACATTCAAATCTGATTCTTTATAAGACAAAATAAAGCACTGAAACATTAATATTTTGTTATAATGTACTAAAGTGATTATAGTGGCTGCACAGAAAGCATTGATTTTACTACATGTTTTTTAGCGAGCTATCTTGCATTGTGCCATTCAGTGGCACATTAATAGTGGTAATGGACTAGGCTTTTGTATGGTAATATCTGAGACTATTTCCTGTTTTGAGCTGTGTCTCTCAGTCTGCCCTCCCGTATGCTTGACCCGCAGGGCATTCTGGGTTTTATTATCAGCTTCCTCCTGATAGCTGCCTTTCCTTCCCATTCACTCAATAAGTGCTGGAGGATCTGCAGGCATGTGATGTTAAAGAAATGATTCAGAGGTTTTTGTCCAAAGAAAATAATCACATCTCAGCTAAATCAGTAAATCTGTTATATGCTGATTAGTGTTGGGCATATTGATTCATCCCAGTGACTCTTTTGAATCTGTTTATTAAAAGATTTGCTCAAATGGTTAAGTTGTTATGCCAATAGGTATGAACAAGTCTGTTGTCTCTGCATATAATGAGTGAGTCTTTCATTGAATCATTGAGTTGATTCAATGAATAAGTAATTGTATCTTTTATTGAAATTTGTGTGCCTGCAAGTCTACTAAGTATGGAAGCCCGTTTCCGTCGCTGGATATAAAATACAAAAGGTAGTTGCAGCTTTTTTATTTAAATTCTGACTTTTTTCTCGCAATTGTGAATTTACATCTTGCAGTTCTGACTCTTTTCTCAAGTGCGAGTTATAAAGTCAGAATTACGTCATATAAACTCGCAATTCTGAGAAATAAGTCAGAATAATTTAGCCTTTTTTTCCTCATAATTTCGAGATTATATCTAGCAATTGTGACTTTTTTTTCTCAGAATTGCGAGTTGTCAACTATGAGATATAAACTCGTAATTCTGAGAAAATATCTAGTCCCCCCCCCCAGAATTGGACTTTATAACACGCACTTGTGAGGAACAAGTCACTATTGCTAGTTTATATCATGCATTTCTGAGGAAAAAGTCAGAATTGCGAGGAAAAAATGAAACCATATATGTTCCAGTTCGTTAACATAACATGAAGTCCGAGTTGGTTGTTCAGTTGGTTTATGAACAAGAAATTGCAGTTTGTTCAGTTTTTTTCCCACAAAGATGTCCCAGTTCATTCAGTTTCAAAAACGATACGTCGCCACTTCATTCAATTCATTGGTGCAGTTTATGTCTCAGATTTCTCATGAAATGACGTCCCAGTTTGTTGAGTGAAAAATCAATCAGTGCATGGTTGTGAACAAGAAAGATCTGTTCAAAAAACGTAGGATCTGCACACAGTTGAAACCCTACTAACGCTGATGTCTGGAAAGGAAAGGGTGTGAGCTCAACAGACTCCGGACAGATGACTCATGGATTTATTAATTCATGTTACGACCTGTTTTACTGTCCTCTGCATTAAATCCACACAATACTCAAGCGTCCATGTGTTTTACTCTTTTACAGTCAAACTTCACACATCCACACCCACAAAACACAAGTATCTTGTTAAATTTAGATGTGTTGTTTGTTTTCGCAGACGGACTACTACTTTCAGTACACGGAGTGTGACGGCACCGGGTCCAGATGGAGGGTGGCCATTCCTCTGAATCCAGGAAAGTGTACAGGACTACCAGAACCTGTGCAGGGCACCGACTGCAGTATGTTCACATAGTGTGTCAGAGACTGGAAGTTTAATTTTGAATGACAAGGGACTTTGTTAAATGGACATTGCAAGTTTATTTGTGTGTTCATGCATGAATTTGTACACTCATGTGATTCCATGCAGTTTGAATGTCAAGTGTGTGAATCTGAACAGCGTATTTGTCACCCCTTATCAGCACAGAGGAATTTCCTCTTGGACAGAATATGTTCAGTGGCCCCAGAGTAATCATTCCCAAAACCTCACAGTCTTTGGCCCCTGTATTTTGTTTAGGCATGTGTAACATTAACAAAAGGTTCATAGTTTGAAAAAATATCCTTTTTGCTTTTAGGGTTTATTGTGCACATTATTAATATTTCATAAATATGAATTTAAACATTCTTTGCTCCTGAAATAATGTTAGTTTTCTACTGAGACAACAAAGACTACAGAGGTAAAAAAAACACACAATTTTTCATGACTTAGTGAGAATCCTGTGTATAAAATATGTCCCACTCATTACCTTATTTCTTGCTAATTATTCATTTTATTATTAGTTTGAAAATGTGTTGCATCATGGAAGTTAAAAGCTTGGAATTCTGTTGAATGTGTAATATTTTTTTTATTTCAAGGAAGCTGTCATTATTGATTTGAAATTGATATTTCAGTTAATATGTACTTCATTATGATATCAGTAAAACAATTCAGAGGAATATTATGATGGCTTGCTTTAATTATTTATTTACCAAAATAAGTTGGCATGGCATTAAAAACAAACTTTATTCATTTTATTTATAATTTATTTAATTTAAATTGGCAAAGAGCCTGGTATGGTGTTTAAAACCACAACAACAAAAATGAAAATGAATTAAAACAGCCAAAGAAGCTGGCAAAAAAGCTAATACAATTAATTAATTCATTACTTAAAAAATTGCATTAAAAACAAACAATAATTTTGTATTTGTGTATGTTGGTGGACTATAACTGATTTAAGATGTATAATACTGTAATCGTTTTGGAGCACTTGACACACCCAGTAATTGGATTAGTGATTGATCTGGTCAGTATGTTTTTTTCTTTGACATAAAACGTATTGTACATTTTGTTACGTCCTTCGGTCAGCATTCTCGTGTGCAGCGGGGGAGTTTCTGGAGATGTCTGCTCAGGAGTGCACTCAATGTGCGCTGGCACTTACTCGCTGGGCAGCGGCCTGCGTTTGGATGAGTGGGACGACATCCCTCCTGGATTCAGCAGCCTGGCAACCAGCCCTGACGGACAGAATGCATCCACCTGCAGCAGGTCAGTTCCTTTAGAGGGGTCAGTCCTGTATAGAAGAAACGTTTTGATTTGGTGTGCTTTAAAAGGTATTGATTATGTGTATTCAACACTAAATAGAAATAAAATCCAAATGCACAAAAGACAACATGCATTTCAGATACAGTTTTACAGCCAGTCAGATATATCTAAAATGACTGTTCCCAATCCAAGTTCTTATTTGTTTGTTCTCATCAAAGTCTTTGCAATAAAACACTGTATTTTTGCCCTTTCCTTTATTTATTTAATATCAAAATTCAGATTAAAGCATACACAGACGTATTCGTGCAGGCACACACATTTCCAGGGACATGAAATGATACAAATATTAAACCAATCATTTATTTTTATCCTGTTATATAACTTAAGACTGTAGTCACCACAGTGTGTGTGTGTGTTGTTGTGTATTTGTGTGTTTAGTGCAAAGTGGGTCGCTCAGGGCTCGTATCTGGAGTCCAACAGTGATGAGTGTACTGTGTCTCTGATCTACACCGTACACTTGAAGAAGCCGGGGCCAGTGTCCTTTGACTACCAGTATGTGGATAACAGCATCTTCTTTGAGTTCTTTGTAAGTTTGGATCCCATTTTGGCTCTCAAATATTTCTGTGCAAGATATTTTAAGACATCAAAAGCAGCTATTCTGTGTTGTACAAATCATTTTTTGACAGATTCAGAACGACCAGTGTCAAGAGATGGACCAGGATTCAAATCAAAAATGGATCCGATTAACAACTCATGGAGAGTGGGGAACACACAGTGTAAGTCAGAAACACTTAACTACTACTATTATTGTGTTATTTAATTTTTTATATACACTCAGACTTGAACTGCCATGTGAAACTCTGTTCTCCTCACCAAAGCTACAAATAAAAATGCAGTTTAAAATAATTCTCTTTTGAATGTATTTTAAAATGTAATTTATTCCTGTAACACAAAGCTGAATTACAGCCATTGCTCCAGTCTTCAGTGTCACATGACCCTTCAGAAATCATTGTAACAAGGTGTTTTCTTCATATATCAGGTGAATCTGAATTCTGGCACTAATATCCTGTATTGGAGAACCACTAGAGTAACACTCGGCTCTAAAGCAGTCAAATCCTGTACTCCTGAAGAACATGCGGATCGAAGGTCAGGATGTGTTACGAGTGTGTTCTCCATTTTAATCTAAAAAAAATAAAATGCTTCCCCTCATTGAAAGAGTATATGACACCATTTCTCTCCTTCAGGTGTGGCATATACATCCGAGTGTTTTCCATGTAAGCCTGGGATGTTCAGCCGCACCCCGGGATCCTCCTCCTGTGAGCCCTGCCCACGGGACATGTACTCTGGCCGAGGGGCCAGCTCCTGCACACCTTGCAACACAAAAACACACTACGCCTGTAAGTACATACATGCATATGAATACCACAGGCTGCTTTTTAAATATAATTTTTTTATATTATCTTACTTTGTATGCACACACATGTGCAGAAATGAAGCCATTTGATTTTAAAGGAATAGAACACACACACAAAAAGATTCTGATATCATTTACTCACCTTGACCTCATATCACATTCACAATAGGTCCTTTTTAACACTTTGAATAGTTTTGCTTGTGTCAGGCTTGTCTTCCAGTTTCAAACGATTCATGTCTATGTGAGGTATGACTCTTCTGTATCTTTAATAGCAGAAGGATCTGTCATGTGCAAAAGTAGACCTCCATGCTCAGAAAAAGACTACATCCAGACGTACAGCACCTGTGATAAAGATGGAAAGGTAAAATAATTATCAAAAAAATATATATATATATCTAGAGAGAGAAATGTCTTAAAATACAAATATTATTTATTTTTCCCATTTAAAACATACAAGTCCATTAATGCTGTCTCTCTCAGACTCAGGTTATTTATAAGTGGGTAGAGCCTCAGATTTGTTTGGCAGCTGCTGCTGGCGCAGTAACACTGCCTCCTTCTGGTCAGCATGAGCCTTGTCCACCCTGTAATCCTGGTTTCTATAACAACGACACTGCCACCTGTTCTCACTGTCCACCCGGGACTTACTCCGATGGGGTCAAAGGTGAGAAACCATCCTGACATCTTAAGAAGGATGTACAAATTATAATTATTTCAAAAGCATGAACATAATTTCAAACAAACATTCAAAAGATATTAAACATGGATTGTGTGGCATCTGTAGCATGCCAGCCTTGTCCAGCTGGCACGGAGCCTGTCCTCGGGTATGAGTACAAGTGGTGGAACGTTCTGCCTGCCAACATGAAGACATCCTGCTTCAACGTGGCCAACAACAATTGTGATGGATTGAATGGTGAGAGATTACATGAGTATGGTGTGGTATTTTGTTACAGCATATGGCTGTAATGCTTGTTTTTATTGCTAGGTGTCGCTATTGCGTCGCTGATAAATTTAAATGAGATTTTCTACATGTTCTTCTTTTTTGTGTACATTGTGTGCATAATACCTTCATATCTTGAACATTTTGTGTTTTAGGTTGGGAAGTAGCGGGTGATCATGTACAATCAGGAGCAGGTCGTTCAGATAATGATTATCTCATATTAACTCTCACGGTGCCTGGATTCAAGTGAGTCTTCAAGTACTTGTCCACCTCCACACAACTACACTCTTCAAGTGCCGCCCACTGCGCATTACGTTCATTAAAGCTCGTTAAAGCCTTGTGTGATTAACATAGTTAAAATGCTGTACATGAACGTTTCTGCTGTGTGAGTTGGTTATACAAGAACACAATGTCCTTTTGGTACAGAACCTGGTGTGTATGCAGAAGTGTTTGTCCTTACATGAACTGTGCTGTGAGTCTGTTACTGTTTGTGGAATCAGGTTGCCTGTGTCCGTTCAAAGAGCATCCGGCAGTGAGTACGGCCGGATCACCTTTGAGTTTGAAACCAGCTGCTCAGCTGACTGTGAGTTCTACTTCATGACGGTGAGCTATTTGCCGTTTTTGTTTTTGATAGACCGTTTTATCTGCTTTTAAATGTGTACTTAAATATTTGATTAAGTTTGGTACTTTTGACTCGTTAACTTTCTCATGACTGCTTGTAATTGGTGTGGAATGGAAACAAAATTGTTATCCACCCCCCCACATTAACCCTTTCTGCCTACAGAAATATGTAAAATATACATATTTATCCCTACTGATTTTGTACGTTTGCCCACTGACAAAGAAACGATCAGTTTATCATTTTAATGGTAGGTTTATTTGAGCAGTGAGGGACAGAATAACAACAACAAAAATCAGAAAACGCAGTTAAAAAAAGTTATGAATTGATTTGAGTGAAATAAGTATTTGATTCCTTTCAATCAGCGAGATTTCTGGCTCCCAGGTGTCTTTTATACAGGTAAGGAGCTGAGATTAGGAGTTAACCTTATCTCAGTGTGTTACCTGTATACAAGAGACCTGTCCACAGAAACAATCAATCAATCAATCGTCCCCTATACAGCCAATTTAAATGGTGTTCGAAACCATAGATGAGGTTATCGAGTGCACTCATTCAATCCCACAATGCACCGTAAAAACGAGTGTACAACCGATGTGCTCTCAACGGCTAGAGAATCCCCATAATGCACTGTGAGAGTCACGTGCGTCTCGCCAGAAGATGCCACCCGCAGCTAAATCATCCATTCATTTATTTTAGAAGCGCTCGTCCTTGGCTTAACACGGCGTACTACAACACAGGTACAAATTAATTGTAAATTGAATATTAGGGTTTATACATAATTTCTGTGACTGAGTTCAAGATAAATCCTTCAATCTTACTACTAGAGCTCCCCAATTCAAATTATTATTAAACCGCAAGCAAATGTCCGAATTCACTCACTTGTTTTCACTCACTCCGTCAAGTGAACTGAATGAGTGGGCAAAAATACTATAGAGGTCAATGGGAGCTGAATCTCACTTATTATCTACATTCCAAACCTCTGTCTTTCTTTCTTCTGTGGAACTGTGTTTAGTTACCAACATTCTTCAACTTGTCTTTTGTGATCTACAGAAGAAAGCAAGTGGTTTGGAATTTATATAATAAGTGATAAAATGGTCAGACTTTAATTTCTTTTTAAAGTGTTACTGATTTTTTTGCTGCTTCAGGATGTGAACAAAAGAAGCACAAATGTCATTGAATCATGGGACGGGAGTAAAAGCAAACAGAGTTACACATACATCATGACTGAAGACTCTTCTGTTGCGTTCACCTGGGCTTTTCAACGCACCAGTCAGGCTAGTGATGTCAGTACAAATACATGCACACTCACACTGATAAAAACAACATGCTTATAGAATGACAGTAGTCATAATGATCATTCTCACTGTCCGTCAGGTGCGTCAGTATGTAAATGACATGGTGAAGATTTCCTCTGTGACTGTCACTAATGCCATGGACGGGGTGGCATCAGCGTGTCGGGCGTGTGCCCTGCAGTCTCAGCAGGCCGGCTCCTCCTGTGTGCCCTGTCCAGCTGGACACTACATAGATAAAGAGACCAACCAGTGCAAAGAGTGCCCTCCTAACACCGTCCTATCTGGGCATCACATCTATGGTAAAGAAGCGTGCCAGCCGTGTGGGCCAGGCAGCAAAAGCAACAAGGTATTTCAACTACTGTTTCTCTGTTTTCAGGTGGCAGAGTAGCACTTATAAATTAGTTTAAATTTATTTATATTTATTTTTCTTTAAAAACATTACTTAGTAAATATGAATCTGAAATAAATATAAAGAATAAAAATAAATAACACATGTATTATTATTCATACATTAATTTTGCATGAAAAATGCTGTTAATTTAAAAGGACAGTTCACCCAAACATGAATTCTGTCATCTTTTACTCACCCTCAAGTAGTTCCAAACCTGTATGAATGTCTTTATTCTGAACACAAAGGAAGATATTTTGAAGTAAGTTTGTAAACAGGCTGTTTTGGGGCACCATTGACCTCCATTATAGGAAAACAATACTATGTAAGTCAATGGTGCCCAGAACTGCTCTGTTTCCCACATTCTTCAGAATATCTTCCTTTGTGTTCGGCAGAACAAAGACATTCATACGGGTTTGGAACTATTGGGGGTGAGTAAAAGATGACAGAATTAAATTTTTTGGTTGAACTGTCCCTTTAAGTCCTTGTGTAAATTAGTACAATTTATAATTTTGAATTGAACAAAAACAAACAAACAGATACATAAGTCTTAATTCTATTGGCTTATTGGTTGAGAAAATAGACATTACTTAAATGCTTCAGGAATAATGAAAACTAATAAGAGTGTGACTGTTCTCTCTTGAATGTTTTTAGGAGCACAGTGTGTGTTTCAGCGACTGTTTGTTCACATACACTGACCAGAATCGGACGCTTCGGTATGACTTCAGTGCTCTGAACTCTGCTGGGTCCATCATGAACGGGCCCAGCTTCACTGCGAAAGGCACAAAATATTACCACCTCTTCAATATCAGCCTGTGTGCAGCTGAGGTACGACACCAACACCTGAAATAAGCAGAAATGACATAATGTTATTTATGCCTTCATCTGTCTTTTGCCAGGGTCACAAGGCTGCGGTCTGCAGAGATAATATCACAAACCTGCCCAATGAGGACGCTGAAGGTGGTCAGCTGGGCAGTTCAGTGGAGGCTTTTCTCTGTCAATCAACGATTATTCCATCTGATGGGCGGGGCTTAAGAACAGCTCTTTCCTCTCAGTCCATTAGCCTGGCCGACACTTTTCAGGGTGAGAACATTTCCGAATTTCAAAACGAAAAATGGATCTTGACTTCTTGATAGTGTTCCATTTGTGATGTGCATGTCCATATTTCATTCATTTAAATTGCTTACTAAGGCTGCTAAAATTAATATTGTAAGTTATGACATCAATTAAATGTTTAACAGACTTTCCATTATCCGTAAATAATGGAGAAAAGCGTCCTTAACGGCATATTTAATTATAAGTCAAATCCCAATGGGACTTCTAACTGAAGAAAAGTAATTTGCAGTTTAATCATCAAAGATTAATAAGTATGAAATATCACCTATGAGCAAAAACACTGTCAGCGCTGCTGTTGTTAATGAGGAGACCACTTGGGGACCGTGGCAGCTATAAAACATCTTCATGCAGTGTTATTTTTTTGTCTTTACTATCTGAATGCATTGCATATGAGTAGATGTTTAAAGGACAATTATGCAAAATGTTTTTATGGATACAAGAAACCGAATATAAATGTTTTCCACACACCTTCCACATAAGTAATCCTGTAACACCCCAACACTCCTGCCTGAAAACAATATATTATGTAATATTTTACTTTATGTAATTATTATATATTTAATGAAATCAATTAAATATATACATTTGTATTACTCTTTAAATATTCCTTATACATTTTATATATTTACTTCTGTATATTATTTTATAATATGGTTTTATTACTATTAAAATAAAATATCACATAATGATTTTTTTCAGAAATATAATAACATAAAACAACTTTTCCAACTTTTAAATGAAGCATTATCGGGACCTAGATGGAACACTTTTCACATAAAAATCTTGGATGTTGTTATATGTTCTTTGTACGATTCAAAGGTGAACCCATGTTTTCATAAAAAGATCATAATATTTAGAATATTTACTGGTCAGAGCCGTTAATATTAGACAAGCTCCAGACAATAAAAATGTGCTGTAGTTTTCTGTTGCTTTAATTCTACACAGTGCCTGTCATCTGTGTTCTCGTGCATATATAAAACGGGCTTCTTGTTTAGTGATAAATACGATTAATTACTTGAATCTACGGGTGGTCCTGCTTACTAAGGACTTCCTGCTGTGCTGCCTGTCACCCCATGTGTCCTCTAAGACAGGTTTTGTGTGTTTGTGCCACAGGAGCCACAGTGGAGAAATCTCTTAACGGAATAACCACCAGACCAGAACTATTTCCATCTGCATCTGAGAGAATCCCAGATGTCCACTTCTTCTATCGGTACTGGTGTTTATGTCATCAAACCTAAAGTGCCTCTTGAAGTTCCTTTCATATACGGTTATCTGGGGTTTTAGTTGTTAGGTTTTTTTTAATAAAGTGTGATGTTTGTTCTTTTCCCTCTATCATCCATTAATGACGTTTAATGAGTGTTTAATGGCGTCTTTTATTTGTAAAGATCTTCACAGGTCACAACCTCATGTCCGAGAGGCAGGAATGCAGTGGTTTCACTGCGCTGTAACCCGGAGAAAACAAAGAGGGGAGAATTATCTGTGCCCAGGTACTCACGCACTCGCACTCGCGCTCGCGCTCGCGCTCGCTCACTCACTCGCTCACTCACTCACTCACTCACTCACACTCGCACCGCTGTTAATGCAGTCTAAATTTGGTACAGGGCATCTCCCATCATGCCATATCAAATCACCTCACTGCAGGGCCACTGCAATTATATTACATTATATCTATTATAAAATGAGTTTCCCTAAACTTTTTAAGATCGCTCTAAGATGCTTTCATTCAGGGTTGCCAGGTCTCAAACAAAACCAGCACAATTGCTAGCCCCACTGTGTTTTTTCCAATGGTCTTTCCTTCCATGAGGGCTCCCCTCTGTCGAAATTGTGTTTAAAGGAGATTGCTAGAATCTGCTGACCCGCCGAAGAAGAAAGTAGAGTAAAAGTAGCTCAATTCCAGTTTCGTTTGACTTCCTTTGTCCTGTTTCAGTAAGTGTCCTGCAGGGACCTGTGATGGCTGCACGTTCCACTTCCTGTGGGAGAGCTCTAGCGCGTGTCCACGCTGCTCTGCTGTCAACTACCACGCCATTGAAGGAGCCTGTAAGGCTGGAGTGCAGGTACTCTTTCATTAGTTCATTAGAATCACTGTGTGTGCGTATATGTGTATAAATATATATATATATATATATATATATATATAAAATTGACTGAGAAATTTGTTAAGATGATTGTGTACCAAGTGCAGTTAAAATTGGCTTTGGCAGGGAACTGCAAGTTAATACACACCTTAAATCAGAATTCTGGTCCTCGCTGATGTAAGTAATACAATCAGTCTCCTAAAGAAAAGCATCTGTCGTGACTTGTGCATATTATACTGAATCTATCATCAGAAGTTTATCTAGGGGAAGTTTGCTTTCTTCAGAACTCGGAATATTCCTCGCATTAAAGCCGCCAAAGCAAAAATGATGAACAAAATCACAGTTGGTGTTCACGTGTTTGTGACAGGTGCAGTTTGAAAGATGATGATGATGACTAGCTTGAATATGATGCTCGAGTGACACAAATAACTTTTTCATATTGTCACAAGTTGAAAAGGGGAACACTACATTACTGTTCTAAAGTCTGGTGTCAGTACGTTTTAATTTATTTATTTAAGGATGCATTAAATCAAAAGTGACAGTAAAGACATTTACAATGTTATAAAAGATTTCCATTTTAAATAAATGTTCTCTTCAAGCTGCACAACTGTTTTTAGCATTGATAATAAAAGGAATGTTCCTTGAGCAGCAAATCAGCATATTTGAATGATTTTGAAAGGATCATGTGACACTGAAGAAAACGTCATATGCAACCATCTACGAATATTTTCCATCACTTAAATTAGCTTGAAGTCATGGCTGGGTCGTGTTAACATGACAATGAAATGCAATAGATAAGATCAGATCAATAGATGGGGCTGTGGTTTTACACCTTTAGATACAGTAGATCTTTAGTAATCTTTAAATATCACTTCGCAAATATCAGTTCTTGGAACCAGAAAAACCGAGAAGACAAATTTAGCAAAACATCCTTGCATATAAAATAGTTTTTTGGCTGAAAATAAGTTTCCATCATCCGATAAACACTTTTTAATCATAACAAGATGTACCTTTTAAATGTAGAATCTAAAGGAAAATACTACGTCAATGGAATAGGAGTATAAACGGAATGATAACAATAAATGTGTAATACTCTAGTATATGCCAGTAATATGTATTATGAATGAGTAATAATAAAATAATAACTCCTAATGAATATACTGTATATATGAATACAACAACATTGGAAATTTGCATTCACCAAACCCAAACTTTTGAACATAGTGTAGCTAAATAATGATATTTTCATATAGACCGAAAAGCACCACTATTAACAATGCAATGAATTAAATGTTCGTTCTAAGGACACTGTGTTTGTGTGGACTGAACCTCGGCTGTGCACTGGAGGACTGACTCTCCCGCTGAAGACAACGTCTCCATGTGAGGTCATTGATTTCTGGCTGAAGGTGGGCGCTGGGCTTGGAGTGTTCTCTGCTCTTTTGCTCGTCTCCTTGACCTGCTACTTCTGGAAGAAGAACAAAAAGTAGGATTCTTGTTTTTGGAGGTATACAACCTCCTCTTTTTTTTATGCTATAAGCTTCATGCTTCTCTATCTTTGTGTTCTGATAGGCTGGAGTATAAGTATTCCAAACTCGTGATGTCAGCCAATAAAGAGTGTGAGTTACCAGCGGCAGACAGCTGCGCCATTATGGAAGGAGAAGGAGAAGAGAACGAGGAGGACGAAGTGGTTTATGCCAACAAGTCTTCTCTTCTGGCTAAACTAAAGGCTATTGCTACCAAGGTTAGCTAAACAACAGCAGGTTTAAATGCTTTCCTTTGAAGAAACATTGTAAATGGTGCCATAGCAAAAACAGAATATGCTAACAATCTCTCCCAACATTCGCCTGTCACTCTTTGCTATTAAAGAGGCATAAAACCCAGAAAAACAAGTACTCGGTTTTTAAGAAAATAAGCTGATTGAGGAAATTAGACATCAACACCACTGAACTTCATTGCTATGCTACTTTTTAAAAATGTTGAGTTTGTGCTGCACCAAAGAGAACCACAAGAATAATAACTCTTCAATTACATTACATTTGCACATTTAGCCAATGCTTTTATCCAAAGTGCTTTAAGTAAGAGGAACAAAACAGTTAGTCATGGAGCCAATGAGGGTTGTAATATAACATATATTTATTTGACAACTAGATGCTAGAGGAGAGGAGAAATGCAGAGAAGAAACGTTTTTATTTTATTCAATAAGGATGCATTAAGTTGATCAAAAGTAACAGTAAAAACATTTAAAATGTTACACAAGGTTTCTGTTTTAAATAAAGATTTTGGAATTGTCTAATTATCAAAAACAGTCCGCTTCCTTAAAAATATTAAGTAGGAAAAACTGTTTCCACCACTGATTAATAAAAGAGTAATTTAGCACCAATAATAATTGAGCTCCAAATCAGCATATTAGAATGATTTCTGAAGGATCATGTGACCTTAAAGACTGGACTAGGCTGTTGAAAATTCAGCTTAGCATCACAGGAATAAATTATATTTTGAAATATATTAAAAAAATTTTATTTTAAATTGTAATATTTTACAATATTATATTTATTTTGTATTTTTAAGCAAATAAATGCAGCATTGGTGAGCATACAAATTTGACCAGTAGAGTATTATTTAGTGACCTCTAATGGGCATTCAGGGAAGTGTTTTGGAATATATGCTTCAAGATCTTAATGATTTTCTCTTCCACACCCTGCAGTTTCTTCACAGCTTTTCTGTTGAAATGACCTCAGTTCAACCCTCCCTGTACTCTTCCCTCGCCTTGCTTCATCTTTGTCTTTCCCTCGTTCACCCCGCGCTAGCAGCCACTGCAGTCGTAAAGTTAGCTGCGAGTCTGCGTAAGGGTGGGTGTGTAAAGGAGCCGCCACTGAGGGACTTCTAGAAACATCTGTAAGATTAAAGACTGTTGAGCTGCATTGGCATACGCGGCGTGTCACACTGTGTTCACGGCCAATTAGAAGAGAGTTTGAGAGGGAGAGAGATGTATTCAAGCGTCACTCTTCAGAACTTCCATTGTCACTTAAAGTCTCAAGCGTTCAGTCCTGAAAAATGCTGTACGACCACCCTTGGGAACGTGCTCGGATTTTCTGCAGTATATGGAGTCAGTTTTGGTCCTGTAATTATTGAGGAAGTTAATTAAGAGAATAATGTGTCCACATCGAGAGGAATTAATCAATCATGTTCCTGGTGACTGCTTTGTCTTAGATAAACCCTGCTGAACGGGAAACAATGTATTAGCTGGTCTCCCAGACTGGTTTTAACTGGGTTTTGGGTACTTTTCAGCAAGCAAACCAACTAAAAACACCAGCTTGGCCAGGCTGAAAGACCAGCTTAAACCAGCTTGAACTGGTTTTTAACCCTCAGAGACCCAGCGTAGAACAATTCGAGGGGTGAGAATCAGAAGGGCATAAGTGACCTTTTTGATTAAATGGATATATATATATCAAATGAAAGCTCTTAATGAGCTCTTTCTACTGGTAAAATTACTGTACAAATTAAAAGTACAATTTTTTTTTTATAAACATTTGAAATCAGTACACAGTCAGATCAAACTATGGTGTAATTTTTGTTTTGGCTCTCCTGTAAAGTTGAATTGCAACATTCGTTAAGAAATAAAATAAAATAATGATTCAAAGTAGCTGACTCTTTATCACAACGACACGTTTGGTGGACAAATATTAACAGAATTCTTAAACAAATGTTTCTATTCACAAAGTACGTATTTGGCACAATATTGTATTTGTATGTCTAGATTAGGAAAAGTCTTGTGTGCTAAAGTACATACATTTGAGACCATTTTTAAGTGTAGCAAAATTTAGGCATTTTCTGTTGTTCTCGCAGTGGAGTGTATGAAAAAACTATCCAAAAATATACTTATTTTCAGCTGTTTTCTGAGAGGTATAAAATAAATAAAATTTCACATGAATACATTTTATTTAAAACTGCCGTCATATGAATATACATATATGTATTCTTACCGGTTGAACAATTTTATTTTTCAATTCCATTTTTGTGCTGTGTTGTAAATTCAAAAGTTCTCAAATTTTGCCAAAACAAAGTCATCAGATAAATATCATTTTAAAGACAACGGGTGACATCTTAAAGATGATCGTTTTCAGAGGTGGAGAAAGTTAATACGATGTGGTTAAAAAAATACAAGGAGACAAAAATATTTAGCTTTGGAAAAATGTACACATGAATCATTCACAATAAGACCAGGCATGTGTATTCGTCGTAAATCAGGTCTATTGTAATAGTACGATGACTAGCAAGGAATTTACTAAGCTAATGGCACAAAATATTGAGCTAATAAGCTTTTAAAAATGAACATCACACAAATATTGGGTAAAATAGTGCAAAAAAACTTTCAGTATTGAATGAAATGCACATTTTTAGTCAACATTTCTCTCAGCTCAAGGGATCTTTTCCACTGCGCTTGCCAAAAAGAGTTTTTAAAATGCAGGATATTATTGTTGACTACCTTTTTGAACAGGCTTTGCATAGGGAGCGTGCCCGGTGATGCATTAAAATAATGTCTATGTAGGAAACTAGGTTTCATAACCAAACGTATGTGTGAATAACAGCGTTCCAGAAATCTGTGCCATACAGCGGCAGTTGCAGGTCATTTGTCTTTCTGTTTAACAGAACTAGCTGTTTGATTTGCACGCTGGTTGTCCTGGTAACACGCGGTGTCCACGGACAGTCCTTGGCCTTCGCAGGGCAGGCTTTTCAAAAGGAGGCGACCTTGACGAAGAGCCCGATTCCGCACTCTGTTTGTGTACATTTGTCGCGCCCGCGTTCAGTGATTTGTTCCCATTTCGCCTGCGTTTTCAAAACCGTGTTCCTGTTTCTAGGGCAACAAGAAGAGCGGTGAAGCCGTCCAACTGCAATTCTCCAATACAGAGAAGTCTGTGTGGGGATAGAAGGGAGAGAAGAGGGATACGGAAAAGAAAGGGATGAATGGAAGTTTGAATCACACGCAGTGGCCTTAAGAAAACAAGGGCACAGTTGCCGAGGAAGGAATATGGGTTAAACAAGGCTTGGATGCCTCAGGAACCCGGATGGATGTGCTTTTATGAATTTTGCTGTCGAGATTTGTCACTATGCAGTTGTGTATGTGTTTTTATAACGTAAATGTGTGAAAAATTCCCTCCTTCTCCAGTGCCCGGGTTTCTCCAGAAGCTTTTTGGAGCGACAGCCGTGACTTTACACGAGTCCTAGCTTGTCAGAGCGAATGTAGCCAAGGGTCGCGCAGATACACTTAGACGTTAAGCTTTACTGACAGATGCTTCCAATCCCAGCTAAACTGCACTGGAAAGCCATGTAAAGTGTGTTGTGTTCAAGTGCAGCCAAAATAGACTGTTTTTTTTAGTTAAGTAACCTGTTTGACTGTGACGGTGACATTCCAAATGAAATATGACATGAATAAAGAGATTACAGCAAAGCAGGAGTCATTTCTGTACAACTATTTTTATGATTTTCCGACATACCTCTGTGTTAATCTGGTTTACAGTACCAAGACAAGCACAGGAGATTTCAGGAGAAAATGATTCCTTTAGGACTGTGACTGCAGACTGAGGTGATGAAACATTTGCTGTCTAATTAAGGAACTTAATGAACTGCCGGTGGGGTTTTCATTCATGAAATTTTAAGACCCATCGACATGAAATGAGGGAAATGATCTCCCGAGACTCGTATTGGTTCTGGATTGAGGTGTAAACCGCTGGGATTTAGTTGTTTTGTTTGGTCCACTATACTACTCTGAAGTGTTAGATATACTGTAGGCAATATTATTCCATAATATTCATGAGTGATTGTGTGATTTTTCATAATTTGTGTGTTTACAGTGAAATGAACCTGTAACTGTGTCCAACTGATGTCAGTTCTTGATATAATTTGTTTTTGATATCATGTATAATAAATGATTGCTTGCACTCTCAAATGGGTCAATTTTACGAACTTAAAAAAATAAATATTAAGAATTTCTGTAAAAAATTTGATGACATCATCTGATGTTTTGGTGAGAATATTTTTACTATTATAATATTTATAAATATTTGAAATTAGCTTAAGTTTTCAGTCGTCCTTTTAAGTTTGGGCAGGGTTTTATTATTATTATTTTTTATATTTCTATTTAGCTTTATTTTTTAGTGTAGCTGACATTGCGGGTATAGCAAATGCGATAACAATAGTAACAAAACACCATAAAAGTGGCCAACAACTGTTTTCCTCTTTATATCTTTTAATATTGTAAGTTTGATTGTTTTTGGATTTTTATCAATTATTTAAAAAATGAATGAATAACACAGCTAGAAGCAGGTCAGAAATAAAACGATCATGAAAGTGGTACATATTTGATTTAATTGTCTTCTTAAGGCATGGTGATTGACTTGACATTTAAGTAAGTCCTTATTTACTGAATCAAAAGGGGTGGTGTATGCCCAATTTGATGCATCACATTTTATGCCCAACTTAAATTTTAAAGTGCCCCTATTATGAAATTTTGAAAATTACCTTTCATGCAGTATGTAACACAGCTCTAAGTAAATGAAAACATCCTGCAAAGTTTTAAATCTGAAAGTGTATAAAGTTATTGTCTCTCAAAAGAAAGAGTCGACTCTGAATCATTAAAACGAGTCATTGACGTCAACATGAAACATTAGCATATTGCCCGCCCACTTGTTGCGGGTTTACCCTCCGGAGTGAGAGCTTCGAAGAGCTGAAGGGTGTAGAGGACCAAAAACGATTTCTTGAAGTGCCCTTCTGCGTCATCATCCTGTGGCCACACGGAGGCGCCGTCATATTGCAAAGAATCTGCGCAAAGGATCATGGGAGCCCTAAGTGTCCATCAGTTGTACCCTTCGAAATCCTTCATTCCGAAGGGCCCTTTGAAGTGGCTAGTTTTGAACACTTCGGTTTGGAACGACCCTTCAATATGGCGGTCATGATTGTATTCTTCGGAGGGCGATATATCCCGTTTGAAATGCACCGTCAGTTTTTGCATTGGTCTGAATGAAAATGCAGATTCATTCTTTGCCACTAGGTGCCGATTTTGGAGCATTAAAAGCTCACAAACACTACTTTAAATGAAATCGACCAATCATCGCAGACTAGCGTCACACAACGGAGGGGTTTGGAAAAATGAATCGTTGAACCGATGGTTTGGGAGTCGTTGAGCAAATAAGGTAAAAATAATGCATATTATTAGAAAATTAAATAGTTTTTTTGACCTTGCATGCATGTTAACCTGTTGTTGGGGGACGCCCAAAACCAAAATATAAACCTTTTATAACCCATAATAGGGGTACTTTGAATCTTTTCCTAACATTAAGCTCATAATTGTGTGTATGGACTACCTTTATGCTATTTGTTTTTGTTTTGTTGTGAGACATGCTCAGTATACAGTAAATATGACAAGCTGGGTGAAGATTCATTTTGTAACCACACAGGTTTAGTTCAACGTGACAGTGAGTAGATGATCATCGAGTTGTCATTTTTGGGTGGACTATCGCTTTAACGCTGCAGCTGTGTAGCAAAATTCTTGTTCGTTTAGCTGTCCTCATTAGTTTTCTCAGTCGTTCCGAATGTCAGGCTTTTATTCTGACTCTCACTCATTCCTGTGCCTCTTTGTCTCTCGGGACTTCAGAAATATTGTGGTTGTAGGTGGAGGAGGTCGTGTCTAACCTGGAAAAGTGTAGCGGTTCTGATATCTCCCAAAGGCCTCGACTCAGTGCCACAGCCATTAGAATTCCACCGAGGACGGAGGAAGTATTATGTGCACAATTCACCAAAAAATCCCTCACTATCTCTATCCCTCTGCCATCACTTAAACCCTCTCATTCATGCAGTTCTCTCTTGCTTTCTCTCACCTGTCCTCTCTCTCTCTCTCTCCTCAGACGAACTCGTGTGGCTGATAAAAGGAAGAGTTTTCAAAGGCTTCAGCACTTCCGATGTTTTATTCTGGCCAGAAAATCCCTGGCAAAAATTGCATTCCATTTTCCTCGCTCATAATCTCTGCTGCTTCGTCCTCTTTAGAAAACCAGAAGCCAGCTGATTGGATGTCAGCAGAATAATTTAGTGGAAGAGAGAACTCCAGGGTAAGGTTTTGTGAGGAAATGCGAGTTTCGACTTTGTGAGACATCTGAATCCACCACAGTCCCAATAACAGAACGTGTTGAGAAGGTACAGCAATGTGTGTTTGTGTATGATAAAGATTCACTGTTATCACACAACCTCAACATGAGGAAGAAAACAGACAATTCATCATTTAGTTTGTTTATTATGATTATCATAATGTCCTTTTTTATTGCACACTGCACTATGGGTACTGTTCTATTGCTTTGTGTTCAAATCAAAAAGTTCAGTGCCTTCCAGAAGTACACATCCCACACATTTGTAACTCCTTTACAGATCTGAAGGAGGGTTTTAGTCTATTTAAGCCTTACATACAAATTCCAAATCACCCAGAATTATTTTTGGTACATCCAACGAACATGCTGTTTCAGAAAAACAGACAGAGAAAGAGTGTCCAGTCACACATTCAGTATATGGGATTGACAACTGTACTGTATTTACTAACAGATGTGACACTAAGTTGTCCTGTACATACAACAGAAAACAAAATTAATCATTTTTAAACTCGCAGGCCTGCACATAATCAGTTTAATTGATTTTCACAATATTGGAGCCTACCTACGTTATATTCATTAAGTATTTTGGCTAAGTTGATAATTTCAGCTGTGTTTAATAGATTTTCCTTTCGAGAAAAACATGGGGAAGAGTCTGCAGATTCTGTTCAGGCCTTGTCTTGAGTCGGCCCTGTAACCATAAGTAATGGAGAACCACAGTAACATCAAGATTTTGTATTGTTTTGATTTAGTTGGGTTAATCTAAACCATTTTTGGCAACTCCTTCTGCCTTTACTGTATTCAAACATCTTGTTTTTCTCAATTACCTTGTCTGCTCAGACACTTAAAAATAGTTTACCCCAAAATGAAAATGTGCTAAAAATCTACTCACCCTCAGGCCATTCAAGATGTAGATGAGTTTGTTTCTTCATCAGATCAGATGTAGCATTACATCACTTTCTTACCAATGGATCTTCTACAGTGAATGGGTGCCGTCAGAATTAGACTCCAAACAGCTGATAAAAACATCACAATAATCAACAACAAATTCCAGTCCATCAATTGATGTCTCAAAAAGCAAAAGGGTGTGTGTTTGTAAGAAAAAAAATCCATCATCATGTCTATAATTCAAAATAATGCCTTTTCCAGTAAAACAACAACAACAAAAAGTCTATCCCCTGTTGTCCTTTATTATGGATTTAGGACAGAAGCAGCGATCTGAAGTTAAAAACACCACAATGATTGATTTGTTTCTTACAAAGGTGCAACTCTTCGATTCACAAGATTTTAATTGATGAACTGGAGTGGACTATTGTGATGTTTTTATCAGCTCTTTGGAGTCTCATTCTGACGGCACCCATTCACTGTAGAGGATCCATTGTGGAGCAAGTGATGGAATGCTAAATTTCTTCAAATCTGTTCCTATGAAGAAGCACCTTGTATGGCCGGAGAAATCATTTTAAAATCAGGAAATGTTCTTTTTGGGGTGAACTGTTCCTTTAACAGGATTTATATCTTGCTCTCTGCCTACATAATACACACTCCATTATTTACCGCCTGTTCTGCTCGCACATCAACCGAACTCGATGTTGAACTCAGATGTGACACCTGTAAGTGTGAAGTAGTCATTTTGGTTATAGGATACGGATGGTTGTCACGTTCTTTCAAAACCAAACTGTTTATGAACCTAACCGTATTTAGCACTCCAAATAGGGCTGACATCCGTATTCTGCCGCGGTGTGAAGATTTATGTCAAACTTGAACAGATCTCTGAAGTTTGCCTTTAACTTGCCCACACAGTGACGCATTTAGACACAGCCGGCTGCTTTTGCAGTAAGACCCTCTGTCCCCACTCTGAAATGAAATTGCTGCAGTGGGTGAGGGAGGCTCGCTCTCCATTTGTGTTTCTGCGCAGACTGCAGTCTCGGCTCCATCCTAAACCGCTTCTAAACCACTCAGACGAAACCGCCACATTTGACTTTTTCTTCTCTCAAAAACATTCTTAAAGAGGCTAAGGCTGGAACGCCTAGTAACTTAACGTGCAGAAAGAGGATGTGTGCAGATTTTGGGAGGGTTGGGTGTACTGTAAGCCTCAGCACAAAAGCATTGAGTTGCTGAGTATGGGGCTGTAGTTATTGGGGCAGTGACATACATTACATAAACCATGCTGTTTATCTCTCTACACTCGCTGACTTATCGACTTTCTTTGTTTCAAATGTGGACTGTATCTGCTGTCCTTTTGTCTCATATGTTTTTGTAGTTCTTTCATTGGTAATTTATACAAAGAGCAAAATTTTGATTTATTGACCTTGCCTGTGTAAAAGTGACCGCCACAGTACTGGTTTTCAGGGTGTTGCTATGCAGTTGTGAAGATGTTCAGGGTGATTTTGGAATGTTACTTTGCTGTTGCTAGGATGTGGGTGGTTTCCATGGGGTTGCTATGCAGTTGTGAATATGTTCTCTGTGGTTTTTAGAATATTACTGTGCTGTTGCTAAGATGCTGTGGGTGGTTTCCAAGGTGTTGCTATGCAGTTGTGAAAATATTCTGGGTGGTTTTTAAAATGTCACTGGCATAGCTATGCAGTTGCTAAGGTGTTTTTTTAATATGTTACTATGCAGGTGCTAAGGTGTTGTGGGTGGTTTTCAGGGCATTTTATGCAGTTGCTAAAGTGCTCAGATTTTTTTTCTCACCATGTTACTGTGCAGTTACTAGGGTGTTTTGGATGGTTGCCAGGGCGTAGCTATGCAGTTTCTAAGGTGTTCCTAAGTGTTGGTTAGCATGTTTTTAAGGTGTTCTGGGCAGTTTCCAGCGTGTTGCTATGCAGTTGTTCAGATGTTTTAAGTGTTTTTTAGCCAGTTACTGTGCAGGTGCTGCAGATGTTCAGAGTGTTTTTTAAATGTTGCTATGCAGGGTGTTCTGAGTTTTGAGTTAGGCTACCTAATGATATTTACTTAGGGTTAGGGGTTTGTTGGAATTCGTAATCCTATTGCTCACCAGTAGTAATCACTAATTAGTGGGCGAAAAGGGAAAAAAATAGGAAGTTTTATAGTTTACACGGGCTCAGCTGCATATTGATTGTACCTATTTGTGTGGTTATACTACATCCATCGGAAGACTTAATCTGTCATTTATTGGTTATGTTTTTCTCTCATCTGATTTTCTCATTCCTGCTGTGTGTTCACATCCTGGTACTGTTAACTGACACACACATGATTCCCTTTGCTGCCATGCTGTTGAATTATGAATGCTGAGAGCGTTAGCATTTCTAGGTTACTGTTACATGTTTGTTTACTATGTCTCTTCATGATGAGCCAAGAATGGATGATCCTACAACGACATGATACAGTTTGACACTTGCATTAGCGTGATATTGTACAGAATCCCTTGGGGCCGTGCGATGGCCGCAAGCTAAAAACAAGCAAACTTTTAGCATTTTAGCTCTCCTCAATCTTCCGCTTGTCAAAGAACCCGAGCATCCCACACTCTTCAAAACGAACTAACAGAAAAACATAGAAATGTATAAAACTTCTGAAATGTAAAAAAAGATGTCTGTAAAAAATGGCCTGGTCCCTCCGCCCAAAGGCTCTGAGGAACCTCTCATATTAAAACTATAGGACAAATGATAAGGCACAACAAACCGATATCGAACAAGAGAATACATTTTACATTCACTGCATCACAAAGCATTTCACACATCAGAAACGCAACTGATTATCGCCAGTTTTCCACTGAAATGGCAGCAGTGCTAGTGTTGGGGTAGATAGAAATATTAAGCAGCTCAACAGTTTTTAACAATAAAGATAATAAATGTTCCTTAAGCTGCAAATCAGCATATTAGAATGATTTCTGAAGGATCACATGACACCGAAGACTGGAGTAATGATGCTGAAAACTCAGCTTTGCCATTTAAGAATTAAATCACATTTTAAAATCTATTACTATAGAAAAGTAAATTGTATTTTAAATTGTAATAATGTTTCACAATGTTACTGTATTTTTGATTAAATGCAGCCTTGGTGAGAAAAAGATAATATGAATATTTGCAATTTCAATTTTTCTCGTTTCTTTCGATTTCCAATTATGGTCGCAATTATGTTTTTCCAAGAACTTATAAATTCAAATCTACCTGCAATTCCAATATATGTTTTAAAAAGTATATTTGGTGAGGACATTATCCTATTGTTTGCCCTCTGACTTCTGGCGAATCACCTTTTATCCAGTCGACAAGTGTGGGACAGCACCATGATGGTGGAAAAGAGGTATACGTCAACTTTGTAAAGTAACTCACATGCTCATCTTCCAGACTTTCCATGTCTGAAGGCTTCTCGTCACAGGCAATGTAAACATATATAACGTCTCTTAGCACTGCATATCTGTGCTGCAACATAAACATGCATCGCAGCCAATCCGAACGCAACGCTTATGAGATGCAGTTAATGTAATATGCTTTCAGATGTCATGGCAGTGTACTAAAATGGTGTTGTAACCTCTGGCATCAAGCAGTTATTTTGACATATACAGTGAAGTTTGAGGCTTACTCGATGGTTTTCCTGCTCTGGACCTCATGACCAGCGTAAACTCTAATACTGTCGACTTGTGCTGTTAAAACCATCGGTTAAGATTCTGTACAAAATGTACAACATAGAAATACATACAGTTTAGGTTATTACAATGAGGCCTACAAAAAACGACCACAAATTCCAGTGTCCAGTATTGCAGGCGCAGCCGTTTCTGTCCCAATCAAGAACTGGTTTGAGTTTTACATCATCACATCATGGCCGTTTACAACATATACATAATAAAGCTATCAAAACAAAAGTTTCCAAAATCTCTCTATAAAGGATTGTTTTGTTCTTTTGTTTCTCTACAACAATGTCAGTTAATATTTACAACAAGTCCTAAAAATAATTTAATAATCATCATAATCATAAACACATTCTACACACTGTAGGCAGACCTAGTTCCTGCACAGAGCACAATGTGTGCTGATTGGCTAACAGTCGCTAAGGAGCAGGAGTCTAGAGGAAGAGGCGAGGTCACAGAGAGGAAGTGGTGGAGTCGACGATCTCTCTGCCGTTGCACACCGTTGGAACGTACTGGGCACTAACGGATGCTTAAGAAAGAGCAAAAGGAGAATTAGACAAATGAAAAGAAGGTATGGAAACAGGAAATGTAAAAGAGGTGGGACCTAACAAGTCATCATTATATATATATGTAACTGCATATATTATAATTTAGTTATTTTCACAACCCACGTTTTTAATAAATATATTACAAAATCATGCGGTAATGCATATTATTTTTGATTATCTAGAAAAATCTATTTTTTACTCTAATTACAATTTTTGATTTATTCTTTTCTTTTTTTATAGAATTTAGTTTTTTACTTGATGAGTGAAGGAGTGAAAAAAGAAAGAAAGCTAAATGCAAATTAAACAAATGCAGAGAAAGAATGGACAAATGGATGTAATTAAGTCATTTTAATTACATGATGTATTAAGTAATTGTATAAAATTCTTACTTGCACACATCATTATATCGTTTTTGTATAGTTATTACATAGCCATGAATTTTTTCAGTTATCCAGTCATTTTTTTATCATGGTAACTGCATATATCATAGGTTAGTCATTTTTGCATGATAGTGTGTAAGCAAACACATCTGACAAATAATGACAAAGAAATTGCGAAGAAAAACTGAAATGGCATTAGAAATAGTAAGGACCAATTCTCACTATTACTTAGTTGCTCATTAGTATGCATATTACTAGCATATTGACTGTATATCAGAACTTATAAAACACATATTAATGCCTTATTCTGCATGACCATATTTTAGATCTCTTAATCCTGCCCTATACATGAAACTAACCACCTTACTAACTATTGACAATCAACAAATTAGGATGTATTTGAGGACCTCAAGATAAAATGTGACCATAAAGTAGGTATATGGCCATCACTTATTAAGATATTCCATGCATAATACAAATGTCCATACTGTGTTAACATGCTATACTGTCTGCAGCAATAGTGATGCATGTTAAAATGCAATTCCAAACACAGCCAGGTTTACAGATGGCCAACTTCACATACAAGGCACCACAAACTTTTCACAAAGTTCACCGACATGCTTTCCCCGATTTGATTCTCCTCTCATCACCTCCCTCCCCCTCTTTTCCCTCCTAGCAGGTGACTGTATGTGATCTCTGCTCTGCAGTGTATTCTCTTCTTTGCAGTGTCTGTCATTTATTAGATGGGTGAAATTTAAATAAAGATGAAACTGTTTACCTTATCGGTTTTTGTGCTTGTGAATAATGCATTAGAGCAGAAGCTGTTTTCTGTGCACACATGGGCTTATTACCAAGCATCAGACGGCAGAACGGTCGCTCAGCCGCACCTTTCCTCCGGGCTCTTACACAACTGCTCTGTGTGACAATGCTGACATTAAAATAATTAGAGTAATCACTACAAATCGTCTGTAAGCACTGCGGAAAGTTCAACACTGGCAACTAGTTGGCCTTGTGTGTCCCTTGTATTTAGAGCACAAATGAATAGCTTTGCAGCGTTTTCTCATTTTGTGCTGTTTTTTTTTGTGGGTGCAGGTTTGCATGATTGTTTAAGTACATAACATATGATCACAATTGATCCATCATGTCACAACCATGGCAATAAAATCAACAATAACAAAAACTGTTGCTAAGGTGTTGTATGTTTAAGCCTGTGTTAGAATTAACAATTTTATAAATGAGTAATATGTGCTCCCTAGACTTAAATCGATTGATTAATTGATTGATTGATTCAGGCAATAAAAACATATTTATATATTTTATACTTTCTCTTGACCCTAGTTGTCCTGGGTAGTTGCCAGTCAGTCTGCCAAGTGGAAATTATAAGTCTAATAGTCTAATTAGGAGTTTACTGATGTAAAAGTCGCAGTTAATGGTTTGTTAATAGCAAGAATTGGAACTTAAAATAACGTGTGACCAATGTGACCTACTTAAACTTCAAATACGGCAATATATCTTTTTATTTTGTGTGTAGATCTCACCATGGGATGCGTAGCTAGTGGCCGGCCCGCTCACACTGACCCGGTTCATGTTTAACCGGTGACTGGTGACGTTCTTCTGAGGCTGGAACATGATGATGTGGACTTTGGGGGCAAACATGCAGCCCAGCACCACAAATCCACTCAGACTGACAGATATACACATGGTTGTGGTTTGGACCTGAGAGAGAGAGAGAGAGAGAGACAACAATTCATTTCTCACCATCATTGTCTCCCATTCATTCCCACAATCAGAAGCTATTAGTTGAAACTATCAAGAACCCCCTTGGCTAATAAAGAGGTAGAGCGTGGGGGTATAATAACAGTGACATTTATAGCAAAGTGCTGCGTAAATAGCATTTGATTAGAAGTAGTTGAACATCTCCCATTAGCAACATAATTTTCCTCCTTCCAGTTTGAGATATTCTTGTTGTTCCCTGCGATCCCCCGTCAAGGCGCACCGCTGTTAGTGAACGAATAGGAGGACGGATATAACGCTAAACTGAACTGGAATTTCTCAGCCCAGGGGAATCTAGACCTTCACTAACAATCCAACGCTGTTCCGCTTAAGGAACGATTTCACAGAGAGCTAAATGAACGGTATGATCCGTTTCAGTTAGACTTTTATCTCATTATGACTTATCAGCGGGTTCCCCATGCGCATATGTTCATGTCCTGCTAAAAATATGTTAACCGATAAGCTGTTCTGTTAGTCTTGCTCATATTTTCTGCAATGTAATCAGCGTGAGCCATCTTACAAAGCTGTCCTTATTCTGTTGTGTTTTACTAGGTCAGTTCGTAGCTCTGCTTGCATTTGCACTTAGGGTTTCTGTATCTTTTAACTATCCTGTGCTTCTACAAGCATCAGCATTCTGCGCGAACGGTCTCTGAGGGCCGCGTCTCTTGAGCAAAGAGCCTCTCTTCGCACTTCATTGACTGCAGCCTAGTAAGATATGTTTTCGTCCTGCTCACTGCAAGAATTCCTCTTTGCGTCAGCAGGCTGTCTACATGGTCCAGTTTCTCTGTTGAGTGGTAATGCTGTTTGGGTACTTCAAGCTGGTGTGGTGAATGACAAGCTCGGTTATAGAGACTGAATCGCTCTATGAGATATATTTGTTGCATCAACGAGCTATTGAGAAGTTGTCTGTTGAGGCTACGTGTTTGCTGAAGATTTAAATTTGTCAACAGATTTCTATCTGACAGTTCTGCTTACTTGGTGTAATTCCTAAGACACGTAACAGCTATCCGAACAGCAGGCGTCTTGCGGTCCCACAAGCGTGGATACAAGACAACGTCGTCTGTTTTGCACGTTAATGGCTTTTTTTCTGGTTCCGCTTTTCAGCTCAGATCAGTTTTATTCATTCTCACTAAGGCAGATTATATCTAGCTGTGTTCAGTTAGCTTCAGGTACTTTCATTTGATTTGAGTAGTATTTCTGCTTATGCCAGACAGGACTGTATGTTAAGAATTGGTTACCTTTAAATTCATGAGCTGGAAATGTAGTAAATTTTAAGTAAAAAGATAAGTAAGATGTCTCTTACCATCAGAATTGAGGCAGAAGGTTCACAGTGGCATGTTGCTGCTGGAAGTTTTGTATTAACATTAATTAATATTAATTAGTTCTCTAATAATTCAAGTTATTCAATAAGGACATATTATTTAATAATTAAATGAATTAGATTTATTGCAAACATATTCATTATTCATCACATCATATGCCAATTCAGCGGAATCATTAAATCTGAATTTATATATGTGACCCTGGACCACAAAACCAGTCATAAGTCGTACAGGTATATTTGTAGCAATAGCCAACAATACATTGTATGAGTCAAAATTATTGATTTTTCTTTTATGCCAAAAATCATTAGGTTATTAAGTAAAGATAATGTTCAATTAAGCTATTTTGTAAATGTCCTATTGTAAATATATCAAAACTTAATTTTTGATTATTAATGTGCATTGCCAAGACCTTCCTTAAGACAAGTTTAAAAGAGATTTTTTCAATATTTAGATTTTTTGGCCAGATTTTCAAATAGTAGTATCTCAGCCAAATATTGTCCAATCCTAACAAACCAAACCATCGATGATGATGTATAAATCTCAATTTTATAAAAAATGACACTTATGACTGGTTTTGTGGTCCTGGGTCACATACTGTATATGTTACTGTTGTTCAGATGTATTTTTTTGACTTGGATTCTGTTACTTGATTTGTCTGCTATTATTAGAATTTTGCATTTTTTAACTCTTTTAAAAATTCATATAACAAACAATCTATAAATGTTAAATAGTATAGATCTGTCTGTGTATAAGACCTATGAGACATCTTTAAACTTTCAGATGAGGCTTAATAAATCCATCATTCAAGATTCGCCTTGACTAACCTTCCTTTTCTACTTGAAGGGAAGTTCAACCAAACATGAACATTTTGTCATTATTTCATAGCAGAACCAAAGAAAGGACAGACAGACGTACCCTGTAGTCACTGGAAGTGACGTAGAAGATGGGCAGGAAGGCCAGCCAGATGATACAGGTGGTGTACATGGTGAAGCCGATGAATTTGGCCTCATTGAAGTTCTCCGGACACTTGCGGGTCTTGAAAGCGTAGACCGTGCAGAGGACCACCAGAACCATATCATAACTCAGCGACAGCAGCATGCTAGAGTCCCGTACGTTACACTTCAAAATGACAGTCTGACGTTTCTCCGGCGTTGTGAACCGCCGTGTGCCGGGCACTTCCACGAGTAGCCAGATGGACACCAATAAGAGCTGCACGGAGATCAACGACAGACAGATGAACACCTGTGAGCTGGGACTGATGAAACGCGGCCGCTGAGCCCCGCCCTCTTTTACACCACTGAAGATGCGAGCGATGCGATTGGTCTTCGTGAGCAAGGCGGAGTAGCATACCGCGAACGAGGTACCGAGGCCTAACCGCCGCAGTGTACAGATGATAGGCGAAGGTTTTGCGATGAATATGAAAGTCATGACGTAGGACATGAAGACGCCTAGCAGCAGGATGTAGCACAGCTCACGACCGGATGCTTTGACCAGCGGCGTGTCGTTGTGCCGAATGAAAACGACGAAGACCATTAAAGTACATATGAAGCCAACGCATGCAATTGAGATGGGTCCAATGGCCCAAGCATCCTCCCACATGATGTAGTCCTCAGGAAGGTCGTAGCATCCGGTCAGGTCGGGACGGGGCCATTGGCCGGGTGCACAGGGCATGCATGTGAACTCATCCGGCAGGTATTCGTAGGGCTCACAAGGAGTACAAATCCAGCAACAGTATTCACCTGCTTGCATCTTCTTCATCTCGTTGGGAGCGCAAGGGTCACTGCATTGAGACGTGGGTACATCTGCTCCCCTCGGCCAGCCGATCAAGCTCTCGTTTAGGGAAAGACTTTCTGCCCAATCTCCAACCTGGATATAAGTGAACTTGTCGCTGCCTGGCACACGCTGGTAGTTGAAGATGTTGTATCGGCCAATTCCGTCACCATATGCGTCAAACTTTACTTGATTCTCTGAGCTGGCAGGGGAGAACGGAGCTTGAAAGAGAGTACGAGAAAGAGGGGAGAAGTTAATTCACACATATCAAGCGGAACGAAACACATTATTAACTCAAGAACAGATAGTTCCCTTTATGACTGTCTTTGGTTATTATCAGTAAGTACGCAAACGGCTGCAGGCTCATAAAGCAATTATAGTAGGCAAAGTCATCAAATCTCTAAACAAAATGACTTTGCAATGCCGTTCGATTTCGAGAGGAGAATGTTTTGCGGGTTTGATGAGGAATCGGGCTGCTTACTGTCAGGGTTTATGTGCTAGGTATTGGTTTTATGTTCATATGAAGTCTCCCACACACCTCTGTATTGTAGCTTGGGGCTCTGGGATTGAGAGGTCTTGGTCAGCACATTGCAAAATAAGACACGGGCAAATGAGCACAGAGGAGCTGATGATCTGTCTCGTGTTTTTGCCTCAGGGAGAATGATATATTGTTAAACAGGAGAAAAGACGAGAAGAAAATGCCCCTCAAGGGATGATGGTGAAACTGTCACTACTGTTTGTACAAGTGATCATTTTTCTATCGGGGCAAGAGAAAGTGTGAGATTTGAAGTTGTAGAGATGTTGACAGAAGTTGTCGATCTATCTCTCTGTCTCTATCTATCTGTCCGTCCGTCTGGTCTGTCTGTCTAACATGTTTTATTATTATTCGTTTTATAAATATGTACATGTATACATATTCGGCTAGCTATTTAATTCTGTCGGGGATGTGTATATGTATATATTATGTATTTATAACAGTGCCATTTTATTAAATTAAATTAAATTCAATACACTTTATTGTACCCAATGGGGAAATTTGTCTTGGATATTTATATACGTATTTTTTGTAATTTTAACTATATGTAGACATACAAATAGTAGGCTACAGCCAAACCTGGTGCAGTGCATTTTCTTTGCACGGTGTAATTGCTCAGAGGGTCTCTGAAAGCTCGCTGCTGGATGATGATTCATCAGATAAGAAAAACAGGTTAGAAGTTATGAACCCCATCATTCACAAAGATAACGTCAATGTCAACACCCATGCACTCACGCACCCACTTACACACACACATGCAGCTGAGGTGCAATGAAATTCACACACGCCTTGCTGTATTCTAGAACTTCATCGTGTGCTGATCAAATTAACCTTCTGTGGCCCATAGTTAATTTCTTCATAGCTCATCTGTTCTTTCCAGAATTTGATGGCACGCGACCCTCGATAATGTGTAATCATCCCTCATTGGCAGCAGATGTTGAGCACACCCCTATATTAAATAATCAGCATCTGGTAACATGATAATTAACTGTAATATAATTACCTGTTACAAATAATAATTGCAGTAAATTAGTTTGCGCTGAGCCTCCAAGGATATGGACATACCTATTGTGGGGAACAATGCTTTCCAAATAGGATCCAATTCACAGCGACGATGTGGATGGATGGGTCTGTCTGTCTCTCTGTCTCTCTGTCTGTCTGTCTGTCTGTCTGTCTGTCTGTCTGTCTGTCTGTCTGTCTGTCTGTCTGTCTGTCTGTCTGTCTGTCTCTCTCTGTCTGTCTGTCTGTCTGTCTGTCTCTCTGTCTCTCTGTCTGTCTGTCTGTCTGTCTGTCTGTCTGTCTGTCAGATGTCTGTCTGTCTTTCTGTCTTTCTCTCTGTCTGTCTGTCTGTCTGTCTGTCTGTCTGTCTGTCTTTCTGTCTTTCTGTCTGTCTGTCTGTCTGTCTGTCTGTCTCTGTCTGTCTGTCTGTCTGTCTGTCTGTCTGTCTGTCTGTCTGTCTGTCTGTCTGTCTGTCTGTCTGTCTGTCTCTCTGTCTCTCTGTCTGTCTGTCTGTCTGTCTGTCTGTCTCTCTGTCTGTCTGTCTCTCTGTCCGTCCGTCCGTCCGTCCATCTGTCTGTCTGCCTGCCCGCCTGTCTGTCTGTCTCTCTGTCTGTCTCTATGACTGTCTGTCTGTCTGTCTGTCTATCAATCTATCAATCTATTGGCCAATCAATCTAGGTATCAGAGTTAAGTACCATAATTTGCAAATAAATTATTTTAAAATCCTACAATGTGATTTTCTGGATTTTTTTTTCTTATTTTGTCTCTCATAGTTGAGGTATACCTATGATGAAAATTACAGGCCTCTCTCATCTTTTTAAGTGGGAGAACTTGCACAATTGGTGGCTGACTAAATACTTTTTTGCCCCATTGTATCTATGGAGCATACTAAACTTAAGCCGAAAAAGCAATGTTATTAGGAATTGCGATTTGCAAAGATTCATAAAAACCCTTATACTCACTTCTTCTGAAGGTGAGGTTGGATCACAAATGATTCGGGCAATCATAGATGCATTTATGTAGATCAGGGATCGGCGCATTCACTTAAAAAACAACGTTATTCCTCTGCATCAGCGGCTCAGATGTTGGGAGTAACTGACGACTACTATATAGATTATTACATCCAACAACTAAACACATAAATCACTTAATCTTGTCTTCCCCTGCACCGGAGGCAGACAGCTCTCAGCTCACTCAGGGCGGATCTAAGGTAAGACGGCCTTGTCAATCAACTCTCGTGGGAGGGGCCTGTACAGAACTACGTCATTCTGACAGGACTCTCAGAACAGCCTGGTTTGAGAAAGGGGATTTTAAATTAGGGATGAAAAAAAAAACACTGGGTGTATTTTTATCATTATAGGATGGATGTGTACACACACTTCCGAAACACATTTATGTTCAAACAACTTGTAAAGTAAATTTTGTAGCAAATTTTGCAGTCTCAGTTTCTGTCTCTCTCAGGTAATATACGCTTGTCAGTTACTCTTTAAGATCCATTTTGACAGAGACACATAGAGTTGGCGATGTGACATCACTGCTGAGCATGTCAATCTGGCATCCGAGACATTTCCAAAATTCAGGGCTTAAAAACAACATATCTCTACTGTGCACACCTATGCAACTGACAGTCACCATCAAGGACCACACACACACACACACACACACACACACACACACACACACACACACACACACACACACACACACACACACACACACACACACACACACACACACAGACACACACACACACACACACACACACACACACACACACACACAGAGACAGCTGAGTTTGGCAGTTTTGTTTTGAAGAGCTTCTTCACAGAGAAAGGAGAGCAGAAATAAATGATAAAGAGGTGTGTCATGAGTAGATAGCAGAGGTGGAGGACTACAGTTACATGATTTGACTCGAGTTGCACATTTAAGAATTTGTGACTTGCTTGACTAAATGAAATGACTCCGGAGACTACTTGGACTTGTGGTAGATGATGCAACAATGTTATACCAATAAATTATTTTGCAAAATGACGGTCACCCAGTTTAGTTTTAGAAAAAACTAAAACCTCTGTCTACATTTACACAGTGCACTGACATGCAAAAGCATGCATTTATATTGCTTTTGTCACCCAGTGAAATTTCATGAAACAATTCACCATTTTCTCACAACTATAAACACATTTTCAAAACTACACATCAACTTGTGCAAAGTTCAAACTTCCAGTTCAAAGTAAAACAATTTAGTCAAAAACATGTTCTCTGTTGTCAGAATCTAATCTTTGGCCTCAGATGACACACAAACCATGTCAATTACACAGACTATTTTCCTGACTAGAGAACACTGGTCAGATCAACTGTTACAAAAACCTCCTATTGGGAAACAGGAATCCTTTTGCTAGTCAATGCCTGTTACAGTCTGCAGCATAAATAGAGCGGTGTAGATACAGTAAAATTCACCAATACATTTAAGATAAGTTTACTTTCATTACACTACTGTAAAGTTAGATGAATAGCACTAGAAGAGAAAAGTACAAAAACATAACAACAACAGAATATACTGTCAGTTACTGTACAGCAATAAATAAATCAATTCTGCATCCTCTGCCAAGTAGCATTACAGTGTTTGTAATATCTTTATTTGTTAAACTATAGCAGTTTCCTAGTCTTCTGATGAAAGATGTTTCCTCCCCTATAGACAGTCAACTCTCAGTTCTGCACAAATACATGTAAGAAGTACTTGGCTACAAATCCATTCAACAGTTCTGAGTTTGAAGGTGTGTGGTACAGTATTTACAGTACAAAGAATAGTGAAAGTCCTCTCATCTGAAATACTGCTACCATGTACTGCAAATGTAATGTGTATAGTGTAAAACTCTGTAGATGAGCCTGCAAGCAGTTTTCCTCATGCTTAGTCCTTGCACAAGAACATGATCAACAATAATGCTTTATATTTCATCAGCAACAAATGACCCTTGACCTCATCCCCTTCATTTTTCAAAACACATGATCACTTGTGCTCCTGTTCATATCATCCTGAGATTCTGACTGAGGTGTCATCAGTCTTACTACTGAATGTTCACACATGGATAAATGTGTGCTATTTGTGTTTATTTTGTGATTCTTGAGGTAGTTATATTGTGTGTTTGTGTTTTCTGAATGAGAACATGGTTAAACCTGTGCAAAATGAGGCTGTGTTTGTATAGAATTTTGAAGAAAACACTGAGCAAATTGGAACGTGTGTGCAAACAGGTGAAATGTGTTAAAAGTTTTAAGAAACGTGTCTTTGTTTCGAGAACTGTATGAATGGTTTGGAGAATTGTGTCAAATGAATAAGTTATAGTGTGTTAGCAATCGAGAAAAACTCTATTTTTATCTATTTATTTATTTTTAAATTATTATTATTTAAATTTCAATAGGCTGCAGCTACCTGTCAGTAACATCAAACCTCATTGGTTATTGGGAGTATACCTCATACATATATATGATATACATGAGCTGATCAATCATTTCATTTGATTCGAGATTTTATGACTACCTAAATATTGCTCTGTTCATACAATACAATGTGATTATATAGCATTCAATTTCTTGGGTTTAATATAATACTTTCATTCTACCGTTAGGTCCTTTTTCAAAAATGTTAACAAAATTTATTTTCACTCTATTGAAAAAACATATAGGCCTATATATATGGAAAATATACATTCTGTTCTAACATATTTTAAAATGTCAATTATTTCTGTAAGACTCTGGTCTTAGGTGTCACGTGATCCTTCAAGGAATCATTCTAATATACTGAGTTGGTGCTCAAAAGAATATTGTTATTATTATAGAATTTGTTTATTTTTTTTGTGGAAACTGCTTTAATTTTAGATATATAGCCTTATTCAAGGGCTCCTCGTCGTGGAATCGTGGTATTGAGGGTGGAGAGAGGGCTGTACGTTCACTCCCCCACCTGCAATTCCTGCCGGGCCGAGACTCAAACTAGCATCCTTTCGATTACAAGTCCGACTCTCTAACCATTAGGTCTTGACTTCCTCTTGAAGAAGGGGAAGTCGGGTTAACAACTAATATTTTTGTGATCTATTTACAATATTTTTGTTCTCCTCGTAACACAATTTAGCTACAGCTGACAGAATCAATGAATTAATGTAGACAAAACAACAGTATGTTTCTTTTCGGATATTTATAATTGATAAAACAGAAAGCTCATTTCCTGGAGGGAAATAAATAAGCAATATAAGGCACTTTTTGTACTGTGACATTACTTTCTTAGCACAGCTTATGACAGCTTGCATGAGGTGAGTCACTGACTTGACATTTTTTCTTTACGGCAGACTCGAGACTTGCCTATGGTTTGCCACCTCTGCTAGATAGTTGCGGATGTGTGTATGACTCTTTCCAGCTATATAAATGCACAGCAGTTTGGACATGGCATTGTGAGATTGTGTCGTATGAGCGCAGAGATGCTATCCATGCCTGACTTTCCCCCATCGCTGTTTACATGACAATAAATCTTCCGTAGAGCAACAAATACACAAGCTCTTCTTTCTGTGGTGCCAGTTCAGTGTGTGTGTGTAGTGCATGTGTGTGTCTGTGTTAATGGTGGGTGGATGAGCGATTGCTTTGTTTCATAGTGTATTATGATGTTGCTCTGTGTGTGTGTTTAGAATGTAAGCAAGGTGAAAACTCTTCTGTAGCTTCTCATTGTCAAATGCTTCTGCTGCTCCAAAAATACACTATCGCTAAAATAATAATCCATTGTTGTGAGGCATGATAAATATTTACACCAGATCTGTGAATTTGAGAGGCGGCTAATTAGTTGTAAGTGATCTAGTGGCTGCAGATGGAAGTGATGCTTAAATGCCAGCTTTCAATGTGTGTGTGGCGATGGTAGGCGGACGAGCAATTGTTTTGTTTCATGGTGTGTGGGTTGAAAGTGTCTGAGAAAAGGAATAACACAAATATCCTATTGTGTGTGTTTGTGTGTGTGTGTGCCTTGACAGCTCATTTCCAGATTCTAGTGAGCTGCCTACCTAGATATTATTTTGAAGCGTCACAGGTGCTTCCGACACAAAGGCGACTGTTTTAAAAGGTTAGTGGTAGAATTATATCGCCCTCTTGATACCTCTGTATATACACACACACACACACACACACACACACACACACACAGGTACATCTAAAAAAAATCTGAATATCATGAAAAGGTAAATATTTTTTGTCACTCATTTCAGAAAGTGAAACCCATATATTATATAGATTCATTACATACAGAGTGAAATATTTCAAGCCTTTATTTCTTGACATTTTGATGATTATCGCTTACAGATAATGAAAACCCAAAATTCTGTTCTATTTTAAACAGAAATGTCAGGCTTCTGAAAAGTATGTTCATTTCTATGTACTCAATACTTGGTTTGGTCTACTTTTGCATGAATTGCTGCATCAATGCGGCGTGGCATGGAGGTGATCAGCCTGTGGCACTGCTCAGGTGTAATGAAGCCCAGGTTGCTTTGACAGTGTCCTTCAGGTCATCTGCATTGTTGGGTCTGGTGTCTCTCATCTTCCTCTTGACAATACTACATAGATTCTCTATGGGGTTCAGGTCAGGCAAGTTTGCTGGGCAATCAAGCACAGTAACACCATGGCCATTGAACCAGCTTTTGGTACCTTTGGCAGTGTGGGCAGGTGCCAAGTCCTGCTGGAAAATGAAATCAGCATCTCCATAAAGCTTGTCAGCAGAAGGAAGCATAAAGTGCTCTAAAATGTCCTGGTAGATGTCTGCGTTGACTTTGGACTTCAGAAAACACAGTGGACCAACACCAGCAGATGACATGGCAGCCCAAATCATCACTGACTCTGGAAACTTCACACTGAACTTCAAGTAACATGGAATCTGTGCACATTTTAGAGTGGCCTTTTACTGTGGCCAGCCTAAGGCACACCTGTGCAATAATCATGCTGTCTAATCAGCATCTTGATATGCCACACCTGTGAGGTGGATGGATTATCTCGGCAAAGGAGAAGTACTCACTAACACAGATTTAGACAGATTTGTGAACAATATTTAAAATATGAGAGAAATATGCCTTTTGTGTACATAGAAAAAGTCTAAGATCTTTGAGTTCAGCTCATGAAAAATGGGGGTAAAAACAAAACTGTTGCGTTTATAATTTTGTTCAGTATATATATATATATATAAAATCTTTTCATGTGATAACACTGAAAAAATTACACTTTGCTACAGTGTAAAGTAGTGAGTGTACAGCTTGTATAACAGTGTAAATTGCTGTCCCCTCAAAATAACTCAACACACAGCCATTAATGTCTAAAACACAAAAGTGAGTACACCCATAAGTGAAAATGTCAAAATTGGGCCTAATTAGCCATTTTCTCTCCCCGGAGTCATGTGACTCATTTGGTCTCCGGTGTGAATGGGGAGAAAGTGTGTAACATATTTTAAAATGTCATTTTAAATGTACAAAGCCCTACAACTGCAATTTGAAAATGGCTTACAGTTATAGTTTCTTTTAGCAATATTTGTTTTTATCTTATCCAGCAGAATCTGTAAATACTGTAAGCAGGTGCTAAGCAGCACTGTTAGTTTCTCAACCTCTTCAATATGACGTTAAATTTGTCTTTCATTACAAAAACAAAAGAGTACAAGACAATCTCAGCTACAACTAAGTTTGACTAATAAAACAGTTGCCTTTGTAGGTAGTAGAAAGCAATAAAGATCATGAGTTTTGGAATATGAGGGCGAATATCTTAAGTGTGTGTTTGTGCTCAGCGTCTAAATGAGTGGCATTCAATGGAAATACTGTATCCCTCTCTATCTTGCTTTCTTTTTCTCTTTGTTGACAGAACTCCCCTCTGTAACCCTACTGGATTACCTCATCACTTGATGCCATGTGGCGACCTAATTGCTATAGCAACGGCATGTTGCCACAGAGTGTTAGGGTATTCGAGGAGTCGGGCTCTTGGAGATGTGACAGGTTCCTCGCAGCACAGAAACACTCTGACGCAGAGGGTAAGGTTTTTACACAACACCACTGACAAGAGGAGCTGCCTGTGAATAGCACTTTGTGACATCCGGCTAACCTCTTCTAACACTTTTAACTTGCAATAAGCCATAAACGGGTCCTGCTGGAGGAATGTTCTAGAAGGAGCTGGAATATTCTTCAGGGTTGTAGAGTAGATGGTACATCTGGCGTTAATATCCATATTTAGTGATTCAGTCACAGATGATCAGTTGAGATGTTTACAATTAACTGTACAGTATACCAGATATTTGCATGCTGAAATGTGTATTCAATGGATTTAATTCAAGGAATAGTTCACCCAAAAATGTTATTCTGTCATCATTTATCCACTCTTGTGTTGTTTCAAACCTGTATGAGTTTCTTTCTTCTGCGCCAGGTTATTAGTTAAATAAAACAAAAACATAAAAATATTTGTACTTAAATATGAACTAAAATAAACTTTAGCTGAACTAAAGTATTTTAAAACTTTAAATTATTTCAAGTAGTTGCAATATTTCTCATTTTTAGTTCTCATTTAATTGAACTTGAGGTACTAAAATACAAAAAACTAATAAAAATGATTGAAAACTATACACATGTTTAAAAAACAATAAATAAAATGACTAAAACTTTAAATAAAATGAAAACAAAAAATATAAAATAAGAAATCAATCAAAATATTAATAAAAACTATGATAGTATCTCAATAATACTAAACTGACACAGTTCCGGACATAACAATGTATTTTGAGAAGTGTCTCGCTGTCTTTTTGTCAATTCAAAGAAAAGAGTCTCTTTTGCTCACCAAGGCTGTATTTATTTGATACAAATACAGTATAATAATGTAACATTGCAAAATATTACTAGTTTATTATTATTCTAATATAATTCAAGATGTAATCTAGTGCTGTGATGGTAAAGCTGAATTTTCAGCATCATTACTCCAGTCTTCAGTGCCACATTATCCTTCAGAAATCCTTTTAATATGATTTGCTGCTCAAGGAATATTTTTAATTATTATCAATGTTAAACACCTAATACTTATATATAATAATGTTTTCAACATTATTATCAATGTTTGAAACTCAATAAAACCGCTTAATATGTTTGAAAAACCATGATATATATATATTTTACTGGATTTTACTCAATATGCTCTTCATAATGCTTATTAGAAGAATACAGTTATATCAACAAAAAAAAGTATGTTCCACAGAAGATAGAAAGAAATACAAGTTTGCAACAACATGAGGGTAAGTAAATGAGAACAGAATGTTCTTTTTTTGGTGAACTATCACTTTAAGGAACTCGATTCCAAGCTCCCAGCTCACTAGGTTTTAGAACAGAGCAAATGTTAATATCAAGTGTAAATGGGCTGCCACTGGTAATACAAAATGCCAAAAGGTGTGCATCCTGAAAACCAGTCAAACGAATGACAAATAGACTCCAAAAGTGTCAAAACTCTCGAGTGTGAAAGCACCTTCAGTAATAATAGACTCTCCACAGATGGAAAGAGGACTAGAGAAGGGGCAGCTGTGTGAACTTTGGGAGTCAGAATGCTGGGAAGAGCAGAGGGACTTCATTTTCACTGTAGGGAGGAGAATGCTGTAAACTGTAAATCCTTTTGGGCTTCTCTTCTCATCTCTTCCATCTTTCCTCCGTTTCTCTCTTTCTCCATCTATACCAACAACATTCTTTTGATTTGAAGCACATCTACAACCATTCTCACTCCACAATCTCCTCCATTCTGTCTTTTCTGTCTCTCTCTCTACCGCCCTCTCCTCTGTCTGCATAATGATGATGTTTTTTTCCTCCTGTTCTCCTGCATGGCTTGCCTCCTGCCTCCCTCTCAATCGCCCCAGACAGCAAACCCCACACGTCTTTGATTCTGCGCTTGAAACATGAAGATGGTGAACTTCAAAGAGAATGTTCTTCTACTGATGCGTACCAGCCCACTCAACCTCTCTCCCGTCATTTTATCTGCCCGATCTTTCTATCTTTCTCTCTCTCACTCTTTCCATCTGTCTTTGTGTCCGTTTCTCTCTTTTCTGTGTGTGAAACTAGCGTTACCTCCCTCTGTTGCTCTGTCTTTCATACATGCAAAAGTACTGTGTCGGTACAGTGATATTATCATAGGGAACAAGCATGGTATTTTGTTGTATATGGCACAATTGTTCATGTAGTTTTGTGTCTTTATAAATGTATTACTCATTATAGCCATCCATCCATCCATCCATCTATATATATATACACTCACTGGCCACTTTATTAGGTACATCTTGCTAGTACCGGGTTGGACCCCCTTTTGTCTTCAGAACTGCTTTAAGTCTTCGTGGCATAGATTCAACAAGGTGTTGGAAAAATTCCTCAGAGATTTTGGTCCATATTGACATGATAGCATCACACAGTTGCTGCAGATTTGTCGGCTGCACATCCATAATGCGAATCTCCCATTCCACCACATCCCAAATGTGCTGTATATTGGATTGAGACCTGGTGACTGTGGAGGCCATTTGAGTAAAATGAACACCTTGTCATGTTCAAGAAACCAGTCTGAGATGATTTGAGCTTTGTGACATGGTGCATTATCCTGCTGGAAGTAGCCATCAGAAGATGGATCGACATGGTCAGCAACAATACTCAGGTAGGCTGTGGCATTTAAACGATGCTCAATTGGTACTAAGTGTGTCAAGAAAATATCCCCCACACCATTACACCACCACCAACAGCCTGAACCATTGAGACAAGGCAGGATGGATCTATGCTTTCATGTTCTTTACATGTTCCTGTGGCTCAGTGGTAGAGCATTGCGTTAGCAGCGCAAAGGTTGTGGGTTCGATTCCCAGGGAACACACATACTGACCAAAAATGTATAACCTGAATGTAGTTCAGCTTTGTAAGTCGCTTTGGATAAAAGCGTCTGCTAAATGCATAAATGTAAATGTAGACATGAAAATACGGCCGCCACGGCTGAGTCCCCAGCCAAGATGGCCGCCACGCCTGAGTCCCCGGCCACGTCAGAGCCTTGTCACGCCATGGCTATCAACAAAATTTCCCCAATTGTTTTTTTTTGGGGGCTATAGTACCCAAGCTCCTGCAAATGCGGAGCTTGGGCCTGGACTTAAAAGGCTCATAGCTAGCGTGATGGACTTACCACTGATGTCGGCGAGAGCTGCAAGCATCCCGGTGACATCAGCGCTCTCAAGCCCCGCCATCTTAGAGGTCCTGCCACTGTCTGCTGCACTGCCCGTTATGGCGGTCGCCATTTTGAGTGTTTGGGCTGCACACTGTACTCCCAAGGCCTCTTCTGTCCATGTATCCCCTCCAGTGCCTCCAGAGGTGGCGGCTTCTGCTGCGGAAACTCCAGAAGAGGCGGCGCCCACTGCAGAACCACCAGAGGTGGAGGCTTCCGCTGCAGAACCTCCAGAGGTGGTGGCGACCACTCATGAACTCATTGTCTGTCCTGTCACAGCCACGGAGGCCGTTCCTGAACTCACGGTCTGTCCTGTCATGGCCACTGAGGCCATACATGAACTCACGGTCTGTCCTGTCACGGCCACGTAGGCCGTTCCTGAACTCACGGTCTGTCCTGTCACAGCCACGGAGGCCGTTCCTGAACTCACGGTCTGTCCTGTCACGGCCACTGAGGCCATACATGAATTCACTGCCTGTCCTTTCATGGCCACGGAGGCTGTCCATTAATGGCCTGCCCTGCCTGCTCCGTCATGGCTCCCTGCTAACCCTGCTCCGTCATGGCTCCCTGTTCCGCCATGGCTCTACGCTCCAGGCCCTGTTCCTCTTCACGGGCTTGGCCCTCCATCCCGCCCCCAGGAATACTTCTGTTCTGCTTCCACTCCACCACCCTCCTGGACTTTTAAGGTTTTGGGGCTCTGTCTCGTTAAAGCGCCTGGAGCCGCCCTTAGATGGGGGGTCTTGTTTTAGGTTCTGTGTCTTGTTCTTGTTTTTATGTTTTTTTTCTGAAGTTTCTTTATGGTTCCTGTTTGTTTCATGCTTCCCTTGCCCTTATGTCTTCTTGCTATTGGTTCCCTTTTACAGTGTGTCATGTTCTGATTGGTTGTCCTAGTTAAGTGTCTTGTTTCCCACTGGTTTGTTCTTGTGTGAGTCTAGTCTGTTCATGCCAAGTCTGTTTCTGGTCAAGTCTGTTTCAAGTCTGTTCAAGTCGTCTGTTTGGATTATGTTTGGATTTTGGAGTTCACCTTGTAAATAAACTGCACTTCTTCACTACGCTTGCCTTCAGTGGACTCTCTTTACAGCACAGCATTTATTAATCTTAGTTCATGTTAATTTCAGCATTTAGTAATGCATTATTAAAATCACAAGTTGTTTTTGTAAACATTAATGCAATGTGATCTAAAATGAACAATGAACTACTGTATGTTTATTAACATTAACAAAGATTAATAAATTGTGTAATTCATTATGTTAAATCAAATTTTAAAACTGTAACTTGAAAGCACTATAAGTCGCTTTGGATAAAAGCTTCTGCTAAATGTATAAATGTAAATGTAATAAATGTATTATTTAAATTGTGTAATAAATGTATTGTTAGTTAATACATTAATGCTAACAAATTACATCTTATTGTAAAGTGTTCCCATTAACATTTATTCATCATACTGTTGAACTTGACAGTATTTTCTCTCTTGTTATTTCATAGGAGCTCCTAAGAAGACAGTCTTGTGCTCTGGGTTTATCAGTATCCTTATGTTCATTTGGTGAAAAAGAAAAACTCAAGGTAAACAAAGTAAATGATATGACTGATATCTCCCCCTCCCCCAAGGTTTCTATAGATATCGCAATATATCGATATCATGAATCCTCATGGCCACAATAACTGTGATATGAAAAATCTAATATCGTGACAGCCCTAATATATATATATATATATATATATATATATGGATCAAAAGCGACAGTAAAAACATTTAAAATGCTACAATTTCTATTTCAAATGCTGTTCTATTATATTTCTAACTTTTTATTTAACACGGCACAACTGTTTTCAACATTAATAATATTACAAAATGTTACTTAGACGAATCAGCATAAAATTATTTCTTAAGGATCACGTGACACTGAAGACTGGAGTAATGATGCTGAAAATTATGCTATGCCATCATAGGAATATTTTTTTATCAAATAAATGTATTCCAGGTGAGCATAAGAAATTTATATTAAGAGTTTTTAGTTATTCATTCATTATTAGCATCAGCATTATTATTATTATTATTATTACATTTGCATATTAATTTCTGATCCATTGTGCATTCCTTTTAAAAAGTACTAACAATGGTATTTTGGGATTATTACATTTGCATATTAATTTCTGATCCATTGTGCATTCCTTTTAAAAAGTACTAACAATGGTATTTTGGGATTTTACTATGGTATCACTATGGTATTTTAGATATGGTACCATGAACTTCAGTACTATGGTATATTTCAAAATACCACAGTATCACCATCTGATACTGCCACTGTACTATAGTACCATCAGAGTACTTTTTGTAAGTGTATGCTGTGTTATAGACCGTGGTATTTATTTACATCACTCTGCAGCCTCTTTCTTCTCACATTTCAGCTCAAATCAATATTTAATGTCCATTTATTTATTTATTTGGTAAGTAGTCTTGTAATCAACTAAATTATGCACAGTCTGATAGTCATTATTGCAAAATAACCCCCTTAGAATAATATAAGACCACTCTCTTTCAAGTGAAGATCTTGATTACCCTGTCGAGGTTTATTTTGCATCTTTACATTATCCTTTATGTATTCATTTTGCTCTGCTTATGTTATGTATAATGTAATTGTGCTGCTGTTCCCATTATCTCTGTTTGGCGTAGTCAGAATTCTCTGCATCCTTTCCTCCTCCAAACTTCTAGCTATCGTTTGCTCTCTCCCTCTTTGAGTTTGTCTTTGTGCATAGTCACAGATAAGTGTGGCATAATCCCATCTACTTGCCACGCCAACCTGAGCATGCTGAGCACTTTTACTTAGTTTATTTTTACCTGCCTCTCTCTCTCCTTCAGCTGTCAGTCAACGCCGAGCTCTCAGTGGCGCTGATAGAAGACGCTCAACTCCTGCCTCATTCTCCCAGTCGTAATCAAGACACACAGTGTTTCTAATTACAGAGCCTGTAAACCTGTCGTTTCGGAACCATGGAGTGACACGATACGCCGCAAACATCGTAAACTCGTACGCTTCTAGACTGTGTGGAGAAAAACAAAGCTGGTTACCTTTAAAGTTGACGTGAAGTAGAAAGTCCCGGTAGAGTTTCTTGCCGTCGAGACTCCGCATGGCGTCGCACAAGCGCGTGGTGTTGGCGCAAAGAGACCGTTGCATTCGATGCAAGGCGTGCGCCATGGCATATACAGCATTTACGACAAACATGATCTTTGATTCGGGTTCAAAATTGGACTTGTCGACAGCCAGTTCTAGGTCACAAGGTGGCTTTGGGGTTCCCGCCCCTGCTGCCGAAGCACCGCCCAATGAACACTGAAACTTTTGTTCCCAGAAGTCTTTGAACCAAGGGTTGCGGTGATTATTAAGAGGTGTGAGGCTCTGGAAGTAGCGGTTGAACTCTGGTATAGGATGAGCTGCGAGCTCCAATGTGATCGCACCGTCCGCTGTGAATTCGTTCCCTTTGACGATGCTCTCTTGCGCCCCCCATCCGTCGCTCGCCACCCAGAGGAAAGATGCGTTGAGGCGGGCAGCGGCCGCGATGAGTTCTCGTGCGTCGTCGCTACGCAAAAACAGCACTGCCACGTGGGCCGTCGGCTTTTGTAGAAGCTGATGAACCACTGCCTCGTACGAAGAGCGTTTCGCGTTCGACCGTCCTACTTTTTCCGAAGTAGCGATGCAGATGTTTCTCAAACGCGTGCTTGTTGCTCGAAGGCTTCGATTCCCGTTTCTCCGTAGTCACCCTCTGAGGCGACGGTGGAAACGTAGGTCCAGTTGAAAGCACGCAGGATCTCCGCCATGGCCTTGGCCTGGTAGAAATCTGGCGGGACAGTGCGTGCGAAGTAGTCGTAGCGGGATTTGTCGCTGAGTTTGGCACTGGTACTGGCGTAGCTGATCTGAGGGATCTGAAATAGTCGCAGCAGGTTGGCAACCTGGAAGAAACACACACAAACATATACTGCATTATGAACCCTGATTCGATCAATAAGTCAGCACCTTATGAATTAATTATCCAAAGTCTATGATACAGGAAATATTCATTATTTGAGTCACTTGATTGGATCAAGCCACATTAGCCCAATTAAGAGCCTAAAGCAGGGCCGAGCAGCGTGGACATGTTTCTCATTGGTGAGACGCAGCTTGGTTCTTCCATATCTCACATCCCACACACAGAAATGTACAGGATAACTTCTCTTTTCTTGCATAACACTGACACTGGCAAGCACAATGACAGCTCGCAGTTCTTTACGTCAAAAATAGGACAAAACCTGCAGTTTGGTCCTGTTATATACAATGTTTATTTTGTGTGGGATGCTCACAGATATGTGTTCTACACATGAAAGTAATGAATGTTTGCAAAATGCTCAAAACAAGAGTCGCTGACACTTTGTTGATTTTTAAGTGGAAGTAGAGATTAAAGTCAAATTGAAATCCAAATTAACCGTTTTATTTTCTTCATGCATGTTTCTTGTCTTATTGTGATTGATCAACGCATGTTAATTCCAAACGGGAAAAACGTTTAAATCAAGTCCCATCCTACTTTCCTTTTTTACTGACGTCACTGAGGCCATGTATGTTATTGGCTAATTTGAAACAGTGAAGGTATTGTTTTATCAATTGTTTTTCACCTTATGAATAGGTTAATCAATGAGAAAAAAAATTATGTTGAGACTTGATTTTGTTGCTCTCTGAAATACAAAAAAAATTAGTTTATTACATTTTTTTTTCTCTTTCAAGGCTGAAATTATTAGATTAAAAATTCAGTAAAAAAGCCAATATTATACAATAATATTACATTTAAAATAACTGTTTTCATTTGGAATATATTTTAAAATATAATTTATTCATCTGATGACAAAGCTGATTTTTCAGCAGCTTCAGTGTCACTTGATCTTTCAGAAATCATTATAATATGCTGATTTGAAAAAAAACTATGTAAAAGTCTGTCACTTGATCAACTTTTACTCTTGCTAATTAAAAGTATTAATTTATTTTATATATAAAAAAACTTTTAAACAGCAGACTTTAAAAAGATCACAATAGGATGTAAAGACAAAGCAGTGTCTAAGGACCCACAAAAGCAAAAATGACCTTGTTTTTTCAGTTCGACGGAAAGTAAACCTGTATTACTTTATCCCTTTGAAAGCTGAGATATGTTGTAACTTAAAATAATATGGAGGAATGAGGGACAGAAGTGTGCACAGTCTCTCAGGAGAGAGTCTGCCAGAGGGAGGAAGGCGGGATTGTCAAACAACAGCCAGTGTCGTGAGAGAAAAACAATGCCCAGTCGTTGGCGATGAAAGGAGAGCGATGGATAAAATGGTTATCTAATGAGAGACCACTGTGAGGTCACAATTCTCCCAGCTCTTTGCCAGAAACAGAGCAATATTGCTAAATAAAACTGCAGGAAGATGGGAAAAAATAGTGACAGGGAACAAGAAGAAAGGAGGGTTAGACAAATTACGGATTTCGGAACTAATAGAGGAAGTCAGCCACAAATGGGGAGAGGGTTATGCAAAATTATGCAAACTCCCATGGCTGTTGTCACCAGTGGTACTAGAAAGCAACAACGCACAACACACACAATAGTATAGCCGCCGTGCTAATCCGTGCATATACAAGTGTAAAGGAAAGAGGAAACTGGATTTACAGGAGCGAAGAATGGAAACGGGGGGTGGCACACAGTTTTATTTGAGGGCGGCCTTTTAAATAATGGATTGAGTTCTTCATAGTTGGACAGGAAAAAGAGCTGTGTTGTTTTTTTGCCAAGTAGATTTCTAGAGGGTAAAGAACAAATGTGTGATTCACAAAGCAGAACCTGCAAATAATTCAGTCATTTTGGTGTATTCTTCCAAACTGTACACAAATAAAAGTGGTTTATTTAGGTGACTGTGCTCAAAATGTGAACCGGAAGATCGCTAGGGAGGTTATGCTACAGAGACCAGATTTTCTGCTGTTTGTTTCATTTTAGTGAATTAAATGAGCTAATTAAACTCAGTTCTTGAACATGTTGTTGCAACTAATTTGTGAAATAAACTATGTTTAATCCATTTGTTTGGGACTTTATGGAACACTATAAATATTTTAGAAAATAAATTAAAAATAAACAATTTATTATTTACTGCATTCAGGCATGACATAAACTTGTAAGTTGCTTATTGCTTACACTGTTTAAAAAAATGAAGTTGTACATAAACCAATGATTATGCTTTAGAAGAAAATGATTTTTCAAAAATATTATTACTAGAAAATACTATTTCAGTCTTTGTTACTTGCTGTTTCTTTGTAATTAATTTACTTAATTTTTATGAAAATAGTTGTAAAGGCATCTTTTCATTTTACTTACCTTCTTTATTTATTGACATTTTTATATATTTGGATGTTTCGTTTTGCTACATAAATTACACAAAATAAATTTCAAATGTGAATTTTAAGCTTTTTAACCTAAGTTATTAACAATATTTTATTTATTCCATAAACTATTATTTTATTTAAAAATAAATTTTTAAATAATTTTTAGTAAAATCCCAGAAATGGTAAAATTGCTAAATTGTCTATGTCTTATGAGAAATATAGTACATAGTATAATCATATTGTAAATACTATGTTAAAGTGGACTAATGCACTAATTATTTTGTATTGCTTTATTTTATTTTTGGTTAAATTTAGTAAACTTTTCTCATTAACTCATTAATTATTGTATTATTTTGTGTGTTTTTGATTTAGATTTAACTGACTGGCTCTGACCTGTATGGAGACACTGCTAAAAGATCCCCCAATGACACCGGCTATGGCCAGCGGGCTGTCTTCCTGAAGAGCGTAGGATCCATCAGGACAGATGAACTCTGTATCATCCACTTTTGTAAGCGATGCCCTAACAAACTCCAGCGCCTGTTCCAGAGCGTAGGTGTCCCTCGAGCAGGTGTCCAGGATATGGACGCCCAAAACCACACCCGGTAACAGACCAACGTCCTGGTTGATATGATCTATGGCGAAGAGCATTGCCTCAAGCCGCTGGATGCCACGGTCTTCATTGATCAGGCCACATTCGTCCATGCCCATGCCCTTCTCATGGATGGGGAAGAGGCCTCCCAGAACCAGGTCCCCGTCAATCTTAATTTCTTTACGGGGAGAGTCGCCGCTGGAGAGCAGGACCCTGGTACCCAGCAGCACCAGGAGCAGAGCACGGACTGTGGACAACATCATTTAAGGGAAGAAGATTGAGGAGGTGTATCGGTCAGGTGGGGAGAGAGAGGGTGAAAGGTGGGCGTCAAGGAACTGACAGAGGCATGAAGGGGAAGCAGGGAGCTCTGTCTGGTTACTCATGGAGACCCACAGCACTGGGTTCAGCCTTTGAACTGCAGAGAAACAGACAGAGAGAAAGAGACACTATAAGGCAAAGAGACAGACTAAGCGTTGAAATATAAAGGTGAGAATTTGTAATGCTCAATATGGCGGCTTCTAGTACTTCCTGCCTTTCAGTAAAAAAAATTAAAACACTTTCAAAAACTGTTTGTTTTAGGAAGCACATAAACTGGACCAGCCTGACAAATACACGTTGTTCTTAGTCTTAGGAGCAAATCATATTTGAAATGTGTGAGTGACATGAAATATTGACAGTTTTGGAGATTTCAGACTTTTCCTAGTCAAGTAGTTACTCGGAACATTTATTTTGATGAATTATTTCTTCCATGATGTACCTATGGAGCTCTTAAGCCATGAGGTACTATACATTTGTGCCATAATGATTTTTTGTAGATATTTGGATACCTCAAATGTGAAATTTGAAGTTTGTATAAACAGAAGTTGCTAACAAGTTACTGTAGAAGAGCTGCAATAGTTGTCAAGCTTTTTGTTATTTTTTTATATTTTTAGTTCGCCCAAGTTTTCCATATGAGTTTCTTTCTTCTGCTTTACAGAAAAGAAGATGTTTGGAAGAATGCGTGTAACCAAACAGTTGCTGGTCCACATTGACATACGTTCTTTAATAACTATTTCTTTAATGTAAGGAAGTTGAATTGTTGTCTGATTCATTAACCATTTTTCTATTTGGTATATAAAATATATGTGTAATACATGTTTACAAAATACAAGATACATGTTTGGTATATAAAATAGACGTTTAGCATATTACTGTGCAATTTATGTTGTAGAATAAGATGTTCAAGTATCTTCTAGTAATGCTTACCACAGACCTTATTTTACTCATAAATGTAAAACTGTCACTATACAAGCCCAAAGGAAAATCCAGAGGGAACCTGTAGGTCAAAAATGCTAATTCTCTAATGGGTTTTTGGACTACTACCTGAACAGCTCTATTACTTGCATAGGAAATATCTACCCAGAGGCGTTACAAAGACGGCCGCCGCTTGAACTGAATTAAATAGACTTTTGTTAGTCAGATGTAGCTCAGACTTAAGCATTAGACATTTCAGGGCTCTCTTGTGTTCTGCAGGGTCAGTTTGTTCTCTGTAATCAATCACAGTGTTCTGTTTAGAGTTGAAAGAAGATCGTCTGCAAAGATATAAAACAGGCGCACAGACAAATGAATCTCAACAAATTCACCCAACACCAACTCCTCCGCGCCTTCCGTACCCTTACGAACAGATTTGTCAAAACAGATTCTCAAGGATGGAAAACACATGAGAAACATAAATGAATCAGCACAGAAGCTCAGACAGATGATGCAACGGTTTAGCTGATTGAGAGAAAGAACAACAACTTTGTATCCACTGATAGTGCCGTTTATTTAATTTACTTTTTTAATCCTTGATTAGAATTTTGCTAATCAGGTAATTATCAATCAACACATTTATTATGATTATTACTGCTTCTATGATCAATAGAAAATGTCTGCTGGTGTAAATGCTAAAATATTTTTGCTGCCTGTTTTTACCCCTATTTTGCTTAATGGTCTAAAGTCACACATTTCACTCATGTTATTTTTTTGATTTAGACATAATGAAATTAAGTTGTGACAAAAAGTTAAATAATTATTGCTTAGTTCATTGTAATTGAGTAAAAACAGTAAGTCGGATGCAATTTTATGTTGTGATCTCAAGCAAGGTTATTATTTTTTCCTTACTTTGCCCAGATTAAAGGCCCATACACACCAAGGATGATGACTATAAAGATAACAATAAAGATACAGTTCTAAAAATCGGTTTGAGTCTGTTAAAGCACTAAATTCAACTGTGCATGATGAAGGTTTTTGCACTGAAATGTGAGAGTATGGAGAGTATAAGAAACTGATGTAAAGCTAAATCCATGATGTCCTGTTATGTAACATCTTTTCTTTTCCTTCCTCAAATGAGCATTAATGTTTCTTCCTTGTTAGTACGGAGTTGATTTCCCCCTTGTTAATGGAGCTCAGATGAGAGAAGTATGAAATACTAATTCAATCCTGCACGTACGACTTTTAGAAAACGCTACAGATTTAGCTGCCTGATAAATAGCTTCTCGGAGAGCTAAGCGAAAGGCACTAATTGTTAAATCTGATGCCGGGTACGTGCGTCTCTCCATTTGTGCTGAAACCGTGCAAAAGGCAACCTTGATATCTAAGCCTGGTTTTTGATCTCAGGGCTTGGGAAAAAACGTCCCTAATCTGATTTCCTCTTCCACGTTTCCTTGCAGAAGGGTGGGCGAGCACAGGCGGTGGTGGTGGCAATGGGGGGTGGGTTTATGAGGTGTGCGAGACGGCTTGCCGGGTTTTCACGGCTCTGGCAGCTACACAAAGGCTCACAGCCTGGCCCGGGGATGGCTCCAAGGCTGGATAACACTCAACCGCAGTGATGCTATCTCCACCGTGCAATGCAACACAAAGCTCAACATGCAGGCCTCTGGCAGCATCGCACTAACGGCAGCTTTCCTCATTATCTTCTTCCGTGATTCAGTCTGCCTGCCAAACAGCAACAATGGTGCTCTCGCTGGGCAAAAGCTACGAAGCCGCCGCCGGTTTAAAATGCCTCCACTTGCTCGCGCTCTTCCTCACTCTCCTGAGAGGTCAGCGGGAGATCTGGAGGGCCGGAGGAGAGGGGAGGGAGAGCGCTTTCTGCTTTGATGACAGACTCTTGGACTCTTCAGAAGTGGACTGGTGTTGTTTTAGCACACTAAAGTCTCTGTGGCCACACTGGGCGAGAGGAAATTCATGCCGGCTTCCCCCTCACACCCTGACACCCAGCAGAACTGAGTGAGAATGCATGAGCGGCCCTGTCAGACATCATCCACAAGTTGAAATGTGCTGAACTGCATGAACAGGGTTGTACTTTCTATACTACTTTCTTGTACTTTCTGTCTGTCTATCTATCTATCTATCTATCTATCTATCTATCTATCTATCTATCTATCTATCTATCTATCTATCTATCTATCTATCTATCTATCTATCTATCTATCTATCTATCTATCTATCTATCTATCTATCTATCTATCTATCTATCTATCTATCTATCTATCTATCTATCTGTATTGCACACATCCCTGGTGTTCATTATAGTGGATGGGAAAATAAGGGATCTTTTATATTTTTTATATTTTTATGTTTAAGATTAAATGAAGAAAATATTGTTGAAGAAATAATACAGAAAATGGAACAAAGATGCTTGAAGTTATGGACGATTAGTCAGTGCACATTATTTCACAGAAAAACATCAAAATGCAATGACTTGCTCTGCTTCTGAAAAGACATGCATGTTTGTTTGACGTCACTCTTTTTTCCCCCGGCCTCTTTCCTCTGACCACCTGTCATATAGAAAGCAGTTTTCACGATCCACTCAATTCCCGACGGACAAAAGTCCTGCATTATTTTCTTGCTGAGTATCCTGCCTCTCTCAGAAATGCATCTGATTACAGAGGAAACCTTGTTTTGTGATGATTTTAAACATGACACACATTCAAAATAAGAGCACAGATGTTTAACCATTATTATATATTACTCTGTAAACATGCCTGTCTTATATCAGTGGGAATATAATAACCAGCTGTATGTTATTGTACACAAAGGGAGTCCCTGTGCATAATTTGTGTTAATTAATTATTTACATTCTCCACCAAGCTGGAATCTAATTTTAAGAACAGGTGTTACATGTGAAAAAAAGTTCTCAGAGTGGGCTAATTAATCTCATTTCATAACCATATGCATTTTAGTAAAATAAACACTTTAAAATGAGCGTTTTGCTAATTAAAAATATAATTTATAATGGGTTTTATCTTTAAATAGTACATCACACAGGTCATTCTATCATGAGTGCTATAAATCAATTCAGAGGCAGAAAAAAATGAACCACAACAAAATACGAGGTCAAACTAATCCCTGAACATCTTTAAATGAATGCTATTCATCTAGATGCTCATTATAAAATCAATCAAACAGGTTGATTTTGACACAATTCCCCAGACTGCATTCATTTCTTGGTGGTGGGAAGTTGCAGGCATTTTTGTTCCTTCCCTCAACCACCTACTGTAGCCTATCTTTAAGCAGTTCCTCATGGCTAATCATGATAATTAGTTAAGAGGAGTAGGACAGAAGAGCGGTACGGGGCGTTTTTTGGGTACAGAGAGGCTCAGGAATTAATTGGATTTTGCTCGCAGGCAGTTCCTTAACAGCATGCTTAAATCAAACAGTCACCTCGAAATAATCAATTCTAAATTTCTGTGCCAAAAAAAAGGTTAAAGTTCTGCCTTTTTACAAGCAACAATTCTCTTCATCCGTAAAAACTATGGAATTTGTTTTGCTTGCTTCAAGGGCCACAAAGAATATAGTGGGTTGTTGCAAAATGTTTTAAACAAGAAATCTTTTGTCATGGTGCAATTATTTGGAAATAGTCTTTATTGGAGAGCGTCTTGATCCTCCTGGGACAGAATACATTCTATTAAATTGAATACTTGTGCTTTTACAAGATAATAGCAGGGGTTCAACAGTAAGGATGGCCCGGGGCCAGTTTGAGAGTATTTCAGACTAGTTAACTGTCACTTGCAAGTGCTGCATTGTCACGGCTTTTCATGTTTGTTGATCATGTGCATGTGTTTTCATCCTTTCAAATTTTAACATTTGTTTTTGTGTGATGTATTATAGCATTGTTCCTGCAAATTAAATATATCACCAAGGTAACATTATGTAGCTGCTTGCACATATGAGACTTTGCTGAAATTGTGAAAATGATTTATGAGACTATAGTGCAAGCATCAGTTGGAATGGGCTGAAAATGATAAAGTATTGTAAGCCAATTATTATATTTTTGTAACAGTTTTGTTTTTACAATGTAACTCTTTTTAGATTTTGTGTGTATAGATATATATATAGATAGATAGAATTGCTCTTAAAATGTATTTTATAAAAAAAAAAAATTCTACATGGCCAGGTCCGGTCATTAATACAGATTTGGACCTTCCCTTCCAATATTTTCACTATGAAAAAAATAGAACTTAATAGGCATGCATTATTGTATGTTATCAAATCTGAATTACTGGCCTGACCTGGCCTAGAATGTCAATATCACCACATTTCAAATCAACTGAGAAGACTAGCCCATTTCTAGTATAAAATATTTGACACAATCACTTAAGTATGTAGTGCACGCAATACCATTTTACTGCAGCAAAATGAGAGCTTTTGATTGGCTGAGACATTTTACATCATCCAATCATCCGTCAGAACTTGCATTTGCAAAGTTGTAATGTGCACCAGAGCCTTTGATGACTCGTCCTCTTTGTGACTAACTCCTCTGATGATGAAACACACCAAAAGAGTCTTAACCAGCATGCCAATCGATTCATCTGCCAATCAGCAAAGCAGATCAAGGGAGGACATCACCACAGCGCACTACATTAAGCTAGCGCATGGTTTTAGAAATGGAGTTGAAGACAAATTACGCATGAAGGACGTATCACTCACTGGTGCGTCTGATACCAGATACAGCTTATTAAGAGCCTCTGTTCTGATCTAAATAAAGTCACTGTGTTGATGTAGCTGAGGTCATATAGAATCCGTCTGCTAGTTCTGCTTCTTTTTAGAAAGGATCTGGACTGAATTGTCACTATTATGGCAGACCCTTGACTTCAGCTTCACCTTTGACCTTTAATGAGGCGAGTCGTCTCAGTTCAGCTTTGAATTCTGGTGAAACTAACATTTTAGACCCCCCTCCCCCCTCCTATATGGCTAGTACAGTAATTCAGATTTGTAATTTTTTTAGCAGTTCCTTTTAAAGTATTGGCAAGGAAGGTACAAAATGAACACAAAATAAATAAATAAAAACAAAGAAATTATCCAAATGCACCTACAGAGACTTTTTTTGCATGTTGCTATGATACACCAACAGTAAGTAGATATTCAGGTGTCTATAAATGGCCGTCCCCTCCCTTTTTTATGAGTTTATGATTTTATTTTATACCCGTTTTATCATTCTCCAGGCAAATTGTATAATTCCGAACAGTAAACGGGGTCACACACAGAGGTTTAATAATTAAGGTTGAGTTCAAATAGAGTTTATTTCTGAAGTATGTGTTTGTGCTCTGTTTCTTTGCGTGTATGTTATGAGAGTGTCTGTAGGACCGTTTTCCCACTATTGAAGCGGTTCTTTAAGAAGGACTAAAAGATCCACTTGAGTTCTTCATAGAGGGGGTGGTACTAAGCTTGAAACCTGGCACCACAACACACACACACACACACACACACACACCACGGTTGGACCATCAACCCCCGCTAAAGGAAGTAGCTATTCAGAGCCAGAGACCACTTCATTTGTTTCCCATGCTTTAACACAATCTCTGTTGTGGTTAAGATGTTTGTAGCTTAATGGTCCTGCCCTTCATATTAAAAGACAGTAGGTTTAATCTCAGATCACTTGCACTAAACCTTAGAGTTAAGGGTTTGTTCAAATCCCTAATTGTAAGTATGACTAATAGTAATGCTTGCTTTAGAAAATTACACTTCATACACCATTAATCGTCATGCATTGTTCATGCGATGTATGGATACAAATGCATTCCTGTCAACCCTGCAGTTTTTCCCGGGATTCTCCCGTATCTTACCATTCTATCCTGCTATCATCCCGTTTAAATATTTTCCTGTATTTCTCCCAAATCATACAAATTTTAACCCATTTGTGACCCAGGACCACAGTCATATGTTTATTTATTTTTTAAATGTAATACATTTAATAAACAATTTTTTTTTTAGATTTATACATCATCTGAAAGCTGAAAAAACTAAATTTTGAGCAAATCGCCTTCAAAGTTGTCCAAATGAAGTTCTTAGCAATGCATATTACCAATCCAAAATTCAGTTTTGATATATTTATGGTAGGAACTTTACAAAATATATTTGTGTAGCATTAACTTTACATAATATCCTAATGATATTTGGCAAAAAATAAAAATGTGATCATTTTGACCCATACAATGTATTGTTGGCTATTGCTGCAAATATACCCTTGCAATGACTGGTTTTGTGGTCCAGGGTCACATTTGGTACCTCAACTTGGCATCCTAACTCAATGGCGCTGTTGATATGTGCGCAGTAGCCTACTGTAAGTACCGCAGGAAGGAACCAAGCATCACGAAATTGGGAAAAAGACTCATGTGGTGATCCGGCGGAAAAATAAAATCTACATGTAAATTTAACTACATCTGGATGGAAGCCATTACGACAATGCACACGCCTTTTTCAGAATGTGTCATACTGATTTTAATATCAGACATGGTGTAAAAATGACATTACAGCACATTAAATCACAATGTTGATAGGTAGCCTATGTTTAAATTATATCTCAAATTGTGTGGTTTGGTGTTGAGCAGAGGTGTGGTATTACTTTTCTAGGTGAACATAAACTTTCACCTAGTAGACACTGAAACAGGTGAAAATATTCCATAGACTTAGACTGAAGAAGAGGTGGGGGGATTCTGTAATTCTGTCCTTTTTTTATAAAACAAATATTGATATTAAAATAAATATCGGATATTTTACTTGCTACATTTTATATATAACACAAAAACATACCAGCACCTAGTAGGTTGCCCAATTTTAATCGATTTTTATTATAATGAAGCCATAAAAAAATCTTAAATCCCAATTTGCAGCCAATGCGGGAAAGCTTCACAAAACTTTATGAGAGTGTCTCTGTCCAATAATTGCACTAAGCTTTGTACTTTGTTACTTTTGTTTACGTCTCAGCTTTTATTTCAGTAAATTTGACTACGAAATTCAAAAGATAAATGATGTTTTGGCGCTCTTTACTGTGACGCTGTAGTCGCCTCAGATATACGGTGCATTAGGGCACGAGTGCAGCATGCTTAAACGTCTGCGCGGTGCATTACGGGATTGAAAGCGGCAGTTTGGGCATTCCTCGACTTTATGCAAATATCGAGCGAAAAACTTGCCTGTCGACAACGATCGTTTTGAAAAGAAGAAGATGAAACGCAAACAGGGTGTAAACATAGTTTTAGATGCGTGCTCCGCCCCAAATTTGACACGCCCTAAAGCAGTGTCGTTGTAGCGTTGGCAGCGGCACTGAGAGCAGATTTGACATTGTGGTGCAAACGCACTGTTAGCTTAAATGGCAGCAACATGAACATCATCCATTCCGCTTTATGTTAAAGCATACAATAAATATAACGAACATCAGAAGGTATGTTGAAAGACAGTACAACTTACTGAACTTTATCTATCGCGTTTCAACCGCGGAAAGATGTCAATAAAACAATCATGTGGACAACATCATCGAGGAACGTTTTATGTACGTTAACGTTACCTCAGTAACGTTAGCCGTTCAATGTAACTTAGCTTCTTCGTTAGCTAGCTAGAAACAATTACTTTGAGAGTAACATTTTGGTAAATATAGGCTACATACTTTATTAGATTAATTATATATTTTTAACCTGTTGAAGTAATATATTTGTCATTAGTTTTTAACGATAGCCACTATTTAAAGGTTTATAAAAGGAATTGGAGTAAAACAGGCCTATATTTCATTAGAAAGTGGATATAAATACTGCCTTATGTGTACATTTAAATGTAACTTAATTTGAGTGCTGATAATTAAAATAAAACAAGTTTAATATTGATATGAATCGAATTTTGATAAATAGGAATTGAATTTAATATATTTTGGGTTAATATTAACCTTTAATATTATAGTAATGCATCAAGTGAGAAGCATCCCAGTTTGCAGCATTAGTTGAGAGATTTATGTTTTACTTAAGAAAAATTGACAAGTGCGTAAAATATTTCCAAAAGAATCAATATGGAAACAAGATCAGTATCAAATCGAATTCGAGAGCTTGAAGTTGTGCAATCTGCATCCACATAGCAAAACCCCAACAGGCAAGTGTAACTTTTGACACACTGTATTGATTGCACTTTATATTGCTGAATCCTGCATAGGAAGACTTTTTGACGATAATAAATGTGTTGCAGATTAGAAAAAGACCTTTGAGCAGCAATAGTGGAGGGACACAATTAAATATTAAAAATGCTTCTGTAACAGCTGTAAGGCCACTGATCCATAAACACGACACTGAGCTATAGCCGGGAAAAACTCCAAACGCAGCAAATCCAGAAAGCTGAGCGCGAGGACAAGTCCTGCAAGACAGAGTGACCTACAACGTGTTTTATTAGGACTTTTGTATGACTCGAAAACAAGCCGCATTTCCTGAGCTATGAAATGGAGTTGAGTGAGTTCGCCATTAATCGCATTCTATGGATTAAGATATTCAGAGAAGCTGGAGAGAGCAGAGAGATAAAGTGTATGTCAGGATGCTGTGACTCAGCGGGGGAAGTGGCCCTGCAGTGGCGACTTACAGAAGCGCTGTCAGGAGCCGTAGACCGAAGCTGATAAAACACATCATTTATTTAGTCACTTACACACATATAGATACATTTTCAGACACAATCAGGAGTAGACTCCTAAAAGACAAAGGAGTTAGTTTCATTTTAGGCTACATGCCCAAACTTTTCTAGTCAAACTGTGATCCCTCCTGCCAAGCCGTCGCTGTCAGTAATTACTATCATTAGAAAGTCTTCATTCCAGTCTAGAAGAGATGTACGTTACGCTATGTTTAACATCTCAGTCGTTTCAGATGTAGTCTGCTTCAGTCACTCAACATGCGCTGAAAGGGAATTTTAAGGCAGATACTGATTCCCCTGTTCATTGCTACCACAAAACTGAGCTATATGCTGTATATACAATGTTTTTCTAGTAAATAAGTTAATAAGACCTACTGGGTGAATCAAACCGAATCAGATTTCCGGCCAAAAACAAAACAAAAAAGGCCTGACTGACGCCTGTTAGTACCATATCAAGGATTTTGCTTCATGACCAGAATCCTTTGCAGTGAAAATAAATTATAAATTCGAAATAGTTGTATTGTTTTAAATGTAATACCTTACAATAAATATTTATTCATTTAGAAACTATTTTTCTTTTTGTGTTTTCACAGAAGAAAAATCATACAGGCTGGCGAGTGTGAGTAAATAATCACAACATTTGTATAATTACTTTTTTTTTTTGGGGGGGTGATCTAGATATGTATTTTGACAGGATTTACCCTATCATGAATACATTTTAATGTTAGCATAATTAGTTAATTTGCTTTGGCATAGGAAAACGACTTTAACTACATTTGCAACTCAGAATGCCCACATAAGTGCCACAGCGCAACGTATCAGACCAAGTGTCATGCGAGTAGGTATATTTATGAATTCCAGAACTTGATGTAGAACCTATATACCATATATCATAAGTTGACCATGAAAATAAGCCGGTGTTGTGCCATTTACACAGAACTGTGTGTGGTGTTTGACCATGTTTCCTATTATTTTAGCCTTCTAGAAATAGAAATGCTTTTTATGCCACTTTAGCAGAGAGGGATCTGATATTATTTATCAAAGAACCTTGATCTGGTGCTACGTAGAACCATTTTTTTTAAAGAATAGTTTAACCAAATATGAAAATTTCTTTAATCATGCTGATGTTGTTCCAAGCTCATGACAATGAACATGACCATACAATATAGGTAAATATTGTACTTATAATTCTTTGCAATGAATGGACATAGAGCTAGCCAGTGAGTTGAACTTGGGAGCTAGATCAGACTGATTTGTGAATGAATCATTCATTCAAAAATAACCCAAAAGAATGAGTCGCAAAGTAGAGCTACAGAAGGGTGGATGTCAATATTTTCAATAATAATAATAGTAAACAAGTCACATGGGCCACTTTAATGATATGTTTACCATTTTATTGATCATTTTAAAGCTTGACAGCCCCAGTCAGTCCTCATTCACTTATATTGAAAAAAGTGGGCCGAATATTCTTCAAAAATATACCCTCTGTGTTTTACAGAAGAAAGAAAGTAATGCAGGTTTGATACAACACAAGATTGAGTGAATTATGACAAAATGTTCATATTTGGGTGAACTTCAAGTTTAACTAATCTGACCTGGAGGAAGAATTAAATGTTCTCACATGAAAGGTTGTTACCTTCTTCACTGTATAGCCCCTGTATCTGTTTTTCCACCAAAATAACCTGTGGCTGAATTTAAGCCTAAACCTAATTGACATAATTGACACCCCCAACTGTTGGGTAAACATTCTGCACTTGTATATTTTGTATCATAAAGTATTCGCATCGGGTTTGAGATTCAGTTTGCTTTGTAAATGTGAGATTGTAGAGCTCTGTAGAGTGTAGAAATGCTCTGCTGCAACAACGTTGCTCCTCCAAAACAGAAAAAAAACTACAAAGCTGTTCTTTTTGCTCAGAAAGGGATTTACTTGGCAGCGAGTGGGACTGCCAGACTGCTGAAATCTCTGCATATCACTTTCCCTTTCTCTCTGCATGCACACAGACAGACACACACACTCAAACATCTCTTTATTGATTTGATGCATGACTTATTCAACAGAATTGCTGTTTTGAAGGAGTCTTGCCTATTTTATAAAATCACTTTCAGCGGGAACGCCACACTCTGGCAGCCACCGCGTGATGCATTTGACGTGCTCATTCTCCTCATTATGATCTAACGCTACTCATTTACTCTTACACAATGATGTCTGACAATGCTAATTTCATATTTTAGCAAGCCGAGAAGAGGGGAGCTCTTTGGAAGTGTGTATGCATGCAACCGTGCAGCATACCTGTGCTGCGTATGTAAGAATATTACTGTGCATTGATGGCATCTTTAGTTTTCAGCTCCATACTCTTTCCATATTAATGAATATGAAGGCAAGGCGTTTGAAAGCTTGATGGGGCCTTAGAGTCTCTTACTAAAGCAGAATTTCTAACAGAGCTCTGCACCCATGGGCTTCGTCGCAGGGAAAAATGCAGTCTAACAAAGGTAGACTTCCTAAGCGGAGAGAGAACACATGCGTAGGAGGAAGAAAAATATAAGCACTCAGGATGCTTTAACGCTTATGGAGATAAACAGCATTCGCATCACTGAGCTCACAAATACTTCAGCTGTGTTCACAGTGGTTTACATGCCTGCCGTTTTTGGGTTGGACTTGTAATGCTGTTTGTCGCTTGTTTTTGGTTTTAGGAAAATACCTGTGTATGGTGACAAGGTCCAGAATGCAAAAAAATCCATTGCTGCTTTACGTTTATTCTATGTAATCATCAATAAGGGATTTCTAATGTGTTTGTAATAGAGTGAGATCTCAGTCTCATTTAACGCTCATCTGAGTGACGGACAGCCAGCATATGTGCAAGTCTAGTTATAGTGCGCTGGGCTGTGGAAGAACTTATTTACATGCGTTGAGCGGACCACACTGTTGAAAGGCTAATTATTACTGCACAGCACTTTACAGCATCATATTCAGTACATACAGTGTCATCCGGTCTTAAACAAGGCCATTCTGCATCTTACTAATTCAAACTCCCACACAAGCACACATGTGTACAAAACGGGCCATTGCACAAACACGCATGCTGATGGAGAGAAGCACGCTTGTGCACACATGCATAAAATCTTGCAAATCCCAACAGACAGTTTGAATAACAACTTTGATGAATGCTAATTAGCAAACGCTATTGTGTGCATGAACATGTGCAGTTTTATTAGAAGCTGTTAATTTGATACACATATGCATGGTCATAGAACGCATGCATTGTGAGCTTTAAACACAATACGCTCTCAGGCATTTCAACAGGGTGGTCTGGTGTATTCAAGGCCAACTCCTCCAGTCCAATAACAATGATTTCTTTAGCGCACCCACATTCACACACACTCCACACATCATCGTCTGATTTTCAGCCAGCATTTTAAAACAAAATATGTTGCAAATATTATGTTGGAAACTCTTTGGTGACTGTGAAAAGTTGTGTGTGTGTATATATATATATATATATATGTGTATATACACACACACACACACACACACACACACACACACACACACACACACACTAACAGTTTTTATTATTCTTTTATAAATATATATTCAAAACATGTGCGCATCATTAAATTTATAGACCTTTAATGACGCACAGTCTCTAGTGCAACCCTGGACGACACAGACATTCTTTGCCTTTATCAGTGGCTGAGTTGAAGTGAAAGTCTCTTCACGTGTGTGTACTCTATTCTGTAGTGTTCTCCAGCTTAACTACTTGTGCTAATTATCATTCCAAACGAGTTAAACCCACACCTCTGTTGCATGCAGAATATCAGAACATCATCAGGCTTTACAACCTCACATCTCACCATAACATTCATTGCTCCCACCCAACGCAACAGAGATATTAAAATTCAGTGCAGACCCCCGACACAATAAATTATGAATCATCCTCGTCTTTTCTCTGGTTATCTTACAGATCCAGGTGAAGTCTAAAGCACAGCTGCCACACCGTTGCTGAAACTGACTGTAAGGATGCAAAACGAGACTAAAAGTGAGTCTATTATTTGATGTTTATTATCCAAAGTGACTTAATTGTATGAGAATCAGAGATCATGTGTCTTGATCAAAGACAGAATAATTCATGTTCAAACCTGCAACCTTTCATTCAGGCAGCAGCAACAAACTCTTAAGCTAAGAAAACCCTTACAATGAAAGGGGCACAGATCTTTAACCACTAGGCAACACTACCGCTTTTTCCAGATTTCCTAAACAAGCACATGTAAATTAATATTTTTATAAAAATAAATGCAAGACCCAGAGGTCATACAAAACTTCTGGACTTTTCCCCCCCAGGAGTATCCCAGTGAGTTAAAGTTTTCTTGTGTTTCTTTCTTGAAGTGTTTTCTTGATCGGTTTACATTTATGTTAAGATTTATGCATAAGATACTGTATATAAAAACATTTTACCCAGTGAGTTTTGATTCACTTTGGAATTAAAAGTGGTTAAAGACTTTTACTCGTTGCGTCTGTGTAAACTAAGACATATCTCTCGATGAGCTTAGAAGCATGCAAAGTTTTCTCATGCAATCTTGGTATCTTTCTAAAAATTTTAGACCCCATATACGAGTTTACGAATAGTGTTTTGCCTTAATTTTTATGCATTACCACATACTCATAAATGAATGATATCACATCAGCCCTGATTTATGAAGCTCAACTCTGCACTTTGGCTACAGCATCATTTCTCTTTGCATTCATTCCCATTCCATTTCTCCAGTGTTATAAAACAGCAGCAAAGCTTATTTAGTATTCTGTGAGAAAAAAATGCATTACCTCTGTTAATCATTCCTTTTGTCGGCAATCTTGCATTTTTCCTCTTCTTTGCCGTATTTCAAACTGTTCCTTAACTCCGTCTGTGTGGGTCCGCACGCAAGGAGCTCAGCAGAGAGGCTGACAACACTGTCCTCGCTCATCAGAGAGCTAGCGAGCGAGAGCTAGAAAGAGAGGGAGGGAGAGGGAGAGAGAAATAGTGCCGTTGCTGTAGTAGAAAACACACACGTCTGGCGTTTGGGATGCTGCCTCGCCTCAGGATGCTTCTGTCTCCTAGCAACAACAATCGATCTGGAAAGGATGCATTTTTTATTGGCCAAAGAGAGAAAACTCACCTTTAAACAATTAGTACGAGTTACACGCTCAAACGGATAAATATCAGCTACCTAGATAATGCATTTGAGAGGTTGGGAGGTATATATAGAGAGAGAAACAAACATTACCTACAGGAGCACATGGTCAGGGTCTCAGGTGTGCTGAGACTCTGTCCGTAGTCATAATTGGGTATTAGTTATATTAATGCATAGATCAACATTATGAATTGCATGAATATTTTTCAGATCTGTTTAAATGCAATAAAACATTGATCGGTTATGAGTGGGGGTATCTGTGGCTCTGTGTGAAATGAGCTCTGCCCACCGACAGCAGTGCGCAGTGACGTTAGATATGCAGCCAGATCATTTTCATTCTGCATGCAAACACATCTCTGAGAGTTTTAATTATGCGCAGAGAGACCATGGCCATTACAAGTTAAGGTAATTGTTTAGAAAACCAATTTAACATCTGCAATCTGTCATATTTATTGTGTGTGGCTACACTCTTGTCTCATTATGCTGACCCTCTTGAGATGTCTGGACACTTGTAAACACTTGAGCATGTTGTGCTTTACAGTGGAGGATGTGCAGTTAGATTTCTGTCCTTCAATACTAATCCATTCTGTCTCAGATGTGATGTCAACAAGGTATGTCGGGTGTCATTAAAATGCAAGCATTTAAGTCTGTGGTTCCCCTCGAATGGGCTTCAATTGGACGGAGCAAAGGCGCATGCATGGCTGCGCTTGTGTGTGTGGCGCTCTGCTTTGTCCACACTTTACTGCATGAGAAATACAAAATGTTCGTTTGCGGAGGAAAATATGTAATAATTGATTCACTCTTAATTATTTATGCCTTTTTTAAAGTCAGTGAAGTGTGGAGTGGAATTCGGGAATGTGAATGTTTAATTTCTGTAATGTAAGAAACCACATACTGATTGTTTGTCTGTGTGTGTGTGTGTGTGTGTGTGTGTGTGTGTGTGCATGTGTGTGTGTGTGTGTGAGATAAACTAGTTGGCATGCACGGTGTGGTGTTTAGCTAATGTTGTACAAGCACTGATGTGAGGCATTACTGCTCACCGATCACACACAAACACATTTATCTAGCTAAATAAATAAAGATAGTAACACACTGAATTTAAACATCTATTGCTCTTCTCTTAATAGGATATCCATAATTGTCATATCTAGTTTTGTTTTCAGGAATATTTTGTCTTCAACCTATAGATAAGTACACACACATACAAACTGGTTTTCATGTTTTATGGGGACATTCCATAGACGTAATGGTTTTATACTGTACAAACTGTATTTTCTATGTCCTTATCCTAACCTTACTCCTAACCCTACCCCTCACATAAAACATTCTGATATTTTAGATTTTCCAAAAAAAGTATTCTGTATGATTTATTAGCTTGATTCCTCATGGGGACCAAAAAAAATGTCCCCACAAGGTCAAAATGCAATGGTATTACAATATCATGCACCCATAACGTAGGCAATACAAGGAACACACACACACACACACACACACACACACACACCATCAGCTCTATTAGTCCATCCACATGAGCTTAATATGTGTATCTTTATGTTAAGGCATTTTTTTCATTGTCGACTTGATTTACGTCTTTATATGCATTCGTATATTGTAATATTTTGCATTAGAGTTAATATCATGCACTTTTACAATATAAAAATAGGTAAGGAGGTGGAGTTCAATCTTATAAAAAGGTTTATGCCATTTTAATGGTGACCTCCAATAGTGAGTAATGCATATCAAGGGGAAAGAAAATAGGCAGCATGTATTAATACCACGCCGGGTCTGCCGCTAAACAAATGAGACTTGAGAGAAATTATTTGAGCAAGGACCCTCCGGGGTGTGCTGTTAGACCCCCTCCATTACCCCCTCTCTCTATCCTTCTCACTTCTCTCTCTCTCATTCTCTGGTTCTGTCCTCTTAAAGTGACAGATAATCTAAGGGGCCATTTACAGCTACATATGAGATTTACAAATGTTCCAGTGTTATTGCATGGGGATGCATGTTGTTGGGAATGAGTAGTGACTTCCAGATGGAAGACTTTTATGAGTCACCTACCGATGTGAATTATGTAACCTCTCTGTCATTGCTTAATATCTCTATTGAGGCATGTAATCGGCAATTTTGTAAGTCCGTGCTGGGTGTTCTGAGGTGGAATATGTTGTGTTTATACAAATTAATATGTGGATACACGCATAATGATCTATAAATATGTCTTCAGGCAAAGCATTACTAATAATACAGGGCATATTACTGTGAGTAATGAACATGTTTCATGTAAGACCCCATTATATCAAAACTGAAGTTTTGCAGCTTTTTTGTTACTGTTTGTTAGGTGTGAGGTCTATATGCTAGTGGACACAAAGTTTAAAACAAAATAAAATGTATTAATTATATATATATATATATTTTTATTTTTATTTACATACATACATATACACACACTCACCGGTCACTTTATAGTAACACAAATTGCTAATCAGCCAATCATATGGCAGCAACTCAATGCATTTAGGCATCCTAGATGTGGTGAAGAAGAACTCCTTTCATTGTATCCGAGCATCAGAATGGGGAAGAAAGGGGATTTAAGTGACTTTGAACGTGGAATGGTTGTTGGTGCCAGACGGCCTGGTCCGAGAATTACAAAAACTGCTTATCTACTGGGATTTTCACGCACAACCATCTCTAGGGTTTACAGAGAATGGTCTGAAAAGAGAAAATATCCAGTGAGCGGCAGTTGTGTGGACGAAAATGTCTTGTTGATGTCAGAGGAGAATGGGCAGACTGGTTAGAGATGATAGAAAGACAACAGTAACTCAAATAACCACTCGTTACAACCAAGGTATGCAGAAAACCATCTCTGAACGCACAACACTTCGAACCCTGAAGCAGATGGGCTACAGCAGCAGAAGATCACTCCGGGTGCCTACAATTCACACAGGCTCACCAAAATTGGACAATAGAAGATTGGAAAAATGTTGCCTGGTCTGATGAGTCTCAATTTCTGCTGTGACATTCAGATGTTAGGGTCAGAATTTGGCGTAAAGAACATGAAAGCATGGATCCATCCTGCCTTGTCTCAACGGTTCAGGCTGGTGGTGGTGGTGTAATGGTGTGCGGGATATTTTTTTGGCACAATTTGGTCCCCTTAGTACCAATTGAGCATCGTTTAAACACCACAGTCTACCTGAGTATTGTTGCTGACCATGTCCATCCCTTTATGACTACAGTGTACCTATCTTCTGATGTCTACTTCCAGCAGGATAATGCACCATGTCACAAAGCTCAAATCATCTCAGACTGGTTCTTGAACATGACAATGAGTTCACTTTACTCAAATGGCCTCCACAGTCACCAGATCTCAATCCAATAGAGCACCTTTGGGATGACTATAATGTCAAAAAGCACTGTCTTTTGGATGAGACGTTAAACCGAGGTCCTGACTCTCTGTGGTCATTAAAAATCCCATGGCACTTCTCTTAAAAGAGTAGGGGTGTAACCCCGGTGTCCTGGCCAAATTCCCTCCACTGGCCTTTGTCAATCATGGCCTCCTAATAATCCCCATCCACTTGATTGGCTCTATGACTCTCTCTCCTCTCCACCTGTAGCTGTTGTGTGGTGAGTGCACTGGCGCCGTTGTCCTGTGGCACTGTCGCATCATCCCACTTTCGCATCATCCAAGTGGATGCTGCACACTGGTTTTGGTTGAGGAGAGACCCCCCACATGATTGTAAAGCACTTTGGGTGTACAACAATACACTATTAAGCGCTATATAAATGCATCAATTCATTCATTCATTCAATCAAAGCTGTTTCCAATGTAGTTTCTCAGAGCCCTGCTGCTGGTACCACAGCTTTGATGGATGCCTCTAAAGCAACAGTCTCCTCTCCACACTGTGCCTCTGAAGAATAACGGCTTTGTACGTTTGCATGCATGTATGCTAGACTGAGCTGCTTTGTTTGGTCAAACGCCTCTCTCTCTTTCTCTCTCTCTCTGTCTCTCTCTCTTTCTCAAACACACACACACACACACACACATACACAAAAATATACACACAAACACCCATACACAGTAAAGCCTGATCTTTTGTGCCGGGTGCCTCTCCATATTGTCCAGCTGAGTTGTTGGTAAAAGAGAGGAGGGGAGAGGAAGTAAAAAATTATGTGGGTGATTAGAAACAGAGGGAGGAAATAAAGAAAGAAAGAAAGAAAAAGGGAATTGAAACGGAAAATAATAAATTTGGTAAGAAAAAAGGAACAGACCGATGAGATGTAAAAGTAAGGAAGAAGAATGAAGGAATAAATAAACAACTGGAGCAAGGAATTGAAAAGGAGAAAAGTAAGGAAAGCAAAGTTATATAAAGTAATGGAAGGAATGTCAAACAGAAAAATAGGAAGCAAAAGGGAGGAGGAAAAAAGGAAGGACTGACAGAAATCCAAATATATGAAACAAAAAGAAAGATAGGAAAATGAGAAAGAATGAAGGCAGGAAAGGACCCTTGTGTGGCCTTCATTTTGGGTTGTGCACTCATGGTCTTTGGGGTCTCTAGAGACCCCAGGCAACAAAATGTAATTTTGTAACAAAATCGTTTTTTTGTTTTTACAGTTCACCCTTTACCAATGTTATTTTACATTGGTTTATTAATGTTTTTACTCCACATTTGTGTAGTTTTTAGAGGATTTATGATATTTGTTAATTTATATAAATAAAAAAATAATTTTTTAAATAGGTTTTTATACAAAAACAGTTTTTTATGTGAAATTCACTTTATAAATATATACATTTAAAACATATAATAAATCCTCCAAAAACTACACAATTGTGGAGTAAAAACATTAATAACCAGAGTAAAATTACATTTGTTTAAAAACTATTATTTTGTTTCAAAATTACATTTTGTTGCCTATAAGAGACCATAAGTGTGACTTTTTTCACACTAACATAAAATCAAGATATCATTCCAATTTATTTATTTATTTGTAGATCTAGAAGGTGTTGACCACCATACAAAGTCTCATGCCATTTCGACAAAGAGAATATAAAAAAAAAATTCAGCAAACGTCGTTTGTGGGTCAAAAAGACCCCGAAGAATGCACAAGGAATGACAGCGAAGGAAAGGTAGGAAGAAACCAAATAAAAATAAGAAATTAGTGAACTAAAGGAAAGGAAATTAAAATGAAAAAGGAGAAGCCCACCCTCTCACAAGTCCCCACAGACGTTTTCATGTGCAGAATTAGAGTCAGTGTGAGAGTGAGAAATAGGGAGAGCAAGACAGTGAAAGAGAGAGTTGAACACTTCCCCCACATAGGGTGAGTCCATCTGTTCCCCCTCTGCAGACATCCATGGCCTTAATGTTCAGTGCAGTTCACCTATTAATACGATTATCAATGGCTCATTTATCAACTGCATAATGGCAGCCATACTCCACTGATTGATTACTGTTCAGTGTGTGAGCACACATACCTTTCTGTGCCTCAGATTCACCATAACTAACCTATCAGCAGTGTTGGGTGTAACGTGTTACAAGAAACACGAGTTACGTAATCAGATTACCTTTTTCAAGTAACTAGTAAAGTAATGCATTACTTTTCTAATTTACAAGAGAATATCTGAGTTACATTTACATTTATGCATTTAGCAGACGCTTTTAACCAAAGCATTCAGGCTATACATTTTTTGTCAGTACATGTGTTCCCTGGGAATCGAACCCACAACCTTTGCCCTGCTAACGCAATGCTCTAACCACTGAGCCACAGGAACACAGGAGTTACTTTTTCAAATAAGTAACACCAGTTACTTTTTTCCCATTTATTGATTGAAAACTCTCCTGTCCCCATGTTGAGAGAAATCAGATGTTACTGTAGTTCTAAAATAAATATGAGTATGCATTAATTCAGTGGTTCTCAACCTTTTTTTTCCCACCGGGCCGCACTATGGTCCAAGTGCAAGTCTCACGGGCTGCACGCATCATGCATGTCATTTACATACTACGTCATCAATACAAACCAACCAGATTTATAATAATATTTATAGCCTAAATATTATGATATCTAAACGATTACATTTATTTAAATAAATAATTATACTCGCCAATAATAAAGCACCTGATGCTGTCGGGAACCAATTTTGTGAAATTCTGATCGAAATGAGTAACAGCACAATGAAGTTGTGATTGTAAATTGCAGTCTGTAAGACACGCACGGAAGTGTTACTTGACACGTGACATTACAGAAAGTGTGCGTTCACAAATGTAGCCTATGTTGATCCAAATATGGAAAGACTTTTCAAATTAAATAATCTGAGGTTCTCTCCAGAGATGTTTTGTTTATGGGTGTTTATTTTTTCCCTGAACATCTTCAAGTGGGTTGCTGGGCAAACCGAAAATAAGTCCAGCTCTTCACTGCTGATGCTGAAACTATTCTTATTTGAAAGCGTTTCATCGCTGGCATTTTCCACATTTTGTTTTCCCTCTTAACAAATTTGTCCATTTTGATGCTCAATTTTACAGAACTAATGGCTGCTGATTACTATTTGAATTTAATTCTGCCAAAGTGCGTGCTTGTAAGTGTTCGTTAAATGCGCAGTGCCTAATTTGTAATTTCGAGGTCCCGGAACAAAGCGGGGTGATGGATCCGGCATGTGATTAGAGGAGGGAGAGGTAACGGAACATTCGCGTGATCACATTGGTGGGCAATTTTAAGTGATTAACAGCGTGCATCGGTTGCTTTTATTAGGGTTAGTACATGAAAAAGCCATGACATTTTGAAACCGCAATTTCCAGGCCTGGGAAGAAAATAAATAATGGTAATAGAGTTCTAATTAATCCTGTCCAGAATTTTGTGGGGGATTGTGTGCATAGTTTTACTCATTCCCACAGCTTTCGAGTTTATAATGAGGAAAATTCCTGCAAACATTTATTTAATATAGCATGTAGGTTAGATGAGTAAATAAATCCACACAAACTATCAGATTAAATCAGTCATTTGAAAACAGCATGAGTTACTTTCACTCTCTCAAAGCGGCTTCACATCAGCGGATCTCATCTGCAATACAAGGAGCTGCTGCACGCTGTCGCTGATCCAAGACTTTCACTCGCATCTCGGGACAGTTGACAATTGTAATTTGCTTGATCGGGTCATCATTGCATCGTCACACAAAATGTATAATTTGCAGGTCTTTTTAGACTGAGTGCTGAGTGCTCAGTCACATCCAAAGCCACCTATAAAGCGAGTATCATATTGAGTTATTTTTCCAAGGTTGTTTTTGAGCTTGAGTGGACAAATACACACAAAATTACGCAAAAATGGCCGTCCTGGCGAGTATCCAGGTTTTTTCTTAAGTAAATGTGAACAGTTGAGAAAGAAAACGAATGCACAAACTCAACTGCTGCTCTAAAACTCTGCCGTGCCGCCCCCACTTCACTCTCATAATTAAATACAATTTTAAAGATGCACTTGAAAGACTGGATCATTTGTTTATTGATACAACTGCGTGAAAATAAAAGCAGACACGGGCATGTTTTCTGATTATTAAGTTTTTTCCCCTACTGCAACGTAAAATACATAAATAGGCCTAAATAATAATAATAAATACCCACTATTAAAGCTGCAAACTCAAATATAGTGTGCAAGCCTGAAGTGGCCATGAGAAGATTTGGGAGAATCCCCTGTGAGCAGCGCAAAACAGCTGGTGTAGTCAGGGCTTAATCTGAACAAACCCGGTCCGGATCGGCACCTCCGAACTCGGATCATCTCATTTGGCGGATCCTCTTCCTCTAATGAAAGACGTTCGTGTCAGGGTTATTATAGTTTTTCATTTTTAAATTCCCTTTTATTTGAATATTGCTTTCAATTTTCGCTATAAATTTCAGTTAATTTTATATTTTTTTATAATTTGGTTAATTTGAGTTTCGTTTTTATTTTGTGAACAGTTTTCTACTCTATACAGGTTAGTTTGCATTTTAATTTGTGTTTTAGTAATTAAAGTTTAGCAGAATTAAAATAACACTTCCTGAGTGCAGATCGAAGACATTTTAATTTAAGCTTATTGAAGCAAACCACTAGCGACACTAAATTAAAGCATGCTAGATTGATTAGAAAATGAATATTTATTTTTAATTATTTTATTTAGTTGCTGTTGGTTTCGTTTTGTTTTAGCTTTTCATTTATTTTGACATTTCTTAAATTCTCTTTCTTGCCTAAATGCCTTTATTTTCATCAAATAAAGTTCTTAATATGTCATATTTTACAGTTTAAACATGTATACAACATTTCTTATATTTAAACGCGTTTTTAAACTAAGCATTTTTAGAAGCAAAAATAAAACATTTCATAGTCGGAAAAAGACAGATGCGGCTTGTTTAGGTGACTTGGTTTGCTTTGCATTAAATACAATGGGTTTATAGATTAAATTAAACAAACCTATATTTGACCAAAAATAAAGGCTATCATCTTACCTTTCAGAAGCGCGTGTCTGGCTTTAAAACTCATCCATGTCTGGATAGTTTTAATCGTTATGATGACATTTATGAATGTACATTAGGATGTTTTGCATGTAGAGTAGCCTATTGATGGCGCTCAGTTGGGGGTGGCGCGGGAGAGGCAATGACTATGAAGCAAAGTTCATTTAGAGTAACTAGGGGGGGGCATGTGTAGGCTATTGCATGTGTAGGCTATTGATCCGTGCATTATGTCTTGTAAGAGCAGAGCAGTTCACATGTCGCGTCTTTTGTGTGTTCAGGCCTTTTATTTCAAATGTGGATGTGCTGCAAGGGTGGTCATTATAGAGGATTTTTCTCATATGCACACTATAGGTCAGTACAAACGTCTTTCATTGGCGCGTGAGGAGGGGGATCCAACAAAATGAGGTGCCGGATCGGATTTCAGAGGTGCTGGATCCGGATCCGGCTTGTTCCGGCACAAATTAAGCCCTGTAAAGGCATAACATTAATTACGTGAGTACATAGGTCTGCTCATGTCTGAAAATAATAAATGAAAAACAAAATTATTTTACATAACAAAAACATTAGTTTATATTGGAAGAGCTCTTTTCCAAAACGCTATAAATCCATTTTAATAGTTTTCATGAAAATGGCATTTTACCTAGACCCATACATTTTGTTAATATTCAATTTATCATGTTAAAATGGTCTGTTGGTTCAGTCTGAACATGTTAAACAATGATTGTTAAACCCCGGGTCTGCACCATCACACCGGCGGGTCTCGAACCCGGGTTTCCGGCGGGAGGCGGGCGCTCTAACAAGGCGCCAAAGGCTACAGCTTTTAGCGTCAGTCGCTAGAGCACCTCTTTGTGAGGTCAGGAGAGTGAGGTACATTTTAAACAAGGAAATATAGCGATTTGGCATGAAACATTGATGGAGCAGTGAATAGGTTCAGTACACAGCAAAATGGCATGACAAACTCATTTTTTGTTTATTTGGCGTTTATCGCGTTTTGGAAAAGAGCTCTTCATTTGTTTAGTACATTTTTAAATGAATGTTCAACACATAAGACTGTAACATTCAGCATGGTGGACCGCATTCGGATTCTTGACGGGCTGCGGGTTGAGAACCGCCGCATTAATTAATCTCACTTGCAAAAATAAAGAAGCAGATTCAGTATTCATCAAAATGAATAAAAAAATGCAACTCAGAATATGACGCAAACCTGCAATAATTACATGTTAAACAACACAAATATCCTTTATGTATTTAATCCCATTCCATAAACCAATGTCTTTGCTTCTGACCTTAAAAATACCAAAAAATACAAACATGTATGCATCTTTTTTTATTGCTGAAGTGTGTTGAAATTTCTTCTCCTGCATTCTACTGAAAATACATACATTTACTTTCCCTTCAGCCTGAGGCTTATTCATTTCACTTTTGGTGTGAAAAGGCTTTTATATTCGCCAAAAATATAACTTTTTTATTTAAAAAACAAACAATCAAGTCCTGCCCAGATTTAAAAAGTAACTCGAAAGTAATATAACGCTTTACTTTCCATAAAAAGTAACTAAGTAACGTAATTAGTTACTTTTTTAGGGAGTAACGCAATATTGTAATGCATTACTTTTAAAAGTAACTTAAAAAAAAAGGACCTAAAAGTTTTTGAACATGTTGATAAAATGTTTAACTGTCTGCTGTTTATTTCCAGAGACAAAGTAACATGATGCCACCTCCGACTGAAGAGACAAGATCAAGAGTCACCTTGACTTGACAAGATCTGTGAAGTACTGTTTCTGAGAATTCAGTACAAATTGTGACTTTGACTATACGGTTGACTCATCTGATGTGTCTCTTTATAGTTGTCACAGTTTGTCTTCCTCTGCCTTTGTCTCCTCACCCTTATATGGTCCTTCCTGTTTCCCAGTCATTATTAGTTCAGTTAGTCCCAGCCTTGTGTCCTGATTATGTTCCAGGTGTGTTGAGTTAGCTCTGTCTATTTATAGTCTGTTCTTCCCCATGTTTGCTGTCAGTTGTTAAACGTCATTTGTGTGCATCAGATCTCCAGGTCAGATCATTTATATCCATGTTCCTGTGCTCTTTGCTTTCTGTCATTAAAGACATTATTATTTAAAGTATATCCTCGTCTCCCTCGTTCCATATCCCTGAGATGCGTGACAGAACAACTGACCTACTAAAATGCAGAAGATGAGACTGGAGCTGGCGTCGATCAATGTGGCTCGAAGGCGGTGGAAATAGCCACTCGGGAGCCACAATCTTCATCTTCCAGGACGGCCGTGACCTGGAGGAGTTTGTGGAGGAGTTTGTGAACCATTGCCACCTCACCACATGTGATGACCTTACCTTAATGGAGGGATTCTGGTGTGGGTTGGTGGAAGATATCCGTCTCGTCATGCCGAGAGCTGATCCGAGCTGGTCATTGAAGAAATACATCAACCGCACTGTGGATCGCGGATCGAACTTTATCGTGGGCGAGATGGAGTCTGGCCCACAGTCATCACATGTGGCTGCCGCTCCGCAGTCCGTGCTACCAGCCATTCCCCAGTTGAGCTCCGCCAACTACCGGCGATGACTCAGAACCCGTCCGCCAGCTGCCTTATGGCCTCCACCATCTTCATCTCCGCTGGTCCCATCCAGCTCTGCTGGTTCCGGAGCGCCGCGAGCCCACGCTACCAGCGCCGCGAGCCCGCTTCCAGCGCCGCGCCGCGAGCCAGCGCTTCCAGCGCCGCCATGAGCCGCGCTTCCCGAGCGCCGCCAGTGCCCTCCAGTGCCTGCACCTGCGCCAGTGCCCTCCAGTGCCTGCACCTCGCCAGTGCCCTCCAGTCGCCAGTGCCCTCCGGTACCTGCACCTCGCCAGTGCCCTCCGGTGCCTGCACCTCGCCAGTGCCCTCCAGTGCCTGCACCTCGCCAGTGCCCTCCAGAGCCTGCTCCTCGCCAGCGCCCTCCAGAGCCTGCTCTTAGCCAGCGCCCTCCGGTGCCTGCTCCTCGCCAGTGCCCTCCGGTGCCCCTGATGGTTCCGTCCAGCTCTCCAGAGCCCCTGCTGGTTCCGTCCAGCTCTCCAGAGCCCCTGCTGGTTCCGTCCAGCTCTCCAGAGCCCCTGCTGGTTCCGTCCAGCTCTCCAGAGCCCCTGCTGGTTCCGTCCAGCTCTCCAGTGCCCTGCTGGTTCCGTCCAGCTCTCCAGAGCCCCTGCTGGTTCCGTCCAGCTCTCCAGAGCCCCTGCTGGTTCCGTCCAGCTCTCCAGAGCCCCTGCTGGTTCCGTCCAGCTCTCCAGAGCCCCTGCTGGTTCCGTCCAGCTCTCCAGAGCCCCTGCTGGTTCCGTCCAGCTCTCCAGAGCCCCTGCTGGTTCCGTCCAGCTCTCCAGTGCCCCTGCTGGTTCCGTCCAGCTCTCCAGAGCCCGGCTGGCTACATCCAGCTCTCCAGTGCCTGCTCCTTGTCAAGCGCCCCGAGGCGGTGTGCTGCCAGAGCGCCCCAGAGGCGCTGCGCTTCCCAAGCGTCCTCCAGTGCTGGTTCCGTCCGGCCCTCCTGAGCCCCTGCCGGCTCCGTCCGGCTCTCCTGAGCCCTGCCGTTTCCGTCCGGCACTCCTGAGCCCCTGCCGGCTCCGTCCGGCTCCCCAGAACCCCGGCGACCACGCCTCCTGGCGCCCCCTGAGAAGAGTTACCCCAAGAAAATTTTGGGGGCTACCCGCCATGGAGGCCGCCTGAGTCCCCGGATCCGCCGTGGCCGCCTGAGTCCCCGGATCCGCCGTGGCCGCCTGAGTCCCCGGATCCGCCGTGGCCGCCTGAGTCCCGGATCCGCCATGTGTCCCGGAACGGCACCGCCCTGGAGGCCACCTGTCCGGTCTCCTAGAACCTTGAGGCCTCCAGGCGCCCACCCCTCCCCTTTCGATGTCATACGGTAGCGGGGCGCGCCTATTGGAAGGGGTAATGTCTGGTTGTCTTCCTCTGCCTTTGTCTCCTCACCCTTATATGGTCCTTCCTGTTTCCCAGTCATTATTAGTTCAGTTAGTCCCAGCCTTGTGTCCTGATTATGTTCCAGGTGTGTTGAGTTAGCTCTGTCTATTTATAGTCTGTTCTTCCCCATGTTTGCTGTCAGTTGTTAAACGTCATTTGTGTGCATCAGATCTCCAGGTCAGATCATTTATATCCATGTTCCTGTGCTCTTTGCTTTCTGTCATTAAAGACATTATTATTTAAAGTATATCCTCGTCTCCCTCGTTCCATATCCCTGACGGTACGTGACAATAGTCACAAAGGAGCATCTTAACATTGTTAACTGAGTGTTGAAGATCATTACATATGCGTCAAACAAACACCTGTTGCGGGCTGTGTGTTTATCTGTTTGTAGTCAGGGTGTGTGAAGGTGAGACGTCATGTGTCTGTTAATTTGGGGACTTTTTATGGTATTGACTGCAGGGTTGGATGGTAATTAGTTTTGGTAAAGGAGGCATGGACACTAGATTGAGGCTGTGAAACACACCAGCTCTCAAAGTATATCAGTGATTTAAAGAAGATTCTAGAATTTAAGCTTGTTTTCTGTGTGTAATGTTGAGCCTTTTTTTACTCTGGCATTACGGTTCACTTTGGATGGATGGATGGATGGATGGACGGACGGACGGACGGACGGACGGATGGACTGATAGATAGATGAAAGGATCGATAGATAGATAGATAGATAGATAGATAGATAGATAGATAGATAGATAAATGGACATAAAAAGTGTAATTTCTCTTATATATAAACGCGTTTTTAAACTAAGCATTTTTAGAAGCAAAAATAAAACATTTCATAGTCGGAAAAAGACCGATGCGGCTTGTTTAGGTGACTTGGTTTGCTTTGCATTAAATACAATGGGTTTATAGATTAAATTAAACAAACCTATATTTGACCGAAAATAAAGGCTATCATCTTACCTTTTTACTCTGGCATTACGGTTCACTTTGGATGGATGGACAGACAGACGGACAGATTGACTGATTGATAGATGAAAGGATAGATAGATAGATAGATGGACATAAAAAGTGTAATTTCTCTCGCTCGCTCCCTCCTCAGACTCGGGCCAGACTCATGAGGGTTGCCAGATACCAGATGAAGACACATGACAGGAGCAAACACATTTGACAAGCCTTACACTGTAAACTGATGAGATGATTTATCTGTGTTTTAATAAGCCTCTACTCATAGTTCTTTTTAGAGGAATGCTAAGGCTCTCTGACCCAGTTTGTTTGTTGGCTTCCATGGCTGCAATGTGCTGTTTTTTCCAATGATTGGTAAAACGGGGGGGTTGAAATACTATTGTGTAAACTGACTTGAGTGGAATCACACACACCAAAACAAAAACAGACATTCTGACACAGAAGCACATTTCAAAGTAAAATAACTGGCTGTAGCAGAAGCATGTTTCCTAAATATATGCAAACATATTATGGCCTTTTTATGCTTTATTACTGTCATAAAATGGCATAAAGCAATACAACTTGTTGAATTCCAAGACTTTAATTCTTACATAGCAAACAGCAACATCCTCTTGTGTGTGTCTGCCTTGTTGTACGGCTGCATTTTAAGAACAACCAAAACCAGGGTCCCAAAATCCTTCAAAGTTGGATTAGGATTATTTAAAGAATGTTGTTCCCTTTTTAATGAAGGTGATTCCAGTGTTTCTTAAAATGGGGAAGTGGAGTGTGAAGGGTCTCATTTAAACAGAACCACCAGACACGCTTCAATGAGTGTTAATATGGTCTTTCATGCCACAGCATCTCTCTCGGTCTTTCTCTCTTCACAGAAAGCTAAGAAGATGTCAGCTTAACTCTGCTGTCTGAAACTTTTAGAAATACACTGGCAGAAATGAATAGAATGTTTTTATATAATGTTATTTAAAACAACATCCTAAAAGGTGAAGTGTGTAATTGTATTGATTGATTTTAATGTACTTTCTGCTCTCACAGGTTAATGTAAAGGGAAACCAAATGTATATGAAAGCCATTTGTATATACAGTGTATATATATATTAGTGGTGGGCCGTTATCGGCGTTAACGTGCTGCGTTAACGCGAGACTCTTATCGGCGATAAAAAAAATATCGCCGTTAATCTATTCTCAAAGTTGGGTTGGGAGCTGGGTCTATACTACGCAAGCTATGATGACTTTCACCCTGATATTTTAGCGCGGATGTATACCTAGCCGAATTGCACTGTAGGGGGCGAGAACGAGTCTTCGAACTAGAGGCTCGCAGTCCGTGATGGAGAGATTGTTAACGGCTGGTCTATGTGGTAATACACTCGGGCAGGACATCCAAACGCTCACCTATCATTCATCAACCTCAAATATGGCTTTTCATCTGAAAGATGTATGTAGTAGCAACTTTACATGGCCGCTCAATATGATGTTAACCTAGAGAAATGTGCGCTATTGAAGTGTTTGTGTGGAAGCGCGTTTGCGCAGGACAGGCTCCGGTGCGCTCACTTGCTCTTAAAATCTCCGTAATTTTTGGTCATACAGATAAAAGTAGCCTAATACATCTTTCGAATCTGTAAAGACTCTACGTTTATTTGTGTGCACTCAGAATAACAACGAAACGTTGCGCTTTTAAGCAAACAGGATGCGCTTTAGGTCTCATGTGAACTTTCACTCCCGTGTCACCCTCTGCTTGAACCTGTGTGTATGCCTAACGTTACTGTGAAATTACCACATCAGACGTGACGTGCTAACATGGATGCAGCTATGAAGCCGCCGGGTTTGCTTCAGGGAAAATGTATTTTTAAGAAGCTTCCCAATGGAAACTGTAAACAGTTCATCACGACCTCTTATGTAGGCCTACAGTTCAAAATTCATGTTTAACTGAATAAACAGTTAGTAAACACAAGTTCATCTTATTGAACATAGTTTATTTTCATCACCAATTATCATAGTAGAACAGCTTTCTCAAGCAGTTTGTGATGCATTTTGGAAACAGGAGATGAGCCCCTGGTCTAATGCGCCACCTGGCTTGAGAAACCCGTTCTCAAAGACTTACTTTTAGTCATTATTTGGGTAGCACACATATTCTGAATGCCTTGACAGAATTCAAATGAGCCATTTTAATCTAGATTAATCTAGATTAATTCCAAAATTAATCTAGATTAATCTAGATTTAAAAATTAATCTATGCCCACCCCTAATATATATATATATATATATATCACATGCGCAAAGGTACCGGCGCGCGCTGTAGCCTGTGTATCATTTCATATCAAACAGCGAAAGAAACTACATGCAATGTCCTAGTTGTGCCGTCAGTTAAGTCATGTTAGCTGCAGAAAGTATGTCATTTTTGACAGAATATTCATTTTATGAATTCTATCCCTTTTTAAAGTGCCCCTATTATAGGTAATAAAATGTTCATATTTTGGTTTTGGGAGTCCCCATCAACAGGTTGACATACATGCAAGTTCAAAAAACACTTTCATTGTCTTATAATATGCATTTATTTTTACCTCATTTGCTCAACGATTCATTTTTCCAGACTCCTCTGGCTTTGCGTGATGCTAATCTGCGGTGATTGGTCCGATTGGTCTCATTTTCATTTCATCATGCCTGTAATGCCTGATAAAGCAGCGTTTGTGAGCGCAGTGCTGCTTTGTGTACAGCATTACCAGGGGAAACTGCTATTTTACCGCTCCATAAGCAGCATGTAGTGGCAAAGAATGAATTTGCATTTTCATTCAGACCAGCGCTAAAAAAACAACAAGTGGGAGGCGAATATGCTAATGTTTCATTTTGAAGTCAACATGAAATGGCTTGGGATTCGATTCAGAGTCGACTCTTTCTTTTGAGAGACAATAACTTTATACGCATTGAACTTTCAGATTTAAAACTTGGCAGGATGTTTTCATTCACTTAGAGCTGTGTTACACACTTCATGAAAGGTAATTTAAAAAAATCCATGATAGGGGCACTTTAACAAACAATGATAGAGTGATACACTTGATTAAGAGAAAAACGGTTATTTTCAGTTGTCGTGTTCACTACTAAAAATTGAAGGAACTAGTTTTAATTAACTAACCAACGGTTAAAAAGTATATACCCTGTTCAGATAATTACTTACGATAGCCATAAGGCTGATACAATGTTGGAGAACATCCTTTTGAAATGCTGTAAACAAGAGAAGTAAATTATATTTTACTGTTAAAAAAATAGGCCAAAGGAAAGTACTTTATTCTACTTCTTAATAGCCGTGAGCGTCTCGCTGGAGAAAAGATTTAAATGTGCTGCAGCGGTGCAGCCATACTGTGCACTTTATCTATGTTGCAAAAAGCAGGCTAGAGCGCATGTTTCAGGAGAGTGTCAGTTTGTGTTTCAGTCCGCGTGCCGTCTGCCTCTTTATCCCGATCGAAACAATTGTTCCCACCTAACCGTCACGGCCACTGTTCGTTAGCGCTTGACCAAAGGAGCTCTGCTCATCAAACATTAACTCTCCTTACTGAATTATTGATTCATCAGCGGGTCTGATACAGCAGCTGTGCATTGCTACAATGAGAAGTATCGGGAGGATGTTACACAACAAAGCAATTCCGAGAAGAACTTTGATTTGTTGCCTCTGCTCGGCTGCGAGTGTGTGATTTCTGTGCGGATGTGAGCGAGCTCGCCTGTCTGCGAGTAAGAGTTAGAGATGTGCCGATCGGTGTAACATGCGCTGAGGAATGGTGGCTGAATTGAGGAGATTTGTCTAGCTGTCCAAGTTGTCAATGTTCTTTGCTCACACAGATCTGATAAATTTGTCCTCATGCTGTGAGGAGTTTACAGACCACTTCTTCTGTGCCGCAGGGTTAATGTGCCACCTGTGGTGGACCGGTTCAGACCCAGAGAGGGTCATTAACTGGAGGTGACCCACAGTGTGGAGGCCTGAGCTGGATGCTCAAGCCTGGAGAGAGTGTGCTGTGCTGGGCTTGCTCGGCTGCCTTCGTTCCTCAGAGGCCTATGGAGGAGACATCTGCCACTCCGGCTGTTTTCTCTTTGCTGTCTTTATCACTTTACCTGAATTGTGTGTGTGTGTGTTAACTTCATGGACACTTACTAAAACTAAATTGTTCACCTGTCATTCATTATCTATCTATCTATTTATCTATCTATTTTTTGACATGGTATTATGTAGTGATGCACCGATCATGATTTTTCGTGGCCGATTCCGATACCGATTTTTTTCGAGCAAACTGGCCGATTCCGATTCCGATACCGATTTTTTTTCCCTTTAAGCAACCAAGAAGAAATAATGAAAGATTCTAACACAATAAAGTGGTTATATAGAGCATATAGATTTTATTTAACATGTATAATATTTAATTGTTTAAAAAAAATATATATATATATAAGAAAAAAGTTGCCCCCCAAATTCATGTCTGTGGTGTTTTAACAATGGATGTCACCCCTTTAAGAAAAGGGAGAATTCTATTTGGACTACTTCCTGTGTGTACTGCAGGTGCTGGTTGATCTGAGGGGTGCATGGGGAGTACATTCTTTCTTATAAATTTTGAAGTTAGCTAAATCTCTGACAATTTCATGTTGTCATTAGTGTATGTGGGTGTTATGTTGATAACTTGCAGATCTGGCATATTTTGATAAAAATATATATAAATACATACTTGTTGATATTTCCAAGATGTCCCTGATCTTGAAATCATCGTGATGGTAGCCTCCATTTTAGAAAAGTCTAAGCTGATTTGTATGTGGTGTTACTGTCTCTGGTGTTAATGCATTTTCTGGTAACACAGAGCCTTTAGTAACTTGCATTATAATCCATTTATTTTAATGGATATAGCATATTAAACTAATTTTAAATGCCTATCAATATATTTTATTAGAAAAACAAACAAGCATCTTTACAAGTTCTGCCTCTCATTTGCCACCCCAGTTGAAGATGGACCAAGATGGTTTTTAAATTGGGTTGAAACTACATAAAACTGGCCTTAAATGAAAACATTAACAGTAACCATGTGAAATTAAAGGCAACATTTGCATAGTTACAATCTAAACAACACAACCAACACACATTCAACAGTCCAAACAAAGATGTTACTTAATCAACATTTGTTGTCATTTTTAAAATTGGTGTAAAAGAAAAAAGGTATTTACCAGTGAAACTAAATAAAACCAAAGTAGGCTATATAAATAAATTATTCCAAAATGTTAAATCAAATAATGTTTAGTGCAACGAGCAAAAACAAAGATGCTACAGCTCGTGCTTGTTAAATCGAATTAAGTCAATGTAATTTTAAGGTAAAATAAAAATAATAATCTTGTACAGAACTGACGTTTATACGTTTGAACGTTTTATTCTTTACAAAAAGTAGCATTTCAGCTTTGTCACAAGTTGGTCTGTTTCTTTTCTCATCCAACACGTGAGAAGCTGCGCTGAACAACTGTTCACGGTCTATTCTTGTGCAGGGCGTGGACAGATACGCTCGCGCAAATTCTAGTGATGGGAAGTTCGGATCATTTTACCGACTCGGACCTTTGAGTCTCGTTCAAGATGAACGAACGACTCGAAAAACCCGAAGACTCAAAAAGTGAACTAATCAATTATCTTTCCGGCTCATACTGCATTAGTCACGCGATGAACGAACGACTCGAAAAACCCGAAGACTCGAAACAGGTGAACTAATTCCAGTACAGAACCTTTAGGATGGTGCGCATGCACGACTGAACGAATCACTCCCCGAAACGACTCGTTCTTCTCGTTCAAGACCGACCCATCACTAGCAACTTCAGCTAGAGCAGCAAAGGAAAGCGGCTCTTATTTGTGTGCCAGTAATGTTACACCAACGGCTGTTCGCTTCATTGTATCTGTTTTTCTGTGTTTGTTGTGCTCCTGCCGAATGTCTTCCACACAAATGACATGTTCGCACTTTCGGAAAAATCGGCCGAAAAAAAGACAAAAACCGGCCGGTTGCCGATCGCGCATTATAAGCAAAAACCGGCCGGTTCCGATCTTTGGCCGGTCAACCGGTGCATCCCTAGTATTATGACAGTGTTATTTAGTTTTTTGCTCACATACCATGCTTGATTTTCTTTGAATTATCTCTTAGTACTGTGTAAGTGGCTTAGTATATGAATATGGTAATCATTATGGTGCTATATATATAAATTGATACCATCACTGTAGGATGGCACCCTACTTTTCTGTAAAGGACATATTAACAGAAACAAAGCTGTAGGGGTACATTTACCTCAGTATTATGAAACAGCCTTTGTGTGTGTGTGTGTGTGTGTGTGTGTGTGTGTGTGTGTGTGGGTGTAGTATGTGTCTAAGTTCTCCTGTAGGTCAGAAAGAGGAAGTTAATTCCCCAGGTTGGGCTCCTGGCTGCCTCGTCTCTTTGATAGTGTCACTCTTTTCTCTTTCTGTGAGCGCTGCCTAAGATCTGTGCCACAGATACATCCTCAATAGCGCGCCACACTCGCAGCTGTAATGGGGAAAATGTCACACAGGAGAAGAAGCTCCTTTCAGCTCCTCTACTGAGCCTTTGTTAGCAACAAAAAGAGCTACTGACATATTTTATAATATAAGCTTAAAGCTCTGCCCGAAATAACTGAAACTTCTCATTCAACTTCACAAACATAAAGATTTGTTGGAGTTGACTATTGGCAGTCCTCATGAAGCAAGATAATGAAGGCTGACATAGTTAGGGAGATTTAGCAAGCGGGTTTGAAGCCAGGATTATTACGGGCTGCTCGGTTGTATCACAGTGACTCGCTGTCTGTCAGAAGTGTTGAAAAGTGTTCTGGACTGAGAACAGGGCATAGCGCAGTTCATTATCCATCCTTTAAATATTTAATTCTGCGATTTGATAAAAAATGATCTAACATTTATGATGCGATCTATCTCATTGTAGCATAGACACATTCATTTCATCTGTGGTGGCTTCCCTCGGGTCAGAGAATCTTTCCCTCATCCTCCAACCACAAAATTGTTTGGTTCATAATTTCATAAATATGTACACGCACATGCGCGCACACACACACATGTTGGTTTTTATGGTTTACGGGGACTTTCCATAGGCGTAATGGTTTTTATACTGTACAAGCTGTATGTGCTATTGCCCTACACCTACCCTACACCTAAACTTAGCCCTCACAGGAGACGGTGCATTTATATTTTCCCCCCAAAAAACTCACTCTGTATGATTTATAAGCATTTTAAATTATGGGGACACTGAAAATGTCCTCATAAATCACCTTCTCCTTGTAATACCTATGTCATACCCATGTCATTATACAAATTTGTGTCCTCATAAACCACATAAACATGCCCCCCACACACACACACACACACACTGTTACAAAAGGTTTAGATTTCAAATAAATGCTGTTCTTTTGAACAATCAATCAATGAATACTGAAAATATGTTTCATGGTTTTCTATAAAAAATATTAACTAGCACAATAATAATCAGAAAATATCTGTTTCTTGAGCTGCAAATCAGCATGGCAATGGTGCTTGAAAAATCAGCTTTGCATCAAAGGAATAAATTATATTTCTGAAACATAAAATAGAAAACTCCTATTTTCAATTATTATTCATTAAGATTATTAAAAAATAAGATTTATTTACAATATTACAGTTTTTCCTGTATTTATAATCAAATAAATTGAGCCTTTGTAAACATAAGAGAATTAAAATAAAGACAAATCTTTAAAATATTTACAGAGCAGTTACATTTTTGAACAGTAGTGTATGTGTTTGTATAAATGCAGTACATATAAAAACTAAATACCATGTAAAATCATGTATTTAAAAATGCTACTTACATCAAAGAGCACTATGGTATTATGGTAATTTCATAGTGCTTTTAGTAGGTTTTTATCATGGTTTACAGTTTTTTATATGATTAAAAGGTGTTTTATAGAACATATTTTTTAAATGGTTTACAACTTATTTATAGTTTTAAATAAAAGTCAACTTCATTTTAAGGTAGTTGTTAAGTTTAGGTATTGAGATTAGGGATGTAGAATATTGTCATGCAGATTATGTGGTTTATAAATGCTAATAAAAAGTCAAAATGTTAATAATTGGCATGCTAATGACAATTGGTCCCTATGCAAAAGGGTTACCTAAATAAATGATTTCAATGAAAGACAAATCTGGAAATATCTCTATATTTGTTAATGCATTTGTTTGTTTGTTTGTGTGTGTGTGTGCTACAAACTGGAGTCATGACCAAAGAAGTGCTAAAGTGTGTGTGATAAAGCATATGGCTACGCTGATGAGCTCTTTTTGGATGGCTCATTCTCAGCAAGCGTGTGTGTGTCCTTGTATGTGAGAGTCAGAAAGTGTGCCATGCCGTTCACTGGGTCTCAGATGTCCACTCTGCGGTCGTTTTGAGCGTCAGTGCCGCTTACTGTCATTTGGGACAGTTGCTCACAGTCCGACACAGATGGCTAATTAAACAGGCTAATTATTATACACCTCACCTTCCGATATTTATATGCCAGACAGCATTTCATATCCTCTCCTTCCTATTCTTTATCTCCCCTTCAATGGAAAAGGGGTCAGTCGATTCGCTCTTCAGCTAAAAGTTTCAACTTGGTCCCCTTTGAAATCGCTCTCCACTGATCTGAAGCTGGCGATGTGAACGGAGTTGTTTTAGTTTTCCTTATCTCTCTCCAACTTGGCTTGTTCTCTACTCTTTATGTCATTACGAGCCCTGCTGTTACGGATCCAGGTATTAGGAAATCTTCGGGTGTCTTTATCAGTCGGATAGAGTCCAAATCGAAACGTGCCAAGCCTGTTTGTGCTGTAAACATAATTTTGGCATTGTACTCTCCAAAAGTTAGCAATGTACAGTTCAAGAGTGCAGGAGTTATGTAGTTAAACTTTCACATGAGATGTAATGTCATTATTTTGGTTGTCCATGTTCTGATGTGGAGGTTTGAGTTCGAAAAGGATTGTCTGTAAATAGCTCACTATTCGCTCCATTGAGCCTTTCAGCATTTGTTTGTTGGTATGTGATTATGAGGATGTTTGTGTGCCTTTTTATTTACTGAAACTGTGCAAATAACTCTACTGTCCTGCTGTGATCCAAAGAATAATTAAAGAAATAGTTCATCCCTGAATAAAAATGTAGTCATTATTTACTCAGTCTTATGTCGTTCAAAATGTTGTCATGTAGGAACCAATAACATTGAATGATCTTAATAATGTTTAACTTGCTGTAACATGTTTTAATATGCACAAATGCAAATTTGAAAGCTTAAATTTTAGGCATACATTTCACAAGATCAATATTTATGATACCTTATGGTACTTTTTCATGATTGTTTCTTTTGAAAATGAGCAACCTGGACCTGTCCCAAACATCTTTTGTGTTTCTTTGAACAAAAACAAAATGTCACATGTGTAATTTATAGTATACATTCAGTTGGCTATAATTACAGTGATTTTTATTTTGGGGTGAACTATCAAAGATGGCAGCAAAAAAAATCTGATGGTCCTAATGCTGTTATTTTATTTTGTACAACAAACTGGTTGCCAGTAAGACAAGCTTATATATATATATATATATACGATACATTAATGGTACATATGAAGCCGCTACCGTTGGGATGCGATACGATACAGTGCGATCCGATTTCGATTCGATTTGATTCAACACAATGTGATTCGATGTAATACGATGCAATGGAGAAAATATGATAACTTTTAATACCTCGAGGCGTGTTTCATAAAACAAGTTAGTCTAACTCAGTGTTAAATGATTTGGTTCCATAAAGCAAATTTAACATGGGCCTAGATCAAGCTTAGTCACTGTGACAACTTATGCTGGGAAACTAATCTGGTCTAAAGCAGGTTAACTGTCAGACTAAACTGAGTTCCGCTAACACTGACCAATAGGAAAACAATGATATTACCACTCTCTCACACACTTTTATTTGACTTTTTTATTTATTAATTGTTTTAAAGTTACTAGCCATGCAGCCTTTCTCTCTGGTTTTATGACAGCTGTACCTTTTATAGTTTGCAGAACAGAACAGATAGCAGAACATTACAATCTAAAATTGCTCTTAAAGCATTAAAAAAACAAATTAAAAGTTAGAATCACTGAATTAAAAATGTAAATATATAATAAAGAAAATGACTATATTTTAACTGCTTTTGGAAGCACAAAAGCTTCTGATTTACCCATTACAATAGTCCCTGTACAGTTACTGCTATCATAAAAATACACTTAGCCTATATGTAGGTTTAAAATTCTACAAAAGACACATTTAATGTCCAACAACAAATATTTCAGCAAAATGTATATTTGACACTGAATTATTGTGCTATTATTCTATTGCCTTCTGTCTGTTTAGTGTGCATGCACACCGCAGTGCTCTTTCACTCGCGTCAGTACCGACAGCAAAACGGACATATGTGCATGACCTTCTAACATTTACAGATTCAAAATATACCTCTGACATGTCATACAATGTCTCAAATGCATTTAACAGCACAAATATATTCGCTCTTTGCTATGATCGGCTGCTTAAGAAAAAGCGTGAACGAATAATTGAGATTGTGTGAACTTAATTAGTCATTTATGGAACCACTTTATCCCCAATTGATTTGTTAGGTTATTTCAAGCCAGGTTTTGGATTTTAATCCCTGTTTTTCTTCTGGTCTCCGTGGTGTTGTGACGTCATATTCACGTGGCAGCGGTGTTGAGACTGAGAACGTGCTTGAAAATCTGTTTAGAAAGGAGAAATCAATCTACATATAAAATATTGGTCTCAGATTATTGATCATTTTCTAAAAAATAAAAGTGTAGCACATCCAATAGTAATTAAATGTAAATAAATCAGTTTTTACCGATGCAAATGTGTTAGAAATGAGGCATCGCGATATAAATGCCAACTTGTAGTGATTAACTTTTTATGCTGATGCATCGAGCGAATCGGGGAATCTTCTCATCCCTAATATATATATATATATACTGTTTTTTTTTGCATATTCAATTTTTTGCATATGTGTCACAATTGAATGATTCAGATCATCAAACTAATTTTAATTAAACAAATAAAACAGAGTAAATACAAAATGCAGTTTGAGATAATGATTTCATTTATTAAGAGAAAAAAGCTGTCCAAACCTGCTTGGCACTACGTGGAAAAGTAATTCAAGTAATACAATCTAATAACTGGTTGTGCCACCCTTTGCAGCAACAACTGCAATCAAGCGTTTGTGATAGCTGGCAACGAGTCTGTCACATCGCTGAATGCAGAATTCAAGGTTCTATCAATTATGGCAAGTCATACAGTTCTTGAAGCTGCAAAGCAGCCCCAGACCATCACACTACCACCACCATGTTTGACTGTTCTTTTTATGAAATTCAGTGTTGGTTTTGCACCAGATGTAACGGGACACACACCTTCCAAAAAGTTAAACCTTTGTCTCATCAGTCCACAGAATATTTGCACAAAGTCTTGGGGATAATCAATATATTTTTTGGCAAATGTGAGACGAGCCTTTATGTTCTTTTTCATTTCATTTCAATGTTATTTATATAGCACTTTATACATACAACTAAGTTGCCCAAAGTGCTTTACAGAATAGAACAGACAGTAATACCTCAATATAATGATAGTACAGCCATTACAATTAATTAAATCATAAAAAGACATCGATTTTTTAAAATGCCAAAAACAGTAAATAATGTTTTTACTTGGATCTAAAAAATAGTCAGAGTTGGTGCCCTTCTAATCGCTAGAAGCAACTTATTCCACAGATTTGGGCCGATCACCGCAAACACCTGATCACCTTTGTACTTAGATCTAGTTCTGGGTACTGTCAAGAGTGCCAGATCACTGGATCTAAGTGATCTAGAGGGAACATGTCTTAGAAGGAGATATGCCAAATAAGCTGGAGCGCGGTTGATAATAGACTTAAATACCATTAGCAGAATTTTGAACTCAATTCTATATTTAACAGGTAACCAGTTTTGGGAGGCCAGAATAGGTGTGATATGTTCATATTTTCATGTCCGGGTCAGGAGTCCACCAGCAGCGTTCTGGTCAATCCAGAATTGATTAATTAATACCGCAGTTGAGCGAGTTACAGTAGTTTAGGCGGGAAAATAACAGCGCATGGATGATTTTCTGAGTATCTGAAAAATTTGGGAATGGTTTAACTTTTGCGATATGACATAGATGAAAAAAACAAGACTGAACCACAGTTAACTTGTTTATCCATTTTAAGCTCGTTATCAATTCGGAAGCCCAGATTTTTGACACATGCTCTCATGTTTGGTTCAAACTTTTTAAATTTAGTTTTAAGCATTGCCGTAGCACATGATGACCCAAATAGAATGATTTCTGATATTTGGTCAGCAGTGGCTTTTGCCTTGGAACTCTCCCATGGATGCCGTTTTTGCCCAATCTCTTTCTTATTGTTGAATCATGAGCACGGACCTTAATTAAGGCAAGTAAAACCTGCAGTTATTTAGATGTTGTTCCGGATTCTTTTATGACCTCCTGGATGAGTCGTCGTTATGCTCTTGGAGTAATTTTGGTTAATAAAACAAAAAGCTTTTCACGGCACTGTATCTAGCTATTTTAAAAAGTGCTTTATAGAAAACATATAAACGCCATACAGTTATATACAGTGCCCTCCACTAATATTGGCACCCTTGGTAAATATGACCAAAGGCAGCTGTGAAAATAAATCTGCATCATTTATCCTTTTTATCTTTCATTCAAAAAATTCACAAAATTCCAACCTATCATTGAAGTAAAACAATTGAAATTGGGGAGAAAATCTCATGATGAAATAAATGCTTTCACTATTTCATGTTGGCCACAATTATTGGCACCCAATTATTGCAACGTCCTTTTTCCAGGGTAACAGCTCTGAGTTTTCTCCTATAATGCCTGAAGAGTTTGGAGAACACCTGATAAGAGATCAGAGACCATTTTCTTCATACAGAATCTCTCCAGATCCTTCAGATTCACAGCTCCATGATGGTGCTTCTTCTCTTAGTTCACCTCACTCATTTTCTGTAGGGTTCAGGTCAGAGGACAGGGACAACCAAAGATTCATTTTGTGCTCAGTGACCCATTTTTGTGTTTATTTTGATGTTTGTTTTGGATTGTTGTCCTGCTGGAAGATCAAAACATGGCCCATTATAAGATTTCTAACAGAGGCAGTCAGGTTTTGATTTTTTTATCTGTTGGTATTTGATAGAATCCATGATGCCATGCATCTGAACAAGATGTCCAGGACCTCCAGCAGAAAAACAGGCCCACAACATTAAAGATCCAGCAGTATATTTAACCGTGGACATGGGGTAATTTTTTATCCCTGTTTGTACTAAACTCATCTGGTGGGGTTGCTGCCAAAAAGCTATTTTTTCAGTTTCATCTGACAATAGAAGCCAGTGCCATTTGAAGTTCCAGTCGTGTCTGACAACTGAATTTGCTGGAGTTTGTTTTTGGATGAGTGAGGAGAATTTTTCTTGAAACCCTCCCGAACAACATGTGGTGATTTAGGGGATGTTTGATTTTTTTTTTTAGGTTTCTGACCCCAAGACTCAACTAATCTCTGCAATTCTCCAGCTTTGATCGTTGGAGAGTCTTTGGCCACTCAAACTCTCCTCCTCAGCATTCATTAGGACGATATAGACACATGTCCTCTTTCAGGCAGATTTTTAACATTTTTAGTTGATTGGAACCTCTTAATTATTACCCTGATGGTGGAAATGGAGATTTTCAATGTTTTAACTCTTTTCTTACAGCCACTTTCTATTTTGTGATGCTCAACAATCTTGTTCTTCACATCAGAAATATATTTTTTGTTTTTTCTCATTGTGATGGATGATAAAGGGAATTTGACCTTTGTGTTCCTCATATTTATAATCCTGTGGAACAGAAAGTCATGGCTGGACAATTTCATGCTCTTAGTCACCCTGGTGTGCTAAAAAATGTAAATATGAATGGGAATATACTTCAGAGATATTTTACTCATAAGAATTTCAAGGGGTGCCAATAATTGTGGGCAACATTCATTGGAGAAAAAAAAATATTTCATCATGAGATTTTCTCCCCACTTTAAATTGTTTTACTTCAATGATAGGTTAGAATTTTGTGAATTTATTGAGTGAAAGATCAAAAGGATAAACAATGCAGATTTATTTTCACAGCCGCCTTTGCTCATATTTATCAAGGGTGCCAATATTAGTGCAGGGCACTGTAACTTAAAAATAATTAAGTTCTAATAGAATAAGAAAATAAATGTATAAATGCTTTTCTTTTGAACTTTATATTCATCAAATAATCCTGAAAACAATGTTTCATGGTTTCCACAAAATTATTAAGCATCACAACTGTTTTCAACACCGATAATAATCAGAAATGTGCTGAAATTTCTTCTATTTCACAATATTATTATTATAAATGTATTGTTTTTCAATCAAATAAATGCAGGACTTATTTCATAAAGAGACTTATTTCAAAAACATTCAAAATAATCTTACCAACCCCAATCTGATAGTGTATTCTTTGCCTATTTTGTCTTTTCCCCTATTGTTTTCTATGCATTTTTAACATCTTCAGGTCTTCAAAGCATTATGCTAAAATCTTTTGTGTTTTATAGAACGGCAAGAGAGTAAGTAAAAATGAATTTTATTCTAAGGTGATCTATTGGTTTAAAAGCAACGACAGTGAACAAAACAGCCAGACATTTCTCACATTGTTAGTTGGCTTTATTTTTTCAACAAAGAAAGTTTTGCCCAAAGCCATGGCAGCCCTAACTCTGTTTGCAGTGGAGCACACACACACACACACGGACATCTATACACATATGCACAGGCAGATTTCTCCTGGCTGAGCCACTCTAGATGGACACACTGGCCTCTCATGTCTTTGTGAGAACTCAAGCTGCTCCCATGAAAAGAGGCTCTCCACGGCGGAAGAGAGGTGAAGAAAAAAGCTGATTCCCTCTTTCTCTCTCTGCCTCCCAAATTCAGAGCACTGGACTCTTGCAGTGCCCTGCGGAGGTTCACAGAAAAGAAAGCCGTATTGTTTCTCGAGAGATGTCTCCTCGATGCTCCACTTACAGTACACTCTGCATGGCTGCGTTAAATTCACACAAACATACACACTGAGCTGTAATGGGCTTATAATGGTAAACGGATCCTCAAAAGTGGATAAAATCCTAAATGGATGATGTATTACAGCTTGCTCACGTATTTGTTGACTTATTTATAATAATAATGTAGTCCCACTCAAAAGCACAAGAGTTTAAAGCTGTGCACAGGCGTGTGTTCAGCATTGCTTCGCACGCACGCACACACACACACACACACACACACCTTTCTGCTTATGTAAAGGATTCATTTCTAATTTGACATTGATTGATTTCTAATAAAACTTAGCCAAGTCTCATTATCGGTTTTGCATGTGATATGAAAGCTTTCATTTCCTGTGAAGAGGGGAAGTTGATGCCAGCTCTGCTGTGGTTTTATGAATTCATATGGAGAAAGATCTGTGTTCAGAAGGTTTGTTTTAAGACTGGTTTTTAATTTGATGTTTGAGAAAACTGACAGGAAATATAACGTAGGATACCAAGCTGGAAATGTGTTCACCTATACAAAACTCACAGCTATATGATTCTGAGGTGTTGTGGGTTCCTGTGATGTTGCAAGGCTACTTGAAAATATTATATTTATATATTATATAATATATATATATATATTATTTTATATATATATAAAACTTGGGCTTAACTTACTGGCCCAAGTCAAAAGTTCCGCAAGTGTCTGATATTCTGATCTCGTATGGCTCAGGTTGATTTTCCAGTTTGAGTCTATTGGATTTGTTTTGCCTTTATTTGCTTCCAGGCAAAAGCCATCATAACAACCACTTAAAAAGTAATGACATACCTCTTCTCAACAAGCCACATGATTTGGGATATCATTCACTTAGTTTGCAATATAAAAAATGCAGTGTACCTTATTAAAATCAGTATACTGAGAGCAACGTCTAAAGATCAGTATTAAAATAGCTATGCAAAGTGGTCTTCCAAAACTAGGAAAGGTGTAAGAAATGTTACTCTTAGAATAATTATTGTTTGCTGCATTAAAACTTCCTGAAATCATAAGCAACAGAGACACAGATCACGATGCCGCTTCTGTTTTCCAAGTGCTCCGTGCTCATTTGAAACCGTGGGCTGTGTGTTCTGTGCTGGCAGATTGAGACGCCAAAGGCACACACTGTCTCTTTTGGCAGCCAGTTCAATAGCACTGACATAAAAGCATTTAATAACATTCTAATCGCACGCTCTTGGCCTTGCCAGAAAAAAACATTTCACAGCTGAAATTAGCGCAAAATAACAAGAGAGTCCTCAAGAATCTGTTTAGCAAATCTGTTGTGATGTGGAAGAAATCTTCATTAGCGCTATCTTATCTGAAGATATCCGAAAAATCATAAAATAGGTCAGGTATTAAATGCGAGCGCTAGTGCAGATAAGCTCGATATGAGGGAAAAAAACAGGTACAATGTATCAAACGTAAGCCAAAAAGGCAGCGTAAGGTCAAAGTTATTACCCCAACAGAAAGTCAAAGCTTCAAATTGTCATGATGGCGTTGTTTTAATGAGCCGGATTAGAGCTGAAATGCTGTTTCAGACATGTATTGATCTACAGATATGAGATAAGTAAACCGTACACTGGATTAGATGCACTGGACTGCAGAGAGACACATAAACATTCAGAAGAGCCGAGAAAATCTCAGATAAAATATGAGCGTTTGTTCTGTAATGACTTCAATTGTGATACGACCATACGCCAAGGGCAAAACAACAATTCATGTGCCTGCGTGAACAGAATACAGCGCTCTTGAGTGCCTTTAAACGGCCTTCCTCTGGCTTATCGTCTTTGCAGTCTATCTAGTTGGTCTCTGAAATGGTTTCACCTTTAGATTGTGTGGTGCACTACATGTATTGCATCTATCAAGCTGCATTTGATCATTTGTTTATCATGTTTTTGTCCTGCTTAAAGTTGAATATGTTTGTGAATTAGACTGTCAAAGCTTGCTGTCGTGTCCAATCAGCCCTGTGTCTCCCTGTTATCATAGTTCATGTTTAATTGCGTTTCTGCTGCTGGCTATGCGAGGCACGTGGCGGGCCTTAAGTCTCTCCGTGATGTTATCTGGGACGTCATACATTAATCATCTCAGCATTCAGCTGTGGAACGGCACATTTCCCTTATGAGCTGATCATTTACATAAATAAATGGAATGCACGGCCAATCAGATCAAAACTCAATGTCCCATTAATAAAGCCGGTTAATGTGATCATCGGGAGTGTTTATGATGGCAGTGCTTGGCCTGTATTTTGGAGTATATTGCAAATGCTTTCCTGATTAATGCAATGGCTTTAGATGTATGAGCATTTCACACCATTTTTGTTTGGTAATCTTGGCTTGATGTGCAGCTTGTTCTCTAAAAACTTTAAGTCCATTTGCTCATCAGTTGTATAAGTGACATTATTAATATGCCGCTTGAAAAGATGAAGTGGGCGACTGAAAGCTGTTGTGATTTGTGAGTTATGGCTTTTTAAGTATGTGTTCCTGGATCAATTCCTGGTGATTCATTAGATGGATGGATGGATGGATAGATAAGTTAGTCATTATAGAGTGGGGAAACTATGATGTCAGAACACGGAAGAGTAATTCGCAGCTTGTTCCTTCGAGATTTTCCTATGGGGTTTTATAATGTTTTTTTATACTTTTGAGTAAAATAAAGCCTGTGGTAAACATAACTTGACGATACGTTTACGTTTTGTTCTACAACGTAAATTACACACATCCATACCCAAAACAAAACATTTGAAGCAGTTATGTTCATTTTTGAAAACATATGTGTTTAATGTGTTTAACTAGATAGGAACGTTTGGGCTGTGAGTGTGTGCAGTTTACATTGTAGAACAAAACTTAAAAGTATGGTCAAGTTATGTTTACCACAGGCTTTATTTTACTAATAAATTGAAAAACCCCATTATAAAACCCCATAGGAAAATCTCGAAGGAACCCGTGGCGAATTACTCTTGCGCATTCTGACGTCATAGTTCCCTCTCTCTATTAACTTCTTGTTTATTGAACGTTTGTATATAAAATTTTCACACCCACAAACGTACTGGTCTGAAAATCAGGTATTCAGAATAACAGCAATATTTCCTGTGTATTTGACTGTGCATTAGTACTTATACATTATTTGACACACTATTTTCCTATTTTGATATTGTGCAGTTTCTTTGTTACAATTTGTATTGCTAAAAGCGCTAAATAAATAAAGGTGACTTTGACAGTAGGACATGGGATATGGGATCCTCGCCACAGGTTGCATACCAGGCAGAAAAGACCAACCACTTAAGGGCGTAGAGGCGTCGCGTGGATGAAGCTCTATCCTGTGAGATCGTAATTAGGACATTCATCGGGGAGATCTAACAAGTCCTGTCGAAAGCCCACACGTGTAGAGCCCACAGCTTGGGCTGAGGGTGCCAAATAATTTTTCGCCTGAGGGAGGAGATCCCGCCTCAGGGGAACGGGCCACGGGGCTGCTATAAGCAGCTGAGTCAGCTCTGAGATCCAATGGTGGTTTCTTCAGAGCGGGGACACTCATAGCACTCTGTGTTTGTGTTCCCTGACTCGCCTGATTACCTGGGGGATAAGAGTGATCGGGGAAAGCGTATAAGAGGAGTTTGGGCCATTCGTGGGCCAACGCATCCTTGGTCTTCGAAAAATAAGCTCGGCAATGAGAGCTGTCTTTTGAGGTCAAGAGGTTGACCTCTGCCTTGCCAAAGATCTCCCAAATTTTCTGAACCGTTTGTGGGTGGAGCATCCACTCGTCTGAGGGGACGTTGCTCCGAGATGCACGCTCCTGGTTCAGCACGCCAGGCACGTGTGCTGCCCTCAATGAATGTAGGTTGAGATAAGCCCACTCCAAGAGGTGCCTAACTATCTCAAAAAGATGTTTCGAGGGGAGCCCGCCTTGGCGATTTATATATGCCACCATCGTCTGAGTGGACTAGCATGTGGTGTCCTTTCAGGTCCGGCAGAAAGTCTCAGAATTGATCTGAGATCCTATGGCGAAATACCCGCTTATATAGCCAGATGGCCCCGCCCATACTGGCGGGCTTTACCAAAAAATGAGTTTTCCCATTAGCGTCTAGCGACGCAATACGAGTGAAGTATCGAAAGGGAACCTAAATTTTATCTTAAAATCTGATTGATTGACTGATTGATTGATTGATTGATTGATTGATTGATAGGAATGTTGATGGACCAGTAAGGATGCTGATCCAGAAACATTTGCAAAACCTCTTTCACCACATGGATGCGATTTTCTGTTTTGTTCTTGAATGAGTCAAATTCAGCGAAGCATCCAAGTTTCGACAGTCACCCTGTGAAAAGACTTGACTCACGGTAGATGTGTGCTCCCTGATTCACAAGTCATTCCGACTCTGAAAATACTGTTCTGCGCAGCCTTGAGTGAAATCAGTCATGCGTTTTCTCAAATAAAATAGAGAATATGGGATAGAGGGAGGTGTGTGTGCGTGTGTGTGTGTGTGTGTGTGTGTGTGTGTGTGTGTATGTGGGTGTGTAATTAATCAATACACTGTGGGGGCTATCGCCAGGCTTGAGTGCATAAAACAACAAATCTCTTCATGGCCCTACACACTTTAAGTCTCTATCTATTCATGTGCCTATGGAGGGTGCCTTGAAGCTTACTGAGACTCTGATAAGCAGACATGTGTGTGTTTTTGTAATCGCCCACAGAAGAGCCGGTCTAACAGCTCTTAAAGTCCGCAGTGGGCGAGAGTGAATAGTATGAAAATAAAGCATGAATGCGAACACTGAATCGCTGCATGTCACTTTCATGTACACCGTCACCTTTTAGAGCCACCTCTATGTCTCTTATCTTACTGTAAGCTGCTTTCTAGCCTCTTTCTGCTATCTAGTACAGGGCATATCTTACTTTCAGCCTCTCTCTCTAGATCGATTCATATTTCACTGTTTTTAGTTAAATTTAGTGTGCTTTATTTGACAAAAACTGCATATTGCTAAAGCATTTGCAGCACAGATTAAGTACAATAATGACAGTGGATACGGAGTAATCTTATTTAATATTAACAGTAATTTTGTTGGTTTAATGTAAAAAGAAAATAAATAAAATAATAGTTTACCCAAAAATGAAAATTAGCTGAAAATTTACTAACCATTAGCCCATCCAATATGTAGATGAGTTTGTTTCTTCATCAAAACAGATTTGGAGAAATTGAACCTAACATCTGTCAGGGTTCTGTCACTTCGGTCTAGTGTTATTCATGGTTTTGTGACAGAGCCCTGATACCCCCGTCATGTCCTGTTTTCATGTGAGCGCGCGGCTTCGAGTGTGCTCGAGCCGTGCGCTCTCTCATCTGCGTGCCTTGTTTCATGTTGGAGCGTGGTGTTCGGATCCCGGCACTCATGTCTTGAGTTTCGGTTTTGTGTCGGGTTTCGGACACTCGCGCTCCATGTTGTGGTATAATATCAATAAGTCTTTTTTATTATTATTTTAGAAAGCCACAATGGACATAGGGGCTAATCATTTCAATGTCAGAACCAATATGCTAAACATGGTAATTTTCATACAATATGTGCAAAGACCAGAAAGGGATGTGATGCAATTACCGCAAACCACTGTTTGCATGGAGCAAACTACACTCACAGAAATTACAGCGGTAACACATAACCAGAAGTTCATCCCCCTAGAAAAAAAATCCTACCTTTTAAAAAGATGATTTACACAACTTCACAGTTCGAATAATAAACTGGTTACACAACTTTACAGCTCAAATAATAAACTGGTTTTGCTGAATAATTCATAGAAGTTCTTAACAAAAATACTCACTTCACATTTCTGCTCTTAAACTCTTCAGAACTCTTCAGTGCCACTGCAGCCATTTTTTGCTATTTTATATTCATTTATTAATTATTAAATGAAATTATCAATAATTATTTATTTTCTGTGGTAATCTGCATTGTGCCACTACCCTTGTATCCCACTATCTATTGCTTGAAAACCCATTTTTGTTGCAGTGTTGCGAAAACCCAATGTTGCAGGTACTTTACTGAGAATCTTTTGTTGTGCATAGCTTTCGTCATTGTGATAACTTGTTCCTCGCACAAAAATCAGACGAAGACGTGATGGATGTTCCAAACAATGTAGCAAGCTTTATTTGGTTTTCTACAACACAACGTTGGTACATACGGGTATCTTGTTCTGTACGTTACGCAAAACCTTTCTTTTATTCACCCATGAACATAGGGCCATTAACAACTAAATAAACATTTAGTTGGTTTACTCCTGAAACATCACATTTTCCAATGTACTACAGTCATCCTTCACTTATTGATGTTTGGTATGGTAAGAAGCAGCTTGGACATTCCGATTTAAATAACATTTTATTTCAGAAGAAACGAGGGTGAGTAAATGATGACAGAATTATAACTTTTGAGTGAAATATTCCTTTAAGGATGGACCAAACATGAAAAACAAGCCTGAATGTGCCAATAACAGTTATAACCACCATAAGTTTATCTCTCTGTTGCTCATGCTGTCCTGGCTACAGAACATTTCCAAATATTTGTTTATTCTTCCTCTGCTATTTTCGCTGTGTGGGAGTGACTGATAGCAGATGAGTGAGTCAGGAGAGAAACTCATACCCTTATTGTCATTCTCTCGCCTCTGTGTGTGTGTTTGTCTTACATGTGTGTATGAGAGAGAAAGTGCTGGATTGTGTAAGATTGGGTGGATTGGTCTTCATGCTGCTTATTTTCAGGAAAAGCACACATACACACACATACACCCTGGTGTATTTGATCTCCAGGGATCATCTTCACACATCACTTAACATACAAAAACCAAAGTGGGCTTTTCACCAAAGTCAGGGACATGCAGAACTTTATGAATTGCAGAACTTTTGTCTGTTTATTTGTGTAGGTACACTACACGTATGTAATGACATATCCCAAGGGAAAAGGCTGAGGTAATGATTTAAGGGGCCAGTGTTTTTAAATTTTGCACCTTTGTACTTTCATACACACATATGCAGTTTCTCACAGAAGTGAATACATCCTCACAAATAATAAACTGGTTTTGCTGAATAATTCATAGAAGTTCTTAACAAAAATACTCACTTCACATTTCTGCTCTTAAACTCTTCAGAACTCTTCAGTGCCACTGCAGCCATTTTTTGCTATTTTATATTCATTTATTAATTATTAAATGAAATTATCAATAATTATTTATTTTCTGTGGTAATCTGCATTGTGCCACTACCCTTGTGGCTATCTATTGCTTGAAAACCCATTTTTGTTGCAGTGTTGCGAAAACCCAATGTTGCAGGTTCTTTACTGAGAATCTTTTGTTGTGCATAGCTTTCGTCATTGTGATAACTTGTTCCTCGCACAAAAATCAGACGAAGACGTGATGGATGTTCCAAACAATGTAGCAAGCTTTATTTGGTTTTCTACAACACAACGTTGGTACATACGGGTATCTTGTTCTGTACGTTACGCAAAACCTTTCTTTTATTCACCCATGAACATAGGGCCATTAACAACTAAATAAACATTTAGTTGGTTACTCCTGAAACATCACATTTTCCAATGTACTACAGTCATCCTTCACTTATTGATGTTTTGTATGGTAAGAAGCAGCTTGGACATTCCGATTTAAATAACGTTTTATTTCAGAAGAAACGAGGGTGAGTAAATGATGACAGAATTATAACTTTTGAGTGAAATATTCCTTTAAGGATGAACCAAACATGAAAAACAAGCCTGAATGTGCCAATAACAGTTATAACCACCATAAGTTTATCTCTCTGTTGCTCATGCTGTCCTGGCTACAGAACATTTCCAAATATTTGTTTATTCTTCCTCTGCTATTTTCGCTGTGTGGGAGTGACTGATAGCAGATGAGTGAGTCAGGAGAGAAACTCATACCCTGATTGTCATTCTCTCGCCTCTCTGTGTGTGTGTTTGTCTTACATGTGTGTATGAGAGAGAGAAAGTGCTGGATTGTGTAAGATTGGGTGGATTGGTCTTCATGCTGCTTATTTTCAGGAAAAGTAGACATACACACACATACACCCTGGTGTATTTGATCTCCAGGGATCATCTTCACACATCACTTGACATACAAAAACCAAAGTGGGCTTTTCACCAAAGTCAGGGACATGCAGAACTTTATGAATTGCAGAACTTGTGTGTGTTTATTTGTGTAGGTACACTACACGTATGTAATATCCCAAGGGAAAAGGCTGAGGTAATGATTTAAGGGGCCAGTGTTTTTAAATTTTGCACCTTTGTACTTTCATACACATATGCAGTTTCTCACAGAAGTGAATACATCCCTCACATTTTTGTAAATATATTATATATTTTCCTGTGACAAGAAATGACACTTTGCTACAATGTTAAGTAGTGAGTGTACAGCTTGTACAACAGTGTAAATTTGCTGTCCCCTCAAACTAACTCAACACACAGCCATTAATGTCTAAACCGCTGGCCACAAAAGTGAGTAAACCCCTCAGTGAAAATTTTAAAATTGGGCCCGATTAGCCATTTTCTCTCCTCGGTGTCATGTGACTCGTTAGTGTTACAAGGTCTCAGGTTTGAATGAGGAGCAGGTGTGTTAAATTTGGTGTTATCACTCTCACTCTCTCATACTGGTCACTGGAAGTTCAAAATGGCACCTCATGACAAAACTCTCTGAGGATCTGAAAAACAGATTAGTTGCTCTACATAAAGATGGCGTAGCCTATAAGAAGATTGCCAAGACCCTGAAACTGAGCTGCAGCACGGTGGCCAAGACCATACAGCGGTTTAACAGGACATTTTCCACTCAGGCCTCGCTATGGTCGACCATAGAAGTTGAGTGCACATGCCCAGCGTTATATCCAGAGGTTGTGTTTAGGAAATAGACGTATGAGTGCTGCCATCAATATGGCAGAGGTTGAAGGGCGGGGGGGTCAAAGCTGTCAGTGCTCAGACCATACGCAGCACACTGCATCAAATTGGTCTGCATGGCTGTCGTCCCAGACGGAAGCCTCTTCTAAAGATGATGCACAAGAAAGCCCGTAAACAGTTTGCTGAATACAAGCAGACTAAGGACATGGATTACTGGAACCCTGTCCTGTGGACTGATGAGACCAAGATACACTTATTTGGTTCAGATGGTGTCAAGCGTGTGTGGCGGCAACCAGGTGAGGAGTACAAAGGCAAGTGTGTCTTGCCTACAGTCAAGCATGGTGGTGGGAGTGTCATGGTCTGGTGCTGCATTAGTGCTGCCGGCATTGGGGAACTACAGTTCATTGAGGGAACCAGGGGCCGCTGGGTAGTATTCCAACATGATAACTTATGTTCCTGTGGCTCAGTGGTAGAGTATTGCGTTAGCAGCGCAAAAGGTTGTGGGTTCAATTCCCAGGGTACACACATACTGACCAAAAATGTATAGCCTGAAAGCACTGTAAGTCGCTTTGGATAAAAGCGTCTGCTAAATGCATAAATATATATAACAACCCCAAATAAACCTCCAAGATGACCACTGCCTTGCTAAAGAGGCTGAGGGTAAAGGTAAAAGGCTAAAGTTTTTTCAGTGTTTATTTCTTTTAATACTTTTAGGTACTGAACTTTTGTAGTGCCACCGGTTACCCATTATGCCTTGCAGCTAGGTGAGTTCAGATGAGTATCAGGTCCAAATGCTCACAGACACTTTGAATTTATGTAAAATGGCGTTTGTTTGTAGTTAGTTAAAGGCCCAGAATTTCTGACTTTGAGTACAAATGTAATGCTCTGACATACCAACGCTACCTCACGACCAATTCGTACGTATATTACAAGGTGGCTAATTTGTACAAATTCGTACGACCTCACGTGATTTTGTACGATTTGTGTAGACCCCAGTGACGGGTAGGTTTAGAGGCGGGGTTAGGTGTAAGTCATTCGTACAAATTCATACGAATTGTGCAAATCGCAAAATACGTACGATTTAGCAAAAATCTAATTAATTTGTATGAGTGATGTCATACAAATTGTACGAATTAGCAACCTCGTAAAATATGTATGAATTGCCGTGAGATCGGGCTGGATATACTAATGTTTTAAAGTTGGAATTAAATGAAAATTAACAATCTTCTTTTCATATCTGTCCTGACAAATAAAACGGTGTCAGAAAACAAAATGGAAGGCAGGACTTGTATTTTGGCAATCTGAAATTGATTAGATTGTTGTTGTTTGCAAATCTCATGGATTACTAAGGTTTTGTATTAAAGATAATGAGGGCATATGAATTTTATAAAGTTAAGATCACATATTAATCATTTATAATAAACACATGCATCAAAAAAATCATAATTGTCAGTTTTTATTTAATTAAATAATTAAATAATTTAATTAAATAATCAAATGCCCACTGAGCACTTCAATAGCAGCCAATCTCACTTGTTGTCACAAGTACATTGTGTACAAGAAATTGAGATTGGCTTTGAAATGAAAGAATGAGGCACAATTCCCTGACCCATGCGTTACACAGGCCTATAAATGATCATTGCTTTTAGAAGAGCTTGAATGTTCCTGGAATCAGGCTTTCATTAAACCATGAGCAAAACTACAGCTGTATCTGGTCTCCGCTGAAGTAATTATCAGAGAAGCGGGTGGGAGTCTTTAAGGTCATTGTGAATAAATTAATTTTCTGTTACTGTTATAGGAAGTTGTCAAATGGATGAGGGCTTGTTCTAGCAAGTTTGATCCGGCTTCCTGTTGTCATCCCTCTTTACTGTCTTCTGTCTGATATTCTTGAATTTAGACGATTGTTCTGAAGCCTACTGTGACACGAACAGCTCTGGTATTACAAAACTCATTTTGTTTCAGTATGCAAGTATTTTTGCATAACTTTTGTGTAGTGCATGATAGTGGTTTGCTATTCAACCTGTGCTGGCTTCAGGTCATACTCTCATGAGTAACTTTGGGTTTGCATTGGGTTTATGGTTTATGGCACCATCAGTATGATGAGCAGTTTCATTATCATGTTCTCTTGTTCTGACGTCATAATGACAGCAACGGGTGCACATAATGGCACTTTTCTCCTCATATCTGCCCTCTATTAACTATTTAAACTCAGCTAATCATTAATCTGTCTAGCTGCTTATTAAGTCAAATATTTATTAGGCCCAATGAGGAAATCCATATTTCAGATAAGACTTCTCATCTTTTCTGCTGTCCGTTAAATATTCATGCTATTACACATGACAAGCTGACTTGTGATGTGAAATCAGTGATAGCCTTTCTCGGAAGACTTTCCTTCAACTTTTGAAGAATCTCACTGAACTTCTGGATCTCTGGTCTTCTGTTACTTCTCTTTGTTTTCTCCATCAGCTCCATTGCTGAGAACCGTCCCACAAGGGCAGTGCTCTGTCTCATATTTGGCTGTTGTTTTAAGCTTCAGGAGCCTAATAATTTGGGGTCGTTCTACAAAACAATTTCGTTCAAAGGTTTGGGGTAAGTAATTTTATTTAAACATTTTTTTTGAAAGAAGCCTCACTAAGAAAAATGCTCATCAAGATATTTATTTGCTCAAAAATACAGTAAAAACAATAATACTGCAACATATTATTACAATTTCAAATACCTGTTTCTATTTTTATATATTTTAAAATGTAATGTATTCCTGTCTTGGCAAAGTTGAATTTTCATTACTCGAGTCAGAAATAATTTTGATATGCTAATTTGGGGCTAAACTGGTCTAACTATCTAACATTGGTCGAGCAAACAGGTAGTCCCGCCCCCTAGGTCATGCCATTGGATGAGTTAATGTTGCTAATCGGGAAGCTCAAACAGCAATTTGTTGAATTTGATCCAGTGGCTTAAATTATGCACTGTCAATCAAAAGGTTGCGGTCAGCGCAATTATTTTTTAATAAATAATTATTTTATTCAGCAAGGATGCATTAAATAAAAAAAAGACACATGCAACATTAATGTTTCTAAATGAATACTAATCAAATTTATTTTTAATCCTGAAATATTTCTTATTATCAGTGTTGAAAACCGTTATACTGCTTAATATTTTGTGAAATTGAACAAGATGTAGCTCAAGATGTGTCATCCTGTCAAATAGGTTATCTTTCTGAAGATAATTATGTCCTAATATTAAAAGTTAATGTTTGAGTTTGTTTGAGATGGCACCAAATGTACTTTTTAAGCTGAAAATGGCACAGGTTTCATAGAATGACCCTGCTTCCCTTCAAAGCACGATTAGAAGCTCAGTTCGCATGCAGCATATATTCCCATGTTCAGTCAAAAATAAACAAACCATTTGTGAATAATGCACAGCGCTATTGCAAAGTGGAAATATTCAGTCTGTGTAGTCAGTTCAACAATTGAATGCTGACTGAAACCTTGATGTGTCAAAGCTTCACGCTTAAAATTGTTTTCCGATGAGATACTGGTCGAATTAAATGGAGACAGACAAACAGAAGGGTATAGAGAATTATGGGTAATTAAAGGTTTGGAGAGGCTTTATCATTGGCCTGAAGTAGAGGCCACACAATGCAGTGTTCCACAGAGTACTGGAGCATGGGAACTGTCTCGGTCTCTATAGTTCCTCGGAGGAGACCACTTCTCCAGCCTGGTATCCTCAACCCAACACAATACCCACAGCTTCTCACGGGCTCCATCCCCTCCAGCCATTCCCATATCCTACCACACAACCGGCACAAACAGCCGCGAATACCAATGCCCAGATTAAACGGATTCATTCACCGTACTCTCCATGCACACGTTTGAAGAGCCCTGGGAGAAACTCTCACAAATGTATGAATGTGTGTCACATAGTGAGAAAACTTTCCTCTGTAGCGTGTGTGTGTGTGTGTGTGTGTTAACAGATGGATGATTCATCACCGTTCTCTCAGCACAGAGAGGGTGTACTGAATTGATGCCTAAAAGGATTATTTTATTTCAACGGTACCGTAGCTTCTCAGTTTTGCACAGCATGGTAAGGAATACGTTTGAATGTAAAACATAAAAATTGAGATCTGAAATGTGTAGCCTATTTTTAACTAGCACCCCTAAATGGAATTGCAAAAATAATGACTATTTTCAAACTAGTATTTCCCATCTACCATTGGTCGAGCAAACAGATAGTCCCACCTCCAAGGTCATGCCTTAACATGAGTTAATGTTGCTAACCAGGAAGCTCAAACAGCAATTGTTTTGAACTGCTCCAGTGGCTTAATTTATGCACTACCAATCTAAATTATTTTTTAAAGAAATAATATGTTTTATTCAGCAAGGATGCATTCAATTGATTAAAAAGTAAAGACATATGTAATGTTACAAAAATATTTTAAGATTTATTTTTCATATTTTGTGTTTTCTGTTCATCAACGTATTCTAAAATATATATTCTGGTTTCCTCAAAATATTAAGCAACGCAACTATTTTTAACATTGAAAATAAGAAAAGTTTCTTGAGCAGCAAATCAGCATATTAAAATGATTTCTAAAGGATCATGTGACACTGCAGACTGGATTAATAATGCTGAAAATTCAGCTTGGCATCAAGCTCTACACCAGAGTCCTTCCAATTAAGAGTGTTAAAAATGTGTTTAATAAGACTGCACTCATTTTCATTGAATATTCAAAGACAAAGCCATTTCTGTAAATATGTTATATACTCAGAAATGAAGTTATTTCATAATTATGAAATGTCTATACTGAATTAGTGATTATTTGAATGCACTACAAAGGTACTTTGTACTTCCTTCAAGGTAGCATTACTACAATGGAGTACTGTAAATGAAAATCGTGTGCATGCTCAAAATCTCTGATGCTGTCAGTCCTATTTATTGGGACACAACAGTTGATCACATCTGATCATAATCATAATGAACTATTGTCATACAATCTTAATCGCTTTTGCTGGATAGAGGTGGAGAGATAAAAAGAAGAAGGGAAAGATATGAAAAAAAATGCATTGCTGTATGTTCGTTAAGGGATTGTTCACTCAAAAAATATTTTCTTTCTCACTATATGTTTTTAAAATAATCTGTTTTTGTGTGTGTGTGTTCCACAGGTGAAAGACTGAAATACAGTTTTGGAATGACATGAGTAAATGATGTCAGAATTTTAATTTTGCAGTGAAATATCCCTTTAATTTGATATATACGCAAGCTGCATAGGGCCCCCGAAACACCAGGGAGCCCTCTTGCTCTCAAAGAGGTTTTCATTTAGTTTCGTTTTTGAAGCTGGCCAGTGGTTATGAAAACATGAATAATCAATTATTTTAATGTCACCCTCTCTATGTAAAAAGTCGTGAACGACGTACTCTCTTGCATGAAAAAAAAAGAAAATTGAACCGCAGAAGAGATACTGTTTCTCGAGCACTTTCCTTGAGCGCAGTTTTGCGTAGGGCCCCCAAAAGTCTAGGATTTAGGATCTAGGCACTGAGTAAATGATTACAGAATTTACATTTTTGGGTGAACTGTCACATTAAACCCAACACAAATAACTGTAATTGACCTCCAAAAGCTTTACGATTCAGCACCCGTTATGATTTGATTGACTCCTGCCCTTCAAAACCAAACACAACAGCCATACTTTGCATTTATTTACACACTTAACCTTTCCACAACACAAAAGGAGGCCCTTCACATTATAGATCACAGAAGTGAGCGAGTGGCGGAAGAAGAAGATGCTAATATCGAGCGATGCTCTCTGATAGGGTCAAGTGCATCTTCTCTGAGCAAACCCAAGCCTTACACAACACCCTTTTTCATTTAAATAAAGGTTAAACAAGAAGCAACACATAAGAGAATAATCACACGAAGGTCAGTCAGTTGTTTTTGCTTTATTTTGTTTTGTCAAAAAAACAATAAGAACCTGAGACATAATTTTAGTAAAAACAGCCTCAAGATGTTGCTCTGATCTCTGAAGATATTTAACAGATAAAAGACATCTAAGAGATCCTAAGCTCAAATAATAATGTTTTATTTGTGTTTAGTCGTTTCGAGATAAAATGTAATAGACTGAATGGGTTAGGATTAACTATAAATAGAGCAGTGCAAATGTAAGTAAATATATAAGCTTCCTTTGTCTTGTGGCCCATTTAAAGACATGAAATGGATACACAAATCCCTTTTTTGCTCATTTTCATTTATTCTCTTAGACAAAATATAACATCATCACACAACACTTAACTGCAACAAGTACTGCCGTTGTTATTGTTGTGTGAGTTTTTGGTGCCAAAATAGTTTGAATATTTTTTATCATTTTGAATGATTTATAATATCCAAGGTCACTCCCAGAAAGCACATATTCATTTCAGCTGTTAGAACAGTAAAACACACTAATACATCCAGAAGCGACCCACCTGCTGTTTAACACCAGGCCCCAAGGCTTGGCAATTTATACTTTTGACAGCTAAGAATTTCATCTGGGGACATGTTTGCAGAGCGATTATCAGGGGTAAACGGTATAGGTGGGGAATAATGGCCTTTATTCATTGCTTCTTTTACCCAAACAATCCATTAAACAATATGCAAATGAGGCTGTTTGTTTGGCTATAAAAGCAGAGATGAAAAATAATTAGTCTGTACTTTAGTTCTGTTGGTGTAATGAGCTAGTCTGAGGCTTTTGGCAATATTCAAATGTTCATTTGTTTGCACTTCCATCACGGTCAGTTAGCTCATGGCTTTTTCATGACATTAAAGCACTATTCAGATGGGTTTCATTTTCAAATTTATGTCTGAGTTACAATGATCAGAATAGGATGTTTGTCATTGCAAGTACTTATTTGGATCAGACTGAGATACAAAAGGTGCAAAACTGTCACTGGGGCAGTACTTTCTCAAAAAGTATACTTTTGTACCTTATTTACACCTAAAGAGTACATATAGCTAAGTTTTAAAGTACATATATTACATAGATTATATACATTACTACCTAAAAGGTACATATTAGTATCTTTTGAAAAGTTAATGTCCCAATGACAGCTTTTATATTTTTTTCCTGTGGGAAGATTGTCTGTTGTAACATGCTATAATATAATATAATAATTGTCATTATTTGAACTTTTCTATACTTATATAAACTTGTAATAGACTTGTATGTATGTATATATAGAAGTATATATTGAAGTACCATAATTTGCTTTCAGTGCAGTGTTGTGTGAGGGGAAAACTGTTTTTTGTTATTCTGACTGGTTTGAAATCATAAAGAACACAAATTTAATTAAACTAGTCTAGTGCTTTGCTGTTATTCATGAATGTGAAAAACTGGCAAAATGCAACATGCACAGACACATGGGTGACCAATTTTCAGAACCACAGGACACTAAATAATCAGTTTATTTCTATTCAGCAAAACAGTTTTTTTGTTAAGAGCCATGTTTCTTTATGCCATTATTCTTACAATGAAGTAATTCCCTGTCTTTTCTTCCATGGTCCGTCCTTGTAATTTGTTTTCATGGTTGTTTAATTTACACCAGCTCATTGTTCAGCCCTCCTGAACTCTTCTTTTCCCCCTGTTCTGATAAAACACGAGCCAGCTTGCAGGCGTGAAGTCGGACTAATATTATTCTGTTCATAATGAACTAATTAGAAGCAAGGTTGCTGAGAGATGTTCAGTCTCAAGAGAAACAAAACACCTGCACTGTTGTACTATCAGGTCTGATTTGGCCTTGAAAACAACCTGTCAGTGATCACCAGGGCGTTGCTAAGAGGTTCTGAGTTTTTGCTAGCACATTGCTAAGTGCTTGTAATGATGCTTAGTATGGTTGTTAGGAAGATGATTTGTAGTTACTAGGATGTTAGCAAATATATACCTGTCAAAAAGGTAAAAGAAGATATTCTGCTCCAAGTTATGGCTAATCAGTGTAATTTTTCCAACCTAGTCTCATAAAAATCCGTACCTCTGTGCACTTTTTAGCGAGACCGTTTTTACGTGTCTCACTGCACATTTCGCCATAGTTTCAAAGAGATTTGTCCACTGAGTGGCGCTAAAACACAGGTTCAATACGTGAACCCTGGCATATTTGTATTATTAATATTATTATCTACTGGGCCCTGCTGCTACTAACAATTCCATTAAAACACAGTTAGGTTTTCTAAATAATAACCTACACAATCATGCAAAAAATCTCGGAGTCCATTTTGATCCTCTTCTCCAATTTGATAAGCATGTGAATGCAGTTGTAAAGAGTAGCTTTTTTCATCTCAGATCAGTGGCTAAGGTGAAACACTTTCTTTCTAGTAAAGACCTTGAAATAGTAATTCATGCACTAATATCTTCGCGTTTGTATTACTGTAATTCTTTGTACATTGGCCTACCTCAATCTACACTGTCTCGATTACAGATGGTTCAAAATGCAGCAGCCAGATTCTTAACAGGAACTAAGAAAAGGGATCATATCACCCCTGTCCTTGCCTCATTGCACTGGCTCCCTATACAACTTAGAGTCGACTTTAAGGTCCTTCTTTTTGCATACAAGGCATTGCATAATTCTGCCCCGGATTATATTTGTGATCTCATCAAGCCATATACAGCCTCTAGGTCTTTAAGATCTAGTGATCAATTACTTTTATCTGTCCCCCGTTCACGTTGTAAAACAAAAGGTGATCGAGCTTTCTCAGTAGTGGCCCCAAAGCTGTGGAACAGTCTACCTTTGAACATTAGAGCTTCTCCATCATTGGATGCTTTTAAATCTAGCTTAAAGACTTATTTTTATTCTTTAGCATTTGAGTGATGTTGTGTATGTACTTTGAATAGTTTAAGTGGTGTTTTATGAAATTACATTTTAATTGTTTTTGAAACTTGTTTTATTTTATGTTGTCTCCTCTTCCTTTCTTTTTTAAATTCAGTTATTTTCAATGTAAAGCACTTTGGATCAACTACAGTTGTGTAAAACTTGTGCTCTATAAATAAAATTTGCCTTGCCTTGCCTTGCCTTAAGTTGCTTCAGGAACGTATTGCGGCGGTTCAGAATTCAAATATTCAGGGACCGTTGCTAAAAATGTGTTCTATCGTGATGGAAATATGCTCTACATCAAACCCAAACCCTAAACCTACCCGATAACAAACCCTACCCTAAAACCTACCCAAATTGTGTTTAATAATATTGAATATGTGTTAAATATAAAACATTTGCTTTCCTGCCCCTTGAAGTAGCCCCTATAATATATTTAGTAAGACACAGTATTTTGGCATTTGAAGGTTTCAATTAAATATATTTTAAACTTGATTATTTTTTTATATATATTATATACTGCACTGCATTTGAAAGAAAAAAATATTATTATGGGATGTCTGCTGCCAAACATTGCAGGACAAGTTACCACTGAAATTCAACTTAGTTTGGTTTATCCCAAAAGTATGAGCTGTAATAATAGTTATTCTAGCAAACATCACAAACTTCTTTTCAGTTGCAAAACTCCTGGCAGAACATCACTGAAATGGCTCTATACACTCACTCCGTCTCAACTTGGAGTGCGTATCGCTCTTCCATTGTGTCCACACATTATTCCTGACCTGGGCAACCTGGCCGTTTTAATGCGGGCTCACATTAATTCATTACCAAGGCTAATCAAAGCCGTGACAGTGAAACACAAGCCTGTGATGTGCTAAACAGGAGAGTTCCTCATCTGGACATTAATTAGTACAGACACTAACCTTCTGTAAACCAATTCTACTCTCTCTGTTTCCTATTTTTCTCCATTTAAATAGAAAGGCCCTCAAGGGTTGTGTTTTGTCTTGTCCACGAAGCCGGGACACTAATGTTATTGTTGCGATACGCACAGCATCTTTGTTGAGAAGAGTAGCCACTCATATCCGTGAAATAAATGGCTCTTTTTTTGCCGTCTGATGATGTCGACACAGATAGACCTGGTAATTGTGCAGGTGTGGGACTCTAGAGGTGTCCTCAATAGCAGCAATTGTGACATTATTAGCATTATGAGGTTCTGTTGTTTTTGGTTTTGCACTATCTCTGTCCACACCAAAGCACATTATTACTACAAAACGTCTGATGCACCTGTGGAAATGATACCTGCATATCCAGTGCTTTGGTCATCCGAAAGCTCAGATCTGTTTAATGTATTCCTGCATTTCCCCATGAAAAGGGATGTTTTGATCATTACTGCGTTTCATTCGGTGGAAGAGAATGTGCATATTGTCTGGAGTTGGACACAATTACGGTATTGCACTAGGAGTAATTTTGTGAAGAGTGTTTTTGTGAGATGTAATCCATGTTAATTTACATTCTCGCCAGATGCTGCATTGAATTACAGGAGAGCCTGTGTATTATGTAAGTGACCTACTTACTCCAGCAGGTAGCTCTATAAACACTAAAAGTTTACATCTAGAGCAATAAGAAAACTATTACAAAATGCGAATAGTGCTTGTACTGTAGTACAGCCAGATATAGCATTTTAGGGTTCATATTAGTACTTTAAAAGTACGTATTACCTAAAGTTTACATATGAAGAGTTAATTTGCAAAAACCGGTTACTCGATAATTTTTTTTCAGAAATCATGTCTTTTGTATTGCACAAAGTAATATTAATCAAAATGCAGTTGGGTTGTTTTGATTAAGTAATAATAACTTAAATACAGGTAATTTACTAAATGAAAGTTAATTTTTTTTGCATATTAAACGTTTGTTTTATAGCAAAAGCAGATAACACCAACAGTCGTTTTTTGGCAAAAGCAGATAACTCCACATTTCATGTTTTAAAGTAAAAAACAACACTCGTTTAATCTCCACAGATGACTATGTAGATGCCTGACAAACGTTGTTGTTGTTGTGATCAGTGTTGGGCGTAACGCATTACAAGTAACGTGAGTTACGGAATAATATGACTTTTTTCAAGTAACTAGTAAAGTAACGCATTACTTTTTAATTTACTAGAAAATATAAAATAGTTACTTTTTTCCATTTATTGACTGACAGTGCGCTGTGTGAACATGATCTTACTGTAGTTCTAATCTAGACTAAATGTGAATGTGCATTAATTCATCCCACTCGCGAAAAACAGATTCAGTATTCATCAAAATGAATTAAAACAGTGAAATCCAAACTCAGAATATGACTCAAACCTGTAATAATTAAATATGTTAAATAACACAAATATATCTAATCTCATTTTATGAGACCTTTGATGATCCAGTTCAACCATACTAATAAGCAAAAATTACTTTAGATAAACGAACAATTGTGCTTCGTTGTTTGTTTTTTTATTGCTGAAGAGTGTTGAACTTCTTCTCCTGCTATTGTACAGATGTGAATTTACTTTTCCTTCAGCCTGAGGTTTATTCATTACACTTTTTGGTGTGAAGGGCTTTTACATTTGATATAAATAGAACTTATTGTATTAAAAACAAACAATCAAGCCCTGCTCATATTTAAAAATTTACGCAAAAGTAATGTAACGCATTACTTTCCATAAAAAGTATCTAAGTAACGTAATTAGTTACTTTTTAGGGAGTAACGCAATATTGTAATGCATTACTTTTAAAAGTAACTTTCCCCAACACTGGTTGTGATCATAGACTGTATGGATGTAATTACACACAATACACAGAGCTTTTCCCTCACCATTGTAATGCGCTGCTTTTCCAAGTGAAAACATTTCAGCTTTTATTTTCCTTTTCCTCCCTGAAGAAGATATCACAGGTTCATCAAGTTCGTCTAAATTATTAATCCACGATTACTTTTAGTCAGCTTTGACGAAACTCCTCTCAGCTAGCACGTCTTTTCAAAGTGAAATTAGCCTTGTCACCTGACCTGAATACAGCACGCTGATTCGCTAGAATGGACTTATTGGCTTCTGTTCACAAACCACAAAGGTGCTTGTTGGCTTCTGCAATAAAATATGAAATCTCAATGCCTTGAAAGTGGACAATACAGGCTTTAAAAAAAAAACGTGTTTAGGGTTCAGATCGCACTATATGTGGAGAAAATGCACGGCATTCACTTTTTTATCGGTTTATCGGTTTTTGCAAATTAACTATTAATTTTGTATTTCCTAATTTGAGTTACCGCCTCAGTAACAGCTGTTGTACCATTTTATAATTTAATGTTACACTTTATTTGTAGGTGTTCTTGTTACAGTGTAATTATACAGTACATTTAATTACTGACTGAGTAATATGAATTACTACATATACACAATAACTACATGTACTTATGTGGTTAGGATTAGGGTTTGGTTTAGGATTACTTGCATGTAATTATGCATACTTTATTGTTATTATATTAGTAAGTAAATATAATGTGTAACACGGACACCTTAAAATAAAAGGTTACCTAATTAAAATGCAAGACAGCTATAGGATGATGTTTTTTTGGCATTTTTGTTTAAATACTTTCCTATTGTGGTTTCAAAGAGAGCAGACTAGTAAAAATATTAGAAATATTTAGTTAAAGATCTGAAAATGTTATTATATTTTATGCCACAATACTTATAAGAAGTAAATCTGACAAAAAGTTGAAGATGCTAATGGTGCACTAATCACACAGTTCAGCTTTAAAATGCAAATTCAATAATAGTGCAAGTTCTGCTAAATAAGTTCAGTATTTTTTGACATTTCTCTTGAGGTGAGTGAAGTTTGAGATGGTACAGTATAATTCAGTGAGCCACATTTGACTTTGGCTCTTGAATTGGAGGTCTGCAGCTTCTCTTCTTTCATCAGACAATGAGAACATGTCCTGAAACACCTCAGGCGGTTGTGCCTTGGCTCTGTGTTTTTTACGGGCATTAGATAAAGCGGCCTGGCCTTGTCAATCTCACACTCTCCCCTTCTGCCTCCTGCTAATCTAAATGGGATCTGCTGTAGAGGTGATGGTGAAGGGGAACATCACGATTGATTGATCACTGATATGTTGAAACTCCATTAAAAAAGCACTAACTCATTCAGACACAAATAAATCTTGTTGGAAACAGGAGTTTATATCTTGCATCATCTTGAAATCTCTACACTGAAGTGCAATTTGGATACAGCACAAGTGTTTTTAAATTCACTTTATGGCAGTGCTGATTGTGGTAATTAGTGGAGCACCATGTGAGCAAAGTTTGTCCCAGCTCTCCAAACACATTCATCCATTTTAAACTAATGCTTGGTGATGTTTACCCAGTTCAGCCGTTAATGAATTATAGATGTGCCACTTAAGTGATCCAGTGTAAAGAGGATCTGAAACCAAACTTGTGTGCAGAGAGGTTGATTTAAACCCTTCTAGATGGATTAGAATGGCCTGGTGGCTGATCAGAGCCTCGGGTGGATTAGATTTGTCAGACAGGTGAGACAGGTTAAATACAACCCAGCGCTGGGTAAAATATTGGCAAACACAGCGATCGTTTTGTTTAGACCCAAGGGTTGGTTAAACATTTAACCCAACTGTTGGTTGAAAACAACCCATTTGTTCTGTCCAATATTTACCCAGCGCTGGGTTGTATTTAACCCAGCAGTGTACAGAATGTGTCTGACAAATAAATGCTTTTCTGTATAATACAATCTTAAAAATAAAGGTTCCTAAGGGGGTGTTCACAGTGATTTCACAGAAGACCCGTTTTTGGTTCCCAAAGGATCCTTTCAGTGAACAGTTCTTAAAATACCCATTTTTCTGTGTGAACACTCTTAAAAATGACAGTTCTTTAGAGCCATTGCTGGTTCCATGAGGATTTGTCCACATCCATGGAACCACTAAAGCTTCTTTATAGTTGAAAGTTTATTTAGATGTTCCTCACACACAAAAAAAATGGTTCTTATAAGAGCCAGTTATTTTGGGATCCCAAATGGTTCTTCTACAGAGATTTTTTAGAAATGAAAAGGTTTGACTGATGTTAAAGGTTCTTTATGGAATCATAGATGGGCATTATTTAAAAAGAAAAAGTGTACCATTACTGCTCTCTCAAGCACAGTTTGATTGTTTGAATGATGCACTTTAAGATTTAGTAACTTAAATATTGAAATGGGAAAATATTTCCAACCAGCAAACCAAGCTTTGACTTTTTTGCAGCATAATCCAATGTATTGCTTCTCATGTTTGTTGCAATAGTTTTTGTCATTGAAGAGGGGAGTTATGAAACTCATAAAAGTCAACGTAGCATGGCTGCACAGATCTGAGTGCAATGAGATATGAAGCCATTTTTGAAGCGTCATGTCATATTAAACTACTGTAGCGTTAAAAAGAAAATGTTAATGTTGCAGAATCATTTTGCAATACTGTCTATTAAATGCATTATAATATGATTTGCATGTAGCCTATCTGCAGTTAGCTTTGCTCCATCAGGCACCATTTTTTTGGAGTCTGTTTTTAAATCTGATGTTTACCTTCCAGATCCAAATCACATCAATATGTGATTTAAAATCTGGTTATAATCTGATTTTTTGGTAATGAGATTTAGTCTAAACAGTCAGATCAGATTCGTTTTTCGTCATTCAGAATGCAAAACAATGCAGATTTCATTACCTGAAACTGACAGTCTTTTCTAAAGATTGGATTTTAAAATTAAATAGGATTTGTTTTAACTCGTTTCCCCAATAGAATTAATCGTTTTGGGCCTTTAGATCAAATCTAGTGATTGCTAAAAGAACCTAAGTGCACTAATTGTACTACTTACGTATTTAATTTATGTAGACTGAACCAAGATATTTGACGCCAACTAGCCCTTAGAGAAAAAGCAATTGTCCTCTTTTAAATTAACCAAATTAAAGTGATAATTCGAGTCAGCTGGTCCATCACTGCCAGACTTGATTACAGCCACTTCTGCTCTGTGTAAAGCTCACTTAGAATTATATTTTTCTTATAATATCATCAGAGTCAGGTTACCTGCATGAAAATGTTGTAGGGATTTATGAAAACAAAGACAAATTGATATTTATCAGCGTGGAAAGAGTCACTCAGTCAGTCTGGTATTCTACGATCCAATTGAACAACTGGAAAGTCAATAAGCTCTGAATGGACACTTTGAGGAAGATCTTTGAGGCTAGTCTGCCAAAATAGATTTAAGGGGGCATCATAAAATCATAACGAAAGGTTCTAAGAAACATAGCTGGTCTCAGCCGAGGTCCTGACTCTATTAGAGCTCGACTGAGGTAAAATGGACTTCACTGAAGACCAGTATTTTGGTTTCTTTTTAGTGAATCAGAAACATACAGCACAACCCACTGTAAACTGTTTTCTGAATGAATGACTCTAATTTGGTTCTTTGCAGTCAACCAAAGACATAAAGCACAACAAATGTAGTCGGTTTCTTTAAAGAATGGCTATATGCAATACGTGCAAGCAGACAACGGTGAATACAAATTCTCCAGCAACAGGCCTGCTCTGCCCTTTCATGCGCCAACATTTCATTCATGCCCCATGACAAACTCGGAGGTACTGGATGAGAGTATGAAGTAAAACTTTAGCACAATCAAAAATACTTACTGTCAGTCTATCTTTAGTTGGACCTCAGCACTACTTCTGCACATTTAAGTGCATTAAGCACAAATTAGTTGTTCCAATTTAGCAGACTCGTATAGTATACTAGTTTAGTACATACACCAAAAGTACAATTGCAGGGTATTTTTATTAAGTACATAAATATGTAAATATATTTGTTGCATACTTAGCTCAAAATACATTTATTTTTCTCACTAGGGTGGTATACTCATCGTCTTGGCTAACAGTGATTAAGTATTTCCATATAACTTGGCATAACATGCATGTGATATATATCTGAACAGTGCTCATATGTATCACCCTACATAATTACTCACCAAGTAAACTTGAGCTCTGGTTTCAGACCTGTACAGAATGTCTCGTCTGGCTTATTCTCATTAAGCTGTTCTCTCTGATACTCGCTGACAGATCCTGTCAGTCATCTGATGCTTCTCCCAAGTCCATGCTGGATGTCTCTTGGGTCTCCTGCTGATGAAAAGATGTGCTTTTTCTGCTCTCTTTTTCCCTGATAGCTTGTACATTTTCACACTGAAATGTTCCTCAGGTAAAGCTGATAAGAATGGACGCACGGGTCTGTGGGGTGGTAGCCAGTGCTCTTGACCTTCTCCAGACCCTTGGGTTTCCTTTATTATACACATCATTGCTCAGTGGACAGCTTTAGCTCACCTTTAATGTTCCACTTCAGAGATCTGTCTCAGCTGCAAGAGAGGAAAGTCCTAATCGAAAGGAGGACCTTTCAGTCCACCTGATATAAGAAAAAAACATCCCACTGCAGACTTCAACTTTGTCAGTGCATGGATTTGTGTGCAGTTTCCTAAAACAGCCTGAAAATATTTAAAACAAAATGGATTAAGTCATGCTCGGCTGTATATTTTATTAATCTAGCAGTGACAAATTCAAGCATATACTGTAATACCAAAAATTTGATTGCATTTCAGTGAGCTCTTAAACTCATACTCATTACAGCTCAACTTATTTGCATATTTGTTTCATTTAGACTGCAGTGTTTAACTCCGTATCTATGACAAGAACATTATCAGACACTAAACAAGAAAGCACATTTGTTGATGAATTGTAGGTTGAGCTTTGTAGAAGTGTAATTGAGGACAGAAGATTTATATTATGATCTGTAATCAGTGTGTGTTTTGAGAGTGTTTGTGATGCCAGAACAGTATTATATGTCGTTTTTGTGATACTCATAGACTTTAACACAGTTAGGCATAACATCTCTCTTTTTTCAGGTAAAGTGAAACCGTGATTTTAAATTCATAGCATGTGACCTGCTTCATTGAGTCACTTTGACCCAAATACACAGTTTTATATACTACAGTCTAAACGGAATCTCAAAATTGGTTTAGAGTATCAACAGAAAGCACTTACATTTCTTTTTATTTTAGTGCATTAAATTTGTTGTGTTTTTGGGTCAAAGTGACTCAATGTCATATTTGATTGCTGTACCTTAAGAACTACTACAATCCTACTGTTTTAGTCTCAATAGAAAAAAAACAATTATTTGGTTGAATTAGTCAGTTTAAGATATAGCTAGGTCAGTCTTGGCCCCGGCAGGTGACTGATTCCATTATCTACATCAGCGTGGACTAACTGTTGGCCAGTTTGGTCCAGCTACCATGTAAAAACACATAGAACATATATGTATCATGTCTGTTACATAGAACTGCTTTAATTAGGCAGGAAATGTCTAGGCTTTAATCGATGTATGAGATAGTTCTTGGCATGTTAGCTCATAATAGTATGATGATTAATGATCGCAATCTATCAGAACAGTGAAGTGTCCCAATTTACCCGAAAACTTCTGTCTTACATGATCATTGGAAGCTAAAGTGGGACCAGTGTTGAAGGTAACAGATTACAAGTAATGTGAGTTCTGCTATCATATTACTTTTTCAAGTAACTAGTAAAGTAACACATTACTTAGTTTTAAATCTACAATTACTTTTAAATATGTAATGTGAGTTTATTCACTGATACATCTGTTCCGTTGTTGAGAGAAATTGGTAGTAAGTGCGGAGGGACTTCCTTCAGCCTGAGACTTATTCATTTCACATTTGGTATGAAAAGAACAAAAAAAGTATAAGAAAAAAATATATAACTTTTGGGTTTTTTGTTGTTATTAAAAAAAAAACAAATAAGCAAGTCCTGGTCAGGTGACAAAAAGTTACATTAATTTCCATAAAGAGTAACGAAGTAACACAATTAGTTCCTTTTTTTTAGCACAGAGTAGTACTGTGTTACTTTTAAATGTAAATGTCCACAACACCAGGTACTGGTAGCTTTGGCACTGTGTGCAGGTGCCAAGTCCTGTTGGAAAATGAAATCTGCATCTTCATAAAGTTGGTCAGCAGCAGGAAGCATGAAGTGCTCTAAAACTTCCTGGTATACGGCTGTGTTGACCTTGGACCTCAGAAAACACAGTGGACCAACACCAGCAGATGACATGGCACCCCAAACCATCACTGACTGTGGAAACGTCACACTGGACCTCAAGCAACGTGGATTCTGTGCCTCTCCTCTCTTTCTCCAGACTCTGGGACCCTGATTTCCAAAGGAAATGCTAAATTTACTTTCATCAGAGAACATAACTTTGGACCACTCAGCAGCAGTCCAGTCCTTTTTGTCTTTAGCCCAGGCGAGACGCTTCTGATGCTGTCTGTTGTTCAAGAGTGGCTTGACACAAGGAATGCGACAGCTGAAACCCATGTCTTGCATACGTCTGTGCGTAGTGGTTCTTGAAGCACTTTTTTCTACCACATCTTTTCCTTCCCTTCGCCTCTCTATTAATGTGCTTGGACACAGAGCTCTGTGAATAGCCAGCCTCTTTTGCAATGACCTTTTGTGTCTTGCCCTCCTTGTGCAAGGTGTCAATGGTCGTCTTTTGGACAACTGTCAAGTCAGCAGTCTTCCCCATGATTGTGTAGCCTACAGAACTAGACTGAGAGACCCTTTAAAGGCCTTTGCAGGTGTTTTGAGTTAATTAGCTGATTAGAGAGTGGCACCAGGTGTCTTCAATATTGAACCTTTTCACAATATTCTAATTTTCTGAGATACTGAATTTGCGGTTTTCATTAGTTGTCAGTTATAATCATCAAAATTAAAAGAAATAAACACTTGAAATATATCAGGCTGTGTGGAATGAATGTATACATTATACAAGTTTCACTTTTTGAATGGAATTAGTGAAATAAATACACTTTTTGATGATATTCTAATTATATGACCAGCACCTGTATATATATATATACACTTTAAAGCATTCCCATGTGTCTTTGCTGGCTGAGATTGGTGAGAAGTCTACTTTTGCCAAAATTACTTTGTTGACTTTCTAACTGAAAATGTGATAACATCACTAATTCTGAAGAGAACAGTTGCAATATCCGCTCTCCTGTCAGATGCACTATATTTCTACCAATATATTAGCTAAGGTCAGTTAACTGTATAATAAATAATTCATAACCATTTTGATAAGTATATTTTGATCCTTTGATAACAAAAAGGTGTGAAAGATTTAGCTTGTAATAAAGCTTATAATTTTCTTCCGAAATATATACATTTTATAAATGTGGAGCATTTTAGCATGTAAAATTTATGCAGGCATAAATGTTGTACAGTGCAGGTTTGCAAAATGAACAACAGCAGCACCTAGTGGTCATGCCTGGATATTTAAATGTATAAAAGAAAGGAGCAAATCAATCCCCTATTTAAGCTTCTGTAACCATAGAGCTTTAAAACGTTCAAGGACTCTCTTTCTGTCTGTCAATCCAACTCTGTCCTCGAAAGAGCACCTCATTGAATAGCCATCTATACGGTTAATGCGAAAACACTCTCTTTTATGACCCACACAGCAGGAAACATTCCTCAAATTCACAGGGTTTCTGTGGATATCCATGGAGACAGTAACACACTATTTGTGGAGATGTAAAAGCAGACAGTTAACTGAAAGCACATGGTGCAGACTATAGACATGGCTGCCTGACAGTCATCTGACTTTGTGACCAAATAAATTGGTAATGAAATTGAAACCTGTTTCAGATTCATGGGCTTCCTGTATATTTTTGTTCTTAAACTCATCATGAAGCCATTACGCATGTTCTTGTTGTGCACATTTAAAGGGATTAAAGGGATTGTTTGCTGGAAAATTACAATTCTGTCATCTTCTACTTTCCATCATAATACTTGGGTGATTTTCATTTGTTTTTGAAAGCCTTTTATACTAAGTCTTCACTTATTTAATTAAATATTTAATAAAAAAATATAGTGAAATAAAATTTAAATGAGTGTTTTATCTTAAAAAATTTTTGGGAAATTTTATTTTCCAAAAAAAAGTAATATATTCCTATGATGAAAATTCAGCTGTTTCTTTTAAGCAGTCATTACTGAAAGGTTTTCAGTGTTACATAGTCCTTTAGAAATCATTCTAATATGCTAAAATTTTATTTTTTTTGCTGTACCTGTATATAGATTCTCTTTCGTTGTATGGAAAAGAGCAGCTCGGACATTCTGTTAAGCATCTTATTTTGTGTTCCACAGAATAAATACAAATGTTTGAAGCAACACGTGTTGAGTAAATAATGACAGAATTTATTTCAAACAATTTTTTAAATACTTTTTCAGGAATGCAAATGTTTTTCTTCCAAAACCATTGTTAGATGACGTATTAAGTCACTAGAGGGCAGTCTTTAGTAGCTCTACAGTAACCTGCACTGAAACATACATACAAGTTACATGCTGTAATGTCCAACTAATATACTAACTGATTGACCAGTCTGTGATTTACATGTAAATCTGCTAATAAATTCACATAATCTCATATATGTATGTCTGAAAACCTCTGCTAATGCACATCTTGTATTTGTTTTGTCTCTAAAGACGTACCGAGTGACGTAAAATCCTCTGTTCCTGTCTCTGATGTGGAATTAATATTCCAGTCATATATCTTTCCTCTAGCAACTCAAACTCTTCTCGTGTGTGGGTTTAAAGTCTCTGAGAATAGTCTCCATCTGACTGGAGTGCTTCCTCTGGTCTTGTGATGAGGCAGCTGTGAATATCTGCTCCCGGCTGATACACACGCGCACACACACACCTGTCTTATTTCCCCCTAACACACTGATGCTTTGAGAGATTTGTAAGCTCTTTTGTTTCTGAAATCCTCAAAGAGCTTGCGAACGCAGCATGTCTGGTGTCATCGTCACATGGGAAGATGAATGAGACTTGCTCCTGTCTGTAAATTTACCATACTGCTTCTGACACTTTAACCCTCTCCTTGACATTCAGGCCTGTTAGCGTCATTAAAGCCTCACTTTGCAAGTCTGCACTTCCCCTGTAAGTTTATCGATGCCCGCGGCTGCCCTGAGGTGCGGATGTTGTAAACGGCGATGAGCTTGCTGATAAAGGTAAATGGGGGTCAGATTCATGGCTGATGTGTTCACTTTCCTCTCTTGAGTCGGTACTGTACGTTACTGCATACTGTATTTTATTGCGTACTGCACTACAGAGGGGTTGTAGAGTAAATTTAAAGCGTGTGAACTCTTCCACACCTACAGTTCATCCTGCAGTTCAATATCAAACGCAAGCAGGAGATTCGTTTTCCTCTGGGTACCATTCCTTTTGATGTTCATTTTTTCCTCTTTCTCCCTTTTTTCTCTCATTCACTCTCACACACTCTCTCTACGAATGCTTTTCTTTAAGGTTTGGCTTTCAATGTGCAACATTATACTTAAGGTCTGTTATAATATAGTTTCATTTTTAAAGCATAACTTGTTAGCAAATTCTGTTCAAAAGTTTGGGATTGGAAATGCTCTTATGCTTTCCAAGGCAACATTCATTTGATCAAAGATACCGAAAAAACATTAATATTGTGAAATAACTTTATAACTGTTTTCCATTTTAATATATTTGAAAATGTTGTTCTTTGATGCAAAACTGATTTTTCAGCACTCATTACTCCAGTCTTCAGTGTCACATGATTCTTCAGAAATCATTTAAATATGCTAATAATATATATATATTTTCTGCAGAGTATGAAAGAAGATATTTTGGGTCCAAAAAACACAGAGACTGTTCCACAGAAGAAAGTAAGTCATTCAGGTTAGTGACGATGCAGCCACTGTACACTGGGGTCACCAACTTAATAATATTCAGACTAAGTCTTCTTATTTAGTAGGCATTATGATGCACACTTTCAAAGCAAGTTATAAAATACACAAACTCACATTTAAAAATAACATATTTTCTCATTTCATCCACCTTGGCTTGATTCATTAGCAAGCTGTTCAAACCTCTCTCCATAAATGGAGAATGATGTTTTGAAACTCAGAAGTTTGAAAAGGTGCAGCCTACAGTCTGTCTCTCCCGCTTTAAACTTCGTCCAAATTATTTTCAGGCTATGCTTGTATTAAAACAGTAACATATAGTAATTACTGCCCCGTTTCTTGCCAAGCACACCTGTTTCTGGTTAATAATGAGACATTTCAAGCCAACATAGTCCCGTTTATGTTGTTGCTTCAATGGCTAAATGGCCCTTAAAATGACCTGTTATCCTTTGAAGAATCTTGGAGTTTATATTGGCGCAAGTGCAAATTATCAGTAAAGATCTAAATGTAAAAACATGCTCAATGAGAAAGATAGAGACATAGATTTTCATGTATGAAAACATAAACCTTGTTGTTTTATCCTTCAAGTAATTTGTCCCAATATGTGCTCATTTTTGTTGATAGTTGATCATGTCTGAAATAGAAAGTGAAATGGACAGTGATAATGCAGTGAAAGTATATTTACTCTCTAATAGTGTTCTTATGTCATGTTTTGAGCGGTGGAGATGATTTGGCGAGTGTGTTTGAGTAATCGGGACGGTACTGTGTTACTGCTTGAAACCCTGCTGCTTTACTGTCAAAGAGATTTTACTTTTTATAGGCTTAATGCCAAAAACAGTCCGTTTTAGACACAAACACTTACCCCAGCTGCATTTTTTATCGGCCCCTAAAACAAAACCTTTTGTCTTTTATCATAATGAGTAGAGCACGGCTATAAACTTTAAATAGTTCAGTTGGACTTTTGTGGCTTTGAAATCTAGAGTGATCCGTCAGGGACTGAGGTTGTAACAGTTATATTCAGTTATTCATTTAATAGAGTATAAATGAGATTGATCATGGCTTAACGAGAGCCTTCGACACTGAACCTTTATTAGGTAACTACGTATTACTTGAGTCACAAAATCAGTTTATTTAAAGGTGTTGTATTTAATTTTTGAATGTACTAAAACATAAAAAATACAATAATATGTTTGCACTTTGCAGATATAAAAAAAGCATGCTTGTTTTTCCGAAAAACCAACCATCTAGCATTCCCTCACAACTTAACAGCCAACTAGCACCAAGCACACCTAGCAGCCACTCACAGCAGTGAAATGTAAGTCAGGTCCACTCCATGGACAGTGCATAAAACACAAGAGAATATACATACATATAGGTATGGAAAAAAAGTAGTAAGAAATTAAAAATGAGAATAAAAAAAGAATAAAATATAAAATAAAATGTGCAGACAGTATACTGTAGACTTAATAAATAATAATATTATAAGCAGGAATTTGCAAGAAGAATGTGCAAACAGATTGTACATGGTATATACATAGCAGCAATATGGATGGTAGAGAATAATGAATATCTTACTGATTTTTATCAGTTATGTTGAGTTATGTTGAGTTTAGGAGCCTGATGGCCTGGGGAAGAAGCTCCTCCTAAGGCAGTTCCCCCGAGCATTGAGTATTGGCTAGGTTATTTGACACGTGCACATCTCAAACTTAAATACAACTAGTTGAATAGGACTAGTGTTAGAGCGTGGGTCGTTTTAGAATAATGCTATCTGAGATTTGGCTGTATGGGCCTCTTTGCTTTGGCGGCAGTGAAAGTGTGAGGAAAGCTGAGACTGTCGTACCTAACATAGGCTCCTCTGCCCTCACCGACCTGGCAGAGAAACAAAGTGTGGCTGTTCACATTACACTCGCATCCAAGTTTTATTATTTATGAAAGATCTGACGGTGGTTGATTTCCTCCTGTGTTTTATCATTATGTCAGCGCTTGCGTATGAAAACACAGAGGTTAATGGGAAAGTGGAGGAAGCCGCTTTACCCTTTGTGACGCAGATGGGCCGTGTTTTCGTACTGACAGATGGATTTTGCGTGCAAAAGAGAGCAAATATACCTTGTTTGATCTGGCGGTAGTTTGCGTCCAATCAGCATGGCCTCTGAAGCCACAACGTGTCATCTAAATGAACCGTGCCATCCAACAGGGTAAGCTATATGAGCAAAGCAACAGGAGAACGCCCACCGAAAGTGTGTGTGTTGGACAATGGGTAAGAAAGATCAGCACGGTCGCCCATCGGACAGGAAACAGACTGATAATGACTCGTGACCTTGTCAGTATACATCACTGCTGGCAAAAACACACACCCATGGCAAAAGTAGCAGCTGAAGTTCTCTATTTCAGAGCAGGGTATGATTTAGTAGTTGATCTTTTCTTGTGTAATGAGTCTTTCTTGTGAGTCCTTCTTTCTTTTGACATGTATAATCAACCCAGTGTGATCATTTTAATCTGGTTCCTGATGTAAGCAACCAGACTGATTATAGAGTCCTGTGTGACGTTTGCACCAAATAGAGGGACTGGATGGGCGGCTGCCATTTATATGTCTGAAACAAGTCTATTTTATGTTAGATACATTTAATCTGATGCCCATCTACAACCTGATGTCCATGGTAGCAACCAAAAATAAAGCTAGTAAATATGTTAACATAGTAAGAGAGATGGTTGCTAGTGCACTCTGGGTGGTTGCTATGCTGTGGTGTTCTGGATGGTTGATAGGGTGTTTTGGGAAGTTGCTAGATGGTTCTATATGGTTGTTAGGCCATTTGGAAGGTTACTACGGTGTGATGGAGGGTTGCTAGGTTGTTCTAAATGGTTCCTTGATTGTTTCGGGTGGTTGTTAGGACACTCTGGGTAGTTGCTGGTATGCTATGGTTGCTAGGATGTGCTGGATGGTTGCTAGGTTGTTCTAAATGGTTCCTAGATTTTTCCAGGTGGTTGTTAGGGCACCCTGTATGGTTGCTAGCGTGTTATAGAAGGTTCTTAGATTGTATTAGGAACTGGGGTGGTTCCGAACTGTTTTAAGCATGCGGTTGTTCAGCTTTTGCTTAAGAAACAAGTTTTGGATGAAAGTTGCTTTAATAATTATTGGCTTGTCTCTAAGCTATACTTTTTTCAAAGCTTATTAAACGTTTTAGAACCTTTTCAATCTGGTTTCACTGCTTTTCAGAGTACAGATTATGCCTTGCTTAAAGTGTTCAATGACATTTTGCTTGCAGTTTATGCTGGTAAAAATGCTGTATTGACACTACTTGATCAAACAGCTGCCTTTGATGCTGTAGATAATAATGTTCTTATTTGGCGTTTACAGAATTTGAGCGGGATCAGGATTACTGCCTTACAATGGATCAGTTAATATCTTAAAAACAGGTCTGTGGGGTTATGTAAGTATCTGCCCCTATTATTAGTGGAGTACCTCAGGGCTCTATTCTGGGTCAGCTTCTTTTTAACTTATACGTGTTCTCTGGGGGATATTATTAGAAAGTATAATGTTTTATTTAATTTATAAGTGGATGATACTCAGTTGTATCTGTCATTGAAACCTGGTGATTCCTTTCAACCATTGTTGGAATGTATCTGGCATATTAAAACATGGTTATCAAATAACTTTCTCCAACTAAATGAGGAGAAAACATAAATAATTGTTTTTGATCCCACCAAATGTAATAGTGGTCTCATTATAAGGAGCTGGCCATAATTTCTCCTCAATTTCCTCCCAGGTTAGAAACCTTGGTGTTATCCTGGACTCAGAATTATGTTTATCCAAACAAATCAATTCTGTTGTTAAGAACAGTTTTTGTCAACTGCAGATTATTTTAAAATAAAAACAATAAAATAGAAATAATTCAGAAATTTGTGGTGTTAATATTTAGGGTGTCTTAGGGTAGCATCACATGTAGCTAGAAATGTCATATCTTGTTTTTATTTTTTTCCTTCCCAGATAGATTTGGATACAACAGTACACCAATGTCTGTGGGTTTTTACAATATTATAGTCTTTGTCCCAAATATTTAAATTAGTGATCAATCACTATTATTTTTCATTGACCAGTTCTTAAACTTTTACCTTTTTTGCCCTAATCTTATTTATTTGGTTACGTTCTTGGTCATACGACTTTGCATTTGCGACACATCAAATTTAGAGTGGGGCTGCAAAGTTGCCACCTGAACAACAAGAAGTAGAAGTTATGAGAGAAAAAGAGGCCTGAACGCTCAGTGGAAAGTCTTCAGTCACTTCCTATACTCTCAAAGGTGTGTTTATCTTTCTAACCATCCAGTCAGCCAGTCTAAGACCACCAGAGCTGCAACAACTGCATCAACACTTCAAACGCCAAGCCTGCCACTCTCTCCATCTGCTTCACTCCGAGTGGCTGGCAGTTGGTTTTTGTCTCCTCTTTGAGACAGGGTTTTAAACAAAGGGCTCAGGTTAAACCGTATCACAGATGTCTGCTGATGCTATAGGTGAATGCACACATGCTTTCATTTACTTTACTGCTCTTGCTTTACAAGATTGCTTCAGTATGGATGAGTAAGAGAAAACCGGAGGTGTGTTTCCTTTGAATATTTCAAACTGGAAGGATTTGTGAGGACTTTAGTAATAAAACGTGTGCGTGATTGTTTGGTCATAATGAATTTGTTTTATACAGAAATATGAGAAATACTTGACGAATCACCGACTATACATTGTTTAGTTGCGTAACATGAATTGATTTTGTACTGCATAGTCATTTTAGATGTATAGATTGTAGAGGATGGAGCATATTACTGTGATCTAGTGTATAATTTACTGAGAGTGTCCATTCTGGTATCTGAGTCAGCTTAGACCTATTTTTTGTGTCTGGGTGCAGTATATGCCCTGTTGTAATGATCATCATTTGATGAATAACCGCTGCCATGATCGATAAGAATGTACAAAAACAAACTTCTGTTCACTGCCTATTACAGGTAGTGATAGCTTATTAATAATGTGTATTGATAGCTCCAGGAAAGTATTGTTGATTAATATGTCAACTTTTTGCACAGAAAACCATGACAGTGACAAGCAGGCAGGCATTCACAGGAGATTTTGGAATTTAAACAATAAAAATTGAAAATTTGTTTTTAAACCCCATATTGTGTAATAATTCTGAGAACTAGTCATCTTTTCTAATTGTAATAATATTTTATCATTTTAGTGTTTTTGTATTTTTGATCAACTGTTGGTCAACTGTTCAGACATCGACCCTCTGCTGGCTAGTTTTTAACACATTCATCTTTGATGGTAATTGTATTGATGTATTGTTTTAAGCTGTAATTGTTGGCCAGATCTCTCTCTTAAAAACACGTTTCGATCTCCAGAGACTAAAGAGGCTGAATAAAAGTTTAATATTACGTTGTCCTGTGGACAGGTGCGATGTATCACGCCCGACTCCTCTGCATATGCATAATTATTGTAATCGGTTCCAGAGACCACTGCAACGCTCACAGGAAGCTAATCAGATGAAAAAGGAAAGATCATCCAAATATGATTGATTATGGAACTAGTAGAGCAGATCTCCAGTGACAAGGAGGGGAATTTAATTTGCCTTGCGGAAGTGTCCCATCAGTGCTAGAACGGGAAGCATTTGTCCTGTTGGGCAGTGACTTGGGCAGTGACAGTAGGTTTCCTTCTGATGTCTGCTGGGAGCTACAGACACAAGGTTTTTCCCTTGAGGAAGATGGATGATTGGGTGTAAAGTATCCCTGTGGTAGAGTGAAATATGCTCGGCGGTCATTGCAAACAGAAGTGCAGACGTTAGGTCATGCAGTCTGAGCTGTAGTGACGTACTGCTTGGGGAGAGGACTTTTGCCAGATATAATGTCATAACTTATGAGATGATGTGGACAGGCCTGATCTGGACGACTGCTAGAAGACGTACAAGCATTCCTCAAATGTAAGCGCAAAATCATAAAAACATGCCTAGGCAATAAAACCTACATTTTTAAAAGAATAGTTCACCAAAAATTATTTTCCACCCTCATGTCAGCTGAAAAAAAACATATTTTCTTTATTGTGTGGAACAATCAGTCAACACACACACACATCACACACACACACACACACACACACACACACACACACACACAAATTGGGCAATTTCTGCCATTAACTATTTTTATTGTTGTTGTTTTTTTAATTCAGGGAAATAAACTTGAATGGTTGTTCATGTCTAGATTCTTTATCAGAATGTACACAGTAAGTTTATATATATGTATGTATGCATTTATTTACTAATCATATACTAATCATTTTAGTATGGCAGTAGGACTTAACATTAAATGCATTTATTAATAATTATAATTAATTGTAAAAACAAAATATTATTATTTATTAGTAAATAATTAAATAATTATTTATTGGTAATTACATGTATTTGTTTCTAAATACATAAATAAATTGATTTATTTGGTTATTTATTTTATAAAATGTATTTATTTTTTCACTAATCATGTAGTTTGTGTCACGTTTTACAAGGAAGCGCAGAGACGGGGAGACGAGGAATTCACAAAACGAGAGTCTTTAATATCCAACAGGGTGTCATAGAGCATAGGCAAGGAAGACATTCAAGAACTGACAAAAACGAACTGAAAGGACTGGAGCTTAAGAACACAGGACAATCAGAGAGAATGAAACACACCTGGAATGAATAAAACAAATCAAAAATGAGGGAGAAACTGGGTCACGAGGAGCAAAAACACACACAGACAGGTCCATAATCCTGACAGGATGAGAGTACGACTTTAATTATTACATGTATTTATTATTAATTATAATTAAATAAGTGTTTTATATTTTCATTTGAATTTATATGTAATTAAATACATATCTATATGTGTGTGTGTATATGTATGTGTGCGTATTGTGTATATTATCAAAAAAAGATACTTCTATTTATGAAATTAGTTAATTTTTATACTTTTGTATTTTTATTATTAATAAAATAAATACATTATTTGGTTTATTAAATTCATTTATTTATGTGATCATTTACTGGGCAGTTTAAAACTGTTTTAAAAGTTTATCTTTTCATTCATTTTTTTTATAGTGGCTGATATGGTGGTCCTTTGAGAATGTGATCTAGTTTAGGTTCATACAGCTGTGACGGACCAGGATGACAGCAGCCTCTGTACTGCTCTGGGCAGCTGATGCTGGTTTTAATGCAGCACGGAAGAAATATTGACCAATTAGACTGTTGACCTGTCAGATGTTGCCTGAAGGGTAAGTGGTGGATGCCCTTGGGTAACCCAAGGCAACGAGGGGTCATTCTACAAAGAGGCGCTCTTAACGAATTACTATATTAATGTCCGTCTGGGTCACTGGGTGTCATGTCCTGCCCTTATGGCTTTCATGAAGTTCTCTTTAGTTGTTTTTTAAATAAATATACAGTGATATCTAAAACTCTGAGACCACACTGAAAAGTGAAAATCTTAAGTAAAATACGTTTTAGGACTTCCAAAAAGTGCAAAGTGAAATAATATGACCTAAGATGATCATAACTAAGATTATCTAAAATGTAAGATTCTGCACTGATTCTAGTTTGCTAAACAAATAAGCAAATTTGAAGCACAATATGCTTGTTTACATTTGTTAATTCTATTTTTTTTTTTTTTTTCACTCCAATATGCTGATAAGATTTATTGAAACATTATTAAATTGTCAAATAAATCGATAAGTGGTATCAGACTGTACTGTATGTTAATCACATGCACTTATACATGTTATTTAAAGTTAAATAAATGTTCTTCAGTGTTACATTGTGGCACAAAACGAGGTAAACTGTAATTGTTAGCCATTTCTACCTTATTTAACCCTTAATATATTTAAGTTCATTTAATTAACTTAAATATTTCTGACTTAAAGTATATAAAATAAGTCATTTAAAAGTTACCACATAATGCAGATTTTAGGTTATTATTAAAAACAAAATTCAGCAAACACTCAAGAATTTTTGTTTTCTTTAGCAAAAACCTAGTTTCATGTGGAAACATTTAAATTAATTGTAGAGAATTTGAAAATAAAAAGTTCTTTGTGGAATTTAAAACATTCTTAAAACGGCTGTAAAAGTACTAATTGGAAACTTAATTATGTGCAGAATACACATTTCATGCATTAAATTGTTTACAATTTACAGTTTTGATCATTTCATCACTTTATTTGTATATGGAAATATGCAAAGTGCGTTCTCATAGTAGACGCATGCATTAAACATATTATAATTAAAGCTAAGAGTAATAATGGGAGTAGAATTGCTGTTTTCAAGGGAAGCGCCTCGGGATGTACTGGACTGTGTGTGTGTGTGTGTGTCTTCTAGCTCTCTTCCCTGGGTTCACTCTTCACAGGTGCACTGAGCTTAACCCACTTTGACCCTCTTAATGAAGCACTCTGGGGCTTCCTGTGACCCCTCACCTCTGTCTTTAACCTCTTTCTCTCTCTGCACACAACGGACATTAGCATGAAGAGCCTTGAGGATACAATAGCTTAAAAACAGCAGGTCAGGAAGTGTGTGTGATGCGGCCAATGAGATGTTCCAAAAGAGGTCGGAAATGGATAGAAATACTATTGATTGAGTTATTTTCACTCGGATTACAGTGGAATACATTTTTGTGGGATAACAAATCTGTCATTATACTGCATCTCTCTTTTTGTTCGTTAGCTATTTGTCTCTGTCTATCTTTCCATCTGCACATCATTAATTTCATCATTCGTTCTGTGTATTTGAGTCTGTCGGTTCACTTATGCGGAAATTACATCTAACAGTCGGTCTATCTGTTTGTCTGTCTGTCTGTCTATCACAGTCTGTCTGTGTCTGTCTGATTTTATTATATCTTTTCATGTGACAACACTGAAAAAATTACACTTTGCTACAATGTAAAGTAGTGAGTGTACAGCTTGTATAACAGTGTAAATTTGCTGTCCCCTCAAAATAACTCAACACACAGCCATTAATGTGTAAATCGCTGGCCACAAAAGTGAGTACACCCCTAAGTGAAACTGTCCAAATTGGCCCAAAGTGTCTATATTTTGTGTGGCCACCATTATTTTCCAGCTGCCTTAACCCTCTTGGGCATGGAGTTCACCAGAGCTTCACAGGTTGCCACTGGAGTCCTCTTCCACTCCTCCATGACGACATCACAGAGCTGGTGGATGTTAGAGAACTTGCGCTCCTCCACCTTCCATTAGAGGATGCCCCACAGATTACCTTTACCCTCAGCTTCTTTTACAAGGAAGTGGTGGTCTTGGAGGTGTGTTTGGGGTTGTTATCATGTTGGAATACTGCCCTGCGGCCCAGTCTCCAAAGGGAGGGGATCATGCTCTGCTTCAGTATGTCACAGTGCATGTTGACATTCATGGTTCCCTCAATGAACTGTAGCTCCGCAGTGCCGGCAGCACTCATGCAGCCCCAGACCATGACATTCCCACCACCATGCTTGACTGTAGACAAGACACACTTGCCTTTGTACTCCTCACCTGGTTGCCGCCACACACGCTTGACACCATCTGAACCAAATAAGTGTATCTTGGTCTCATCAGTCCACAGGACAGGGTTCCAGTAATCCATGTCCTTAGTCTGCTTGTCTTCAGCAAACTGTTTGCAGGCTTTCTTGTGCATCATCTTTAGAAGAGGCTTCCTTCTGGGATGACAGCCATGCAGACCAATTTGATGCAGTGTGCGGCGTATGGTCTGAGCACTGACCAGCTGACCCCCCCCTCCCCTTCAACCTCTGCCACAATGATGGCAGCACTCATACGTCTATTTCCCAAACACAACCTCTGGATATGATGCTGAGCACATGCACTCAACTTCTTTGGTCGACCATAGCGAGGCCTTTTCTGAGTGGAACCTGTCCTGTTAAACTGCTGTATGGTCTTGGCCACCGTGCTGCAGCTCAGTTTCAGGGTCTTGACAATCTTCTTATAGGCTAAGCCATCTTTATGTAGAGCAATAATTCTTTTCTTTTCAGATCCTCAGAGTTCTTTGCCATGAGGTGTCATTTCTTCAGTGTTGTCAAATGAACAGATATAATACAATATCTACAAAAATGTGAGGGGTGTACTCATGTGAGATACTGTATCCATCTATTCATCTATAATCTATATCTGCCTCTCTTTTAAACAAATGTACCTTTATTTCTTGCCTTAACGGCATGTGGAATTTCAACAGTTTTTAATAAAGAAAACTTGAATTATGACTGGTGCCACAGAGAGAGGCATTTAATGTGGGTTAGTTAGGAGTAATGGTCTGATTAGTTTGTGGAGATTTACTGTGGGACTGCAAGTGTTGTTATTGGAGTCAGTAAGTCATATGACCATGCGGCCCTTTCTTCCCAGGGAGCACAGCGTTAATAATGTTCCCCATTTCTAATGAGGCTGGACTGTTTTAGATCTTTCATATACTTTTCTTCAGTGTGTGGCACACACACACACACACTTTTTTAAAGTTTTCCTGCTAGGTATGGCATCAATGACAGAGGGTTAGAGAGGTGACAGTTCAGAGCAGAGGGTATAAACCTGGATATAAAAAGACAGGAAAAGTTAAAACAGAAAAACAGTCCATTAATGATAAGTGGATATCAGATTTCACACAGAATGTGTCATTAGGCAACTACTGGCCATTTTTTATAAAACCAACCGGAATCACGTTCGTTGACAGATGCATATAAGCAATTATGGCATATTTGTTTGCACTGTATTTTACCTACTCCTTGCAGAATAGGCAAACTGATAATAATTTGAATAAAATAAAAGGGATCATGCAAATTGTATGTTATATTTTATTTAGCACAGTCCAGAATAAGCTATTTCACACAACAGATTTTTACATGTAGGCTACTCACCCACAAAAAAATAACTGCATTTATAAAAATTACCCCGTTCAAAAGTTTACATACCCTTGAATCTTAATACTGTGGTTTGTTACCTGGATGATTCATGACTGTTAGTTGTTTTTGTTTGTCCTGAGCAGGTCAGCTGCCTGCTGTTCTTCAGAAAAATCCTCCAGGTCATGCACAATCTTTGGTTTTCCATTATCTTATGCATATTTGAACCCTTTCCAGCAGTGACTGTATGGTTTTGAGATTCATCATTTCAAACTGAGGACAACTGAGCGACTCAGACACAACTATTACAAAAGCTGAAAACATTTACTGATTTATCCATCCTCCATTAGCACATGTTTACATTTTTATGCTTTAATAAGCAATGATTAAATAACTTGTTGAAGTATTACTAAGATATAAGATGCAAAGTTAACCAAAGGTGTTTTTCAGGTGATGTAAACATGTTAAAATCTCAGAAACAAAGGGTCTAGTGAGATTTGACAGTATATTATTATACATACAGCACAAATTAATCATTGAATGAAATGTTAAACATATTTTCCACCATTATTTGAAATAAATGTAGACAAATTTCATTATTTTGACAAATTCCATTAATGATTCAGCTAAATGAGGACCTGAGAGATGTGAATGTGAAAGCTGATATGTGGCGATTAAAGCCCTGTGTTTGTAAAGGAAACTTTAATGGTTGCAATATCTTTCTGTAATGAGGCAGATAACAAGGTTGTGTTTGTGCCAGAGCACTGCAATACCTGCACTGTGACTTTAACAAGACTAAATGTGGCACCAATTTAAACCACAGTGCTTGAAACCCTTTCATTGTATTTGCCTGGAAATGCCATTATTGAGCCACTTTTTATTTTTCACAGATGCAGCTGTAAATGTGCTGCCCACATCACAATGCATGTATTATTTCCTAATTGATCTTGAAAAGTGTTTTATGAATGGCAGCAGTCAGAAGGTCTGACATACACCACACCTTCTGTGTCTGTAATCAACCAGTCCTCCAAACGTATGGCACTGAGAGTGTTAACACACACCTTTACTAAACCAGCCTTTCAGTAATGACCTCCTTGGAGACACACCAGCACACACACACACACATCCACTCTGCTCCCACGCCGCTAATGACTTTGAATTGTTCATAATTGTTTTTCCATTAAAGTTTGTTTTTCAAATGACTGCATCTGTGGATGGTTTCTGGAGTAAAGCAGTCATATGATTAATGGAATTATTTTTATGGTGCTACTTGGATTAGACCAATTCATATAATTCAAAGTTTATAGAAGGATGTTAAAAATATCTATACATGCTGTCTGGAAATAGTACTGTTGTTTTATATTTTCTGGACAGCAGCTAAATGCTACTATATCCAATTGTGATGTATAACATTTAATGGACATAACTATGGAAGCCCGTTTCCGCCACTGAATAATAAAAAGGTTATTGTGACATTTTATCTCACAATTCAGACTTTTTTCTCATAATTGCGTGATATAAACTCATAATTGCAAGTTATAAAGTCAGAAATGCAAGATATAAACTCACAATTCACACTTTTTGTTCCTCAGAATTATGATTTATAAAGTCACAATTGTGAGATAAAAACTCGCAATTCTGACTTTTGTTTCTCACAATTACGAGATATATCTCACAATTCTGATTTTATAACTCACAATTGCGAGTTTATATCACGCAATTATGAGAAAAAAAGTAAGAATTGTGAGATAAAAAGTCACAATTACCTTTTTAATCTTTATTCAGAGGTGGAAACGTGCTTACATAACAGACACAACAGGCCTTAAAATAACGAAGTGCATACTTTCCCCATTACTTCCTCATTTTTATTTTCTTGATAATTTGTTTTTTTTTCTGTTTGCTGTTTATCACTTTCTACTCCTGATTTGGTCAATTTGCAGATTTCTTCTGTAAGCCATGCTTTTGCCATATTCAATAAAAAATAGACCTAATTTCCACTTCAAATAATTGCAGATTTTCCTGGTTTATTGATTGCTTTCAATGAGTTTACAGAAGTTTCTACAAGCCTAACTGCAGAGGATCCATTGTTGAACAAATGATGCAATGTTACATTTCTCCAAATCGGTTGAAGAAACAAAATCATCTATATCTCAGATGGCCTGAGGGTGAGTAAGTTTTCAGCAAGTTTTCATTTTGGGTGAATTATTCCATTAAAATTCAAGGGCCACCACTGCTTTAAAACAACACTTTTTGAACATGTACCTACAATTCAATTGCATTCATCAAATGAAGTGTAAACATGTTAAAATCACAGAAACAAAGGGTCTTGTGAGATTTGACAGTGTATTATACATACAGCATAAATTAATCATCGAAGGAAATGTTAAACAACATATTTTCCACCATTATTTTCCATTATAAATGTAGACAAATTTAATTAATTTGACAAATTCCATTAATTATTCAGCTAAATGAGGACCTGAAGGCTAAAGCTCAGCATAAGTCACTTGGCTGACTGTCAGTCACTATAACATTTGGCTGTACTGGGGTTGTAAAAATATAAATTGGGACACAAGCCACATAGCTACACGGCTGCATACTTACACATATATTTACACGCACACATAGACGTGCACAACTATTTCAGTCTTTAATGGCATTTTCTGGTCAGACGGAATAGAAAGGGTCATCTCTAAAACAATTCCCCCCTGACCTGTTGAGTTTACTTAACCAGGGACAGACAGTTTATCGCTGAACAGTTCTCCCCACTCCACTGAGCACAATTACAAACTACCGTCATTAGAGCCTCTCACAGGATACAGCTACAAGTCCGACGGATTCATGTGAGGAATGTGGAACACACAAACCCAAGCAGACGTTTGTATTTATGTCAAACATACACTATAAAACAGTTGATAAATAAATACATTAATACTTAAATAAATAAACTTTAAATTAAATAAAACTTGATTTAAATACGTTATTTAATTAAAATAAATATATTATTTCAAATAAAAATAAAATAGCGTATCTAACAGTACTATTCACTGTATAAAATATTTTTTGAAGTTGTAAATAAAGGAAATAAAGAAAACCATTTCAGTTTTTCTACTGCAATTTCATGCTTGAGTGTGTTACTTGCCATTTCTTTGTAATTGTTTGTTAAATTTACAAGCAATTTCTGAGTGAAAATTGTTTCTACATCATTTTTTCAGTGTATTATCAGTCAACAGTAGTATGAAACTGGTTCTGCTCACAGATTTGTTACTCAGAAATCTCATCTGTGTTTCGGTAATGTTCTTGCTTCATACATAAATAAACGCCTGAGATTTACCTGTGGGATCAATGACATTTTGATATTATTTTAAGAAGGAAAACACAGCGAGTGAGTTATCGCACTCAACTTACAGATCTGGTTACATATCTGATACTCGAATGTATTTTACTGGCAGGCAGCAATATGGACGGCCTGTGGGGTCCTGTGCAGTTTCCCTCTAGAGTGCAGATGTCCGATAAGATGAGAGAAGCATACAGCTGTAAGACTGGACCACAGGCATTGCGTATAACCCTGATTATGCTACAGTATGCTTTATATTTGCTCCCTTTCCCATTGATGCCAATCTCTGCGGACGGAAGAATACAGTAAGACACATTCTAAGAAAAGAGAGAGAGAGAGATAGATTGTTCAGTGGGCTGGGTTACAATGTCCTTATCTTGCTAAATTATTAGTAGGGTTGACTACGTAATGAAGTCTCAATGCTGAAGTCACTCCACAGCAAAATGTCGGCAAATGACAGCTTGCCTCAGGCAAAAACTGTTTGCATTGAAAACTGTATGCATACTCCAAATCCTTGCCAATACAGAACATTTTGGCCTTGAAAAGATCGATAGTTTTTAAACATAGGGTGTAACTCTCATCCTATATATCATGGAGGATTATTGGGAGGCATAAGAAAAAAAGACAATTGAATGAAACATATTTAGGATAAAACATACAAAGCATGTATTGTATCTGAAGGAGTATCTTCCAGGATTCACACTCACTTTGTGAACTCTATCACCATTCTTCCTTACATCACTAACACTCCTCTTCCTCCACTTACTTGTCCTGCAGCCATCATTTAAAGCTGAAACTTGACTTGGTATATGGTACACAACAAAAAAAAAAAGTTATATTCTTATCTGTATCTCTGCCTTGTTTTACAGCTTTGGGCATTTGTCAGCTGGACAGCATTGAATAACTGCTGTATTATCTGCTGAACATAAGCCTGGCCAGACGTCAAACCTGGTTTTAAATTTTACTAACAAGAATTCTTTGACTTCGATTTGTCATCTTTGCTTTAGCTTCCCCTCCTCTCTCTGAGTTTAAATGGCTATCTGTCCATCATAGCAACGCCCAGGCCACAAAAGGGCCAGTAGACAGTAAGTACCAGTGGGAGGAGGACAAAGCCCAGTGGTGTCCGTCAGTCACCAGTTAGGCAGGAAGTGCCGATCCCATGCTTCTCACCCTCGTTTCCTCTCTGTCACAAGCTCTGGGACTTTGACCCTACTGCCTCTGCACAGCTGCCAGTTCAACAGAAGTAAAGACTGGAGAACAGAAAAGGAGTATATTTTGTGCAATACATTTTCATGATTAATATGTCTTTATATCCAGGATCAAATATTAAAATAATAAAAATCACAAAGAAATATTGAATAGATATGCATTTTAAATTATTTTGAATAATTTTATTTCATTTTATCCTTCAATCCAAATGTTTGAAACAAAAGTTTTCAGATTTTAATTGTTAATTAGTTTATAGCCCCCGTTTCTTGTCACGGTCATTTTATCATTTAATTAAGTTGATGGTTTTCTTCCAGTGACATCATCCTTCAGGAAGTGATGTCATTTTGGAGGGGAAACGACAGCACAAACATTAGTATTAACAATGGATTTAATGGATTCTGTGATGTAGTGTTATCGATTAGTTTGTCTCGCTCTGAAACATTTCTGCATGTTTGATACATTTACATACGTTCGATATGATAGAATCAAAAGATGGTTCCACATGACACTCTCATTTAAGCTAATACTCATTGCTTAGAAATGGCTAGCATTATCTTTTTATCTTCATCCTGTTAGGTTTGCATTTATGCTGTTTGTCTTACTATTGTGTAAAACAATCAAAATATAATGCACATAAGTGTCTGGTATGTATAAGTGTCTGACATCGACCTGGACATATTTCTGAAGGCCTTATAGAAATGCCTCCCTAAATAACAGCACAAACACAGTATACTTTGTGTAAAAGCAAGTGAGTTCAAAAGGTCCTGCATAATGCAGGAATGACCCAGGAGTTGTCTCATTATTCTGATTTGAAGAGGCTAGGGATATTCAAACTAATTCAATGGTGGTGTAGACTTAATATGATTGGCACTATGAGAGCTACACACACACACACACACACATTAAACTAGTAAGAAGGCAGAAAGGTTAAGTGTGTTATTTTCAGTGGAATTCTATTGTAAACACATCATCTCAGGTTTTGTGCAAATGAAAATGGATACTCTCATCTGACAGGTAATTGAATCATAGAAAATTACTTTGATATGATTCATGAGGAAAAGTGTCCACTGGGTTTCATGCCAAAGTGGAAAAGCCCAAGGCATGGGTGGAATCAGAGATTGAGAGAGAGGACAGGATGGAAAGGAAAGGTGAACACCCTGACGAGTGTGGATTGTGAATGTGGGAACATTGTGGCAAGAGATGTCCATCTTTGAGGTTTATTCAAAGGGCTGGATGGTTTAGTTTAAGGTGAGGTACGTTAGTTTGAAATGTGTGGTTTTAAAAGAAATTTTTTTTTAATGGGAAAATACGCCTATCCTATTTAAAGGAGTAATTCACCCCAAAATTAAAATGTATTTTAATACATCCAAGATGTAAATTAATTTGTTATTAATGTGAAGGCATTCATTTTGAGCTTTTACACACGAGTCTCGTGGAAGCTGGTGTATGGCTGTTGTAGGTCATAGTGGTGTAAAGTTAAACACATTTTTAACACCTGCACCATTACTCAGAACACCTTACAGATTTTTCTGACATCTTTTAGTGGCTAAAACACACACACACACACACGTTCCCCCCATCATCAAGGCACAAGCAAAAGAGTGTGTCCACCAGCTCGCTGACATTACACTTTAAACGAATTTTCTCTGAAAATATTTCCCAAACATTCCTTGCAGGTCAGAAGCATGCACTCTCCCCTCTGCTATTCTCCATTTCATCCTCCTAAGTTCTCATTTTCTTATTTTTTTTCCTAAGAATTCATATCAGTTTTGCTCCACATGCCCCCAGACATCTCACTGGGGTCTTTATAAAAAATCTCTCAAAGTCACTGAAGTATTTGATTTATTCAGCTCAAGTTACATTTGATATTTCCAAAGTTGCAAATAGACAAAGGAAAATTGTATTGTTCACAGGTTGTTCTCTCATAGCTCGGGAGGCTCCGAGTTTACAGTTATGTTTCATCAGCTTTGTCTTATGATTTAATATTCCTAAGGAGAAATAAACATTGGAACAAATGAGACAGTTGTCGGCATAGATTAAGAATACAGAGTTATTCTGCAAAAATCAATGTGGATCATTTGATTTTAGAGTGCATTCTGAAACGTTTAATGATTTTTCTAGGAGAAACAATTAAAAAAATCTTTTTTTAGGGAAGTAGACAAATGAATCCCACTTATGATCTCCCAAGAACAAACAAAATGATCTCTAGCGAACGCACAATGTTTACGTTTTGATTCTACAGGAATGAAAGCTCAGAGGAAACTGGTTTCCTGACAGATATCGACATGTCATTGCTGAGGTATGTGGATAATACTGTATGACACTGTAAACAAATAAACATAGCTGGTATGTGGAACTCAGATTTATATTTTAGCCAGACCTCATCTTAAATTGCTGTCAAAAGTAAAACACATACATATGCTTTACATTACTGCCGTGCATCGTCATCTATTCAAAGCTAAACACTCACATATAAATGCATGTCAGTTGTTTATCTGTTCTAGTATGATGTCAACCAGAGCAGACACATCTGAATGTCATTGTACTATATATATGGGTGTGTTTATGTGTCTCGTATGTTTCAGATCTCTGCAAAAAAACCTTGGCCACACCAAAGAATCAAGCTGTCTGGTCAAGAATAATAATAATAAATAATCCTATGCACAGACGCTTGCCAATCGTGAAAAAGTGAGGGGTAAATAAACACATTACAGAATGAGAGAAAACTTTGCTTGGCTGATTACATGTTTTCAGTGCAATTGTGGTTAAATGGATTTTCCCGTTAAGTGTTTACCTATGGAAGAGTGAGACTATGTAGACTGCCACACTGTTTATTTACAGCGAATTCACTCAGGGCTGGTTGGAAAACAACCTGTGCTTGGTTGCACACTGAACGACGAAAAAAACAAACACAAACAGCAGATATCAGGGCATCTTTCTGCCTGCTTTCTTAAAACAGTGATTGCTTTGAATGCAGTGCCACAGACGAGGTGACGACTGGTCGGGGATCTGAACTTTAATGTTCTGATCAAGATGGGAAATTGTTGTGATGGTTGTTAGTGAGAATTAGTGCAGAGCGTACATTTTACTCCTGGATGGATGGAGTGCTTTTAATGGTTCGGTTTGGTTGTGAATTCAATCCCATGATGTGAATGTGTAATAATATATGCCCGTGTATTTCTGAAGGACTCATACTGTACAGTAACTCTTTTTCCCGGACACATCCTGTCCGAGATTTCTAAATTGCCAAAAATGACTGGGTTTTGACTAAACTCAGTTTGACATCAAAATTTGTTTACACTGTGCAATGACCCTCTCCTCAAATGCACAAGCACACAAGCATCATTCACATGTACTTTCAGGGGAAAAGTACTTTGAATTGTTCAAAGTCCAGAAGTATTCAAATATTATGATTAAGATGTAAAAAAGGAACATAATAATAATGACAAATAATGACTTCCATAATGCTGAAAAATTCACTTACATTCCCAACTAATCTGCATTTCCATCTTAGTGTCATACAGACAAAAGGCTTCAGTCAAGTCAGGTTATTTATGTCATGTACAAAGAAATTCCCTTTAATACATCCAGATATTTAGCAGGGAGTTAACACATTGAAAAGACTATATAAACATCTTACATAGTATGCAATAATGAGTCGTGTGGTATTATTTGAGGTGAAATGTGCAAAATATATATACGTGTGTGTGTATATGTGTGTATATATATATATATATATATATATATATATATCCTTACAACAGTACAATACATTGACCAATAATACATTCCCTGTAACATATGGATATAATAAAATGTGTTTTCTTAAAATTTCCATTACATGTTCTGGTCAGAATTTCTAAATTGCCTAAAATGTTTCTGCTTAGTTTTCCTATTGATAATGACTGGAAAGTAATTTGACCAATAGTGAGCATGCATCGACCAATCCAATTATGGCATGCAAGAAGGTGGGATCTACAAAGAATGGTCAAAGCAGTGCAAATACGGGCATAATGTTTGAGGACTTTAAAGAACGGTGACAGGAAAACAAAGCCAAAACCCAGACATTTTAGGCAATTTATAAATCCTGGCCAGTACAGTATATGTCCGGGAAGAAGAGGGCGTTTTTTTTAGCATCAAACCATACTATAATTTTCACTCTCTTATTAAGAACATTCCTGTGTTTTGTTATATACAGAATATGTGTGTGGCATGTTTCACCATCCATTCCCAAACCCCCAGTGGACCTTCATGGTTGATAAACCACCCACAATTTCTCAAGTGACTGGCATGATTTCATTATTGATACTTATCCTAATCATTGATAAGCCTGGATAACATGGCCTGTTGCATTGTGGGAGTGCTCAGCCAGAGGCCTGGCTCATAGACTGTACTAATGGCATGATTGGCTAATCACTCTTTCTCTCTCTTTGCACTAATACGTTGTTCTGTGTGGGGAACGGGAACTAAAAGGTCCCTTGGTGTAGCGTGTTGGCTCTGGGCCCTCAGCGCAGTAGATCTCTACAACAGATTACTGCAGAAATTACTCACAGATTTCTCTCAGCACTCTGGCTTAGGATAGATGGAAGCTCAGCTGGCTTGCTGTTGGTAAATGAAGACTGTTTTATATCAGAATGTCAAAAACATTTACTGCGCTTCCTAGATTACACATTTAAAGCCTAAGGCCCAAGTCATATTCTATGCAAATGTTAACATGAATGTTTCTATTTACACTCTTAAAAAGTTTCACAGATTGTTTTTTATTAGAGAAAAGAACATTGAAAGAATCTGAAGAACCTTTTTTCACTATAAAGAGCCTTTTGTGCAAGTGGAAAGGTTTAATGGATGTTAAAAGTTCCTCTTAATGGCAATAAAGAACCTTTATAAGAGTGTATACATGCTCATATGTACACATTGTTGTCTTTGGAAATGTGTCAGGACAATTCTGTGTTGCATATGGCAATGAGACCTAATTAAAATCACAGTTGTTTCTCTTAGACATCAGTTAGATTAAATTACATTCAAATTGAGACTCCCAATTCTCAGACTTTTCTCTTGAGAAAAAGAAAGTTATATCTCAACAATGCCTAAAAAAGATTTGCCGAGATATCACAATCTGCAGTCACATTTTGGAGATTTCAGTCATCTGTGCTATGCTGTTCACATTATTATTATTACTGTATGTCAACAATTGTCTCAGTTGTGTTTGTTTTTATTTCTTGGTAATGCAAAGAAATATCATTCAGAACTCCACTATGCAGGTAGAACATTTCCATCTAGAATTTCCTTTGGATGCGAGATATCTAGTTTATTGGCCTAAAGATTATTAACTAAAACTAAAACCATAAAGAATATAACATTTAAATAAAAAATAAATAGACCTTAAACATTTATTCCCTTTTTAATTTAACTTTAGGTATTAAAATAACTAAAACTTAAATTAATATTATGGTCAAGTCATATTTAAAAATAATTACAAACTTAAAAACAAAAACACAACATTTGTCTAAATTCTAACTAAAATAAGAATAAAATATGAATCACCAAAATAACACTGTCTGCCTAAATTCTGTTTGTTACTGAAGCACTCGCAAACTTGCACACACACACACACACACACACACACACACACACACACACACACACACACACACACACACACACACACACACACACAGACAGACAGACACACACACACACACACACTCACTCACTCACTCACTCACTCACAGACACACACACCTCACACACACACACACACAACACACACACACACACACACACACACACACACACACACACACACACACACACACACACACACACACACACACACACACACACACACACACACACACACACACTCACTCACTCACTCACAAAAGTTATTTCCAGGGGAATATTCCACTTCTTCTTGGCAGGGTTGTGGGACAGCAAGCCACTTTCCTCAACAACACCCAGTTGTTTTTACACAGACTGTCCTGCATTTTATCCAAAGCACATCCCAAAAAGGTCAGCAAGCACTCAGCACTGCCCTTGGTTTTTAGGAGTTTCCAGATTAATCACAATATTTCAGTTGCTTACAGTATATTTTGCCAAATAATACAACCGCATGTTACAATCCCCAACAAGAAGGCTTTATGATTTGATTAATATACCCTGAAGGGCAGCTGAGTTTAGATTCACATTCCGAAGCTCTTGCAGTATGTCTTGATGAATTCATAGGAAGGGTGAAGTATGGCGGAGCTCAGTTTCAACCTCATGTATTTAATGCTACTTCAAATGTGGAAGTGAAAAATCACATCAACTGAAGGATGTCATTTCTCAGTGCTCTCTCTCTCTCACCCACTCTGGCAGTATTGTCGGCCAAAGTCTCATACAATGACTGAATTGTACACCGCATTCTGTACAGTAACAGTCTTCTGAATTTATTGTATATGTCAGCATTCATAAAGAACTATGTAAGTCACTGCAAAAATGAATGACATTAACTATCATTAATGACGTTTGTAGCCAGAGAGAAATTACTCATATTCAGACCTCGACCAAGCCTCGAATATACAGCGCAGTAGAGACCACTTTTTCAGGGGCTTTGGATCCAGAATTAATTTTTCAATAGATTTTCTAAAACGGTGAAGAACTCTAAAGCGTAAAATATGGTATAGGCTACTTATAGGGATAGTTCACCCAAAAGTGAAAATTCTGTCATCATTTATTCACCCTAAAATAGTTCCAAACATGAGTTTCTTTCATCTGTTCAGCACAAAAGAGTACATTCTGAAGAATTATATAATTAAGTTATGAGAGAGAGATTTAAGAGTCTGAATTACCTTTCTTGTGTCTGTGCATCTCTCAAAAGTGTAGGTATGTGCTTTCCGTACATAGCTAATAAAACGTAATTTTGTAGCAAAAATAATATTCTGTCGTTGGTACGGGGCAGCTGTGGCCTAATGGATAGAGCGTTGGACTTGTAACCCGAGGTTGTGGGTTCGAATCTCAGCTCCGACAGGAATTGTCCACGACTGAGGTGAGACCCTTGAGCAAGGCACCGAACCCCCAACTGCTCCCCGGGAGCCACAGCGTTGGCTGCCCTCTGCTCCAGGTGTGTGCACTTGGATGGGTTAAATGCAGAGAACACATTTCACTGCTGGTTATACTCTATATAATTGTGTATGTAACAAATAATAATTTTTGTCCTATTTTTTACTGTATTTATTTGTTTGGTCAGCATTGTTGTGGGTTTTGGTTATTTTGCTGTTTTAGGCTGTAAGGACCTTTGAAATAATGCAAATAATTTGGCAAAGTGGTATGGACATGTAATGCGGTGCCCGGAACTACGCTCGCCCGTACGTTTCCCTGAAAATAATTGCACACCTTAGAATGTTCGTCAGCCAATCAGATTCAAGCATTTAACGGCCCCGTAGTATAAACATACTTATTCCATGGTCTGACTGAATACTGGATTCTGATTGGTTGGCAGGTATGCAGTAAAACCGTTTAATGTACAGGTAGTTTCAAGTCAGTTTAATCACCATTCCATATTAACGCGCTGCTTTAATTGAGGAGTTGACACACTAACCAACATGCATCACTTGCACACACACACACACACACAGAGAGAGAGAGAGGTACAGACATCTTTATACATCTATCGAGGCTTCTTGCACTGTACACACATTGTTGTCAATGCTTCACTTCACTATTTAATTAGTTCAACTAGCATTCTAGTTTTCTTTTCTCAGGAACGATGGTAAAATATGTCTTCTCTTTGAAGTAATTTTTGTAAAAACAAATATATATATATATATATATATATATATATATATATATATAGTAGGCAATGTCTGCATTTAAAATCCTTTAATGCACTGCTAGCTGTTGATTATTTCTTAAATAAATGTTAGGCCCTATATGTATAGGGCCTATACATTATAAACTTCGGCCAGTGCTCATCAGGCACAAATCTGTCTATACATCTGTCTGTGTAGTCGCACTTTTCCTCTGTTGAGATAATCCATCCACTTCACTACAGGTGTGTTCATATCAAGATGCATTAGACAACATGATTATTTATTTTCTTAGGCTGAACACAATGTCCACTCTAAAATGTGCAGTTTTAATCACACAGCACAATGCCATATATATATATATATATATATATATATACTGCAATTATAAATGCAACACTTTTGTTATTGCCCCCATTTTCATGAATACTGAACTCAAAGATCTAAGACTTTTTCTATGTACACAAAATACCTATTTTCTCAAATCTTCTATTATCCCATCTGTTGGTGGGCCTGTGTTAGTGAGCCTCCGTTTCCTGTTCTTAGCAGATAATCCATCCACCTCACAGGTGTGGTCTTCTGCTGCTGATCAGCTGCATCATTATTGTGCGTTCAGAGATGGTATTCATACCTTGGTCTTAGGCTGGTCACAATACTGTTGCCTTTTATCATCTCTAACTAGTCTACCCATTCTCCTCTGACCTCTGACATCAGCAAGGCATTTTCATCCACACAACTGCCTCACTGGATGCAACACATCTCTTTTTCTGAACATTCTCAGGTTGTTGATTGAGTCCTGTGGAATGTTGGTCCATCCTCAGTATATCAGCAGTTTTGAAATACTCAGATCAGCCCGTGGCACCAACAACCATTCCGCGTTGTATCGCCGATCCATTCTGATGCATCCCAAACATGCAAGTCATCTTCACGGGTGACATGTCCGGTGAGTATGCTGGCCATGCAAGAACTGGGATGTTTTCAGCTTCCAGGAATTATGTACAGATCCTTGCATATCATGCTGCAACATGAGGTGATGGTTGTTTGACAATAGCCCATCTCCAACTCACGGGAAAAGTATGAGTAGCCAATGTTGAAGCGTGCGCTGCTCTCTCGTGCTCCCCGCCCTCCTGTCTCTGCACGCGGCGCTAATTGGCGCTCTCAGCTCGAGCCAGCAGCCACGAGCGCCACAGACGCGGATACCTCAGCCAAATTCACACCAGTCACACTCAGAGCAGTTCGTTAGTCTTTTTATTTGTTTTCGTTTTATGTGTCTCCCCTCATTAAGTTGAAGAGAGCTTAGTTTGGGAACAGTGGACACGTTTTGCTGACATATCAAGCATGACTTTGAATAATAACGGATCTTGAAGTGTCAAACTGCGCCTCAGACTTCCAGAAAACAACGACAGACACCCGTTCTCGCAGGTACCCGTTTATTATTAACATTTCAGTATTTTATTGCATTTCATTGTTGGATATTGAGCTGAAAAGTTTAAAACTTAATTACAAATTCAATCTTAAGCAGTTTAAACATATTTTCATGAAGTTTTAAGAGCATCACTGAGGATATGACAGTTTGTGTCTTTTAATTTTGAGGGACTAACGTTAACTCAAAGTCGAAAGCGACAACGTTAGTCATTCGATAGTGTAATATATGATGATATTATTATCACATTCATATTAAAGATACACCAGCACTACAGTGGCATGTTTGCTCTGAGTGACAGATTCCAACGTGTAAAATGAATTGCTGCTGTCATGAGGATAAATATTTGCAGTGCTGTTAATCATGCGTGGCTCTCCCCTTTTTCCTCTCCTCTCATTTTTAGGTGATAGGAAACATGTTTCATTTCAGAAGATTTAAATCGCAGCTGCGCTTTATTAGACATTGTCTTACTGGCACAGTGGCAAGTTATTGTAAAGCAAATGTTTGACTTTAACTAGTGCATATTGTAGAACGGCATCTTCATAAAAACACATCTAATTATCAACATGCATGCTTGCTATTGTATTTTATTATTTATTTACAACATATTTTATTTTAAATGCAATTGGGTAATATAATAAGAATTTGTAATTTACTTAATATATTAATAAAATGATTATATTGCTTAATGTTATAATTAATTAATGTATTAAATAAAACAATTATATAGATACCTTTATTTACAGTATTATTTTATTTGTTAAAACACATTTATTTTATTTACATAGCTATACAATAAAAAATACATTTAAATGAATAATTAAACATATAGTTATTTTTTTTTAACATAATTCAAATATGAATAAAACAGCATTATTTATATATATATATGTGTATATATATATATATATATATATGTATATGTATATATATATATATATATATATTTTTTTTTTTATATAATGTTTTAACCATACACCTGTGTCCATTTGTAGTTTTATTTAATAGGAAATTGCCTTAGGTTTTATTAGGTGCTGTGAATTGTGTTTTGATTTAGCCATTAGTAGTCAGTGGCAGGTGGAATTAGAGGAATGGTGAGGGACTTGTGAGGGGCGTATGATGTCATTATAAGTTTCAGAAAAGTGCATACTGCTGCAGGCTCCAGGACAGAGTACTGCTTGACAGTTTATGTGGCATTACATCACCAAAGTGTGGATTCAGAGGAGGAGCAGAAAGGCGTAGGGTCTCATTTGGCACAGTGGGTCATCAGTAGGGTTTTCTTTTTAAGTGCTTTCTGTATATCTTCTCATTTGTATCAACTTTCTAGCATACTGAATGCCTCAAAACATGAATCATTTTGATTTCATATGTGACTTTTAATTAAGGAAAAGATTAATAAGGTTATAAAAGCAGATACGGTTTATTTTCAAATGGCTGGCCAGATTTGCTGGTGAGGAATGTGTGATGGGAGTAAAAGCGTGTCTGTGGTGTCTGTCAAGGGAATGAAAGATGGGAGATTCTCAGTCTGCTTCTGGTCCTCCTCACACATCCACGCCAACAGCTGAGCTGGGATTGGCATTAACTCTCGACTCTGTGCTTCTTCAGAAGAGTAAGAGGACGAAAGCAAGCCAGAACGTAGTACTTGAGTGGATGAGAGGGGGCTCTTTCTCTTCCCAGCGGCATTTGCACCATGTTAACGGGCCGAATAATACCTCTCTGTGATGCACACAGACTTTATGGAAACTCTCGCTCACGCACCCTGCGGTTTTATGGGGTGAGACCAAGAGAAAGTCTCAGTCATAAGCCACAGATGCCTTACACACTTTACTGACTACATGTGTCTGTTTCTAATTAATTATTGATTAAAATAAATATTAGGAGTTCATATATCTATATTGAAAAAATATTCAAGTTTTTTAGTAGTAAAACATGAGTGTAGCTGTTTTTATTTGCATGCATAGGCACACATGCCATAAAGTATAGTTGTATCTATGTTCTCAATTTAATGCTTTGCTTTGCTTAATTCAGCAAGCTGGACCTCTGATATATATTCGGAGAGGAAAACATGATACCAGAGAGGGTGGGGAGCTGGATTTCCTCTGCTGAAAAATCAAAGTAGGGCAGTAAGTGGAATAGTGATGGATTGTAGTTGCTGTGTGTGTGAGTCTGTGTCTAAGTGTGTTTACTGTACGTCCGTGGAGCATAGTGCCACCTGGGTGTTATAAGGCTCTAGCACAGAAGTGCGACTGATTTCTTAGACTTATGTCTCTCTCTCGTACATTTTCTCTCTGTCTGTCTCACCTCACTGTCTCTCTCTCTCTACATCAGCAGTTTATGAGCCAGTAGAACAAACCAACCTAGATTTTTTTAAATCCCATTTTCTTGACTCATTTAGAAGACAGAAGGCAGAATTTGTATTTATTTTATTTTTTCATTTTTAATAAGAAAAAGGGATGCTTGCCATGCAAAAGTAGTCATCAAGTGGTTGCTGCTGCATTTCTAGGTGGTTGCCAGGGTGTGGTTGGCCCATATTTAGGTTTTCTGTGTTGCTCTTCAGTGTAAATTTCTTTTCTTTTTTTATCATTCACCATTTGAAAATCATCTGATTGTTTAGAAAATGAATGGCACAATTTGAAGTATCATTTAGTGAGCCACTTCAATAGTGGTTAGTTGAAGAAGCTCAGTTTCAGAGAAAGTTTAGAATTTACTTCTTTGCTGAAGAAAAAGCGATCGTTACGAAAATAGAGTGAATTGCAAAAAATTGTAAAGCAAGAAAAACACAGCAACTGCCACAAAGTTTTGAGACAGAAGCTTATATCTGATTATATTAATGCAAATTAGTAAACAGAACTAATTTAATTAATTTATATACAGTAGGTTTTGTATTTGTTCAATTGTAAAAGCTTCATATATTCTAAAGCTTGTACTTCTATGAATGTAATTTAATTTGAAAGTTAAAAATGAATTGTCAAATTGTAATACTTATAATAATAATAATAATAATAATAATGTATTACTTAGTGAAGAACCTTTTGAAGAAAAATGCAATACATTTTTTGTCATTTATAGAAGAATATTGTTTACAGGAAAAACCCTAGCCCGCTTTATGTCTAATTATATATATATATGAACGATATATATGATATATAGTGAACGAGCAACGATTTGCCTCCGATTTTAGGTTTTTGTCAGCAATTTCGCAAAACCTGTCGGCGAGTAAAAATCAGGGCTTAAATCGTGAACTTGGCAAGCCACTAAAACAGGCCTCATGAAATAGGCTATAGGTGTTGGAACAATTCTGTTATGTTTTGGACACACCCCTAACTGGTGTTACCAGAGTTCCTGTTTTTCATACTTTTTTAAGTGTGTGAATGTTTGTATCTAAAAAAGATTGAGTGACATGTTGCGTTCAGCTTTGTCTCCTTCAAAGGGCTTGGCTTTACACACCTGAACACTCTTGATAAAAACACAGAACAATGTCAAACACCTCGTCCTTATCCTTGCTTCACACGGCCTAAACCTTACACCATCCGTCCCCTCTTCACCTGTGTGTGGGTAACAGTACAGTTTTTAATCCGTTCACTCCAAACACCACTAATCGACAGGAGACATTAGCCGAGCACTTTGTCTCCTCTCCATTACGGCTATGGAGGTTCCTCTCAGGAGGTATTGAATTGCCCATAATTCCCTAAACCTGTCACTCACAGACAGACAGACAGAGTGTCAGGTATTCCAGGCATATAATGAGGTTTGGGAATGTTGGCAGAGAGGAATTTCTTCACCGCTCTCTTTCTGCTCTCTGTTATTAGATATGCACCTGGTTCTCTCTGAGCTAAGTGCAGCTATGAAAGCTAAAACGTTTCCTCCTTTAAAGATGAGAAGGGGGATTAAAAACATATCATTAAACATGGACTTGGCTCAAACAAACAGGACTAAATACAGAGTTTCACCCTTTTAAGTCTGCAGAACAATTGCAAGCTTTTTTGCTGTACTCGTTCCTCTGTCTAACAATGTGGCGATACTTGATATCTTTTTCAGTTTCCTTTACCATAACAGACAGAGTGCAACAATCCATGCACGATGATGATAACCTTCATGAGCAGCTGTGGATATATATAAAACAATGTGCCTTAAGTCTGACTTATAGACTGTAGGAAACAGTTGTTGAGGATTAGAAATGAAATTTGAGATTGCATCATTATGACATCGTCTATGTCAGCTTTTGTGCCGTGCGATTGGGCGTTAAGTTAAGGCCAAAGGACTGTCCAGATTGTCATATGAAAACTATTCAACTAGTTCAAGTAAAGGTCTGCTTTTCCTTTCTCTGCATATTTAAGCTGTCAGTCATTCAGTATGTCCTGAGGCAAATATAATCTTTTCCCAACAAATGAGGGAAATACGATTTTACAAATGTTTTCGTTTTAAGTATTGAGATGGGTTGTATGCACATTACCGGGTCACAGAATCACATATACACAGATTTTAGTGGAGTTATGACTGGAATAAACATTGTTTTTTGTAAACGAACAACTTTTTATTTCAGTCTGTGTGAGTAAATGCATGTCTTTATGTTTAATTATTCACTAAAAATACTTAACATTGTTTTACTTTTAACTTATTTTTATTAGAAACTTTCAGAGCAATTTTCGTGTTTACGTTACAGACCATGCAGGACATTTTGACAATGTAAACTTAAAGGTGCCCTGAGGAGTTTTCAGGTTTTACACATGAAGAAATTAACATCAATTTGATTAAATATCATTAAAATTGTACTCACATGAGACAGACTCCAAACTCCAGTCAGTCTCCTAGAATACAATTATTTTTTGGGATGTGTGCCATGTTGAGATCACATGATCACAGCTGTTACTACTACTACTGTTTCTGATCGTAGAAATGTGAATGGTAAATAATTTACTTTTACACCAATAGGTGTCAGTATAATGTCCAAGACCACTGGGACAAATAAGCCTAACAAACACAAACAAAAGCATTTACATTTTGTGTGAATAGCATCTGTCACTATTTGCACTTAACAGTTGAGTAAAGAAATGCTGTTTGTTGCTATTTATACTTGGTTCAAACAGTATCTACAACTTACACTCTGTGTAAACAGTCTTTGTCTTTTTATACTTAGCATAAATAGTCTTGGTGTTAATTTGCATAATTAAACTTCAGTCATTAGAGTAAAATTAGAGTCATTTGAAATAATAAATTAATGTTGGCAACTAATTTAGCCGCATTTCAGTTCAATCAGACCGTTTTTATCACCTCTGGCAGCAACAAAACCATATTTCCATTACTTATAACAACTTTTTCTAGCTTTTTAATGAACAAAACAGTAGCTGTACAGCTTGCAGCCATGGAAGCTGAAATTCTAAGATCCATGAGAGTTAAATGTAATATAATGTAATTGGGCTATATAAAATATTGAAGCCGGAAAAATATGGGGTCAAATTATAGGATATTATTATCTTCTCTAAAATCCAGTGTTAGTTCAACTGCCACCTTGAAAATGATATGAATTACTTGTAATGCTATGAAGACAAATTTCCGTTGTATGTTATGATTATGAAAACATAACATGGCCTTGGTGTCTGTGTGTGGATATGTTGATCTGGACATTATTTACACAGAGCGAGGGGTAACCCTTGCACCCTACTACAACCATAGAGAAAATATTGACCCCTGCCAAGAATAACACAAATACGTAACCCGAGCTCATAATAATGAACTTGGGCTGACCTTTTGCAAGGCTGAACAGTAAAATAATGTACTGAACTATGTCTCTGGGAGGTGTAGGAATCCGTCCAGGAGATGTTTGCGAGAGACAATAGCTGTGATGTCAAAGAACATGAAAAATGTGTCTTTGTGGAGGAGGAAGAAAACATTTAAAAACTTTGGAAAGAAGTTCTATTGTTTGATATATGAACTTACAAGACTCAGGTATTACCCAACAGCCCCCATGCTGATACCCTCGTGACACTTGCTCTCTGAGATCGCTCCCTTAGCCCCTTTAAATCTGCTCTACATGTCATGAATGCAGTATGATCCATCATAATCAAAGCTATCTGTGATGCCGCCTTGTTCTTTAAATAAACAGACAAATCTGACTTATCTTTATGTTAGAGTTAGGGATATGTCTGTCTGCTGTTGATAAATGTGCAGTATTAGAGGAACATTCCTTAGTGACAATGTATATCTTTATCAGATGCCTAAAAAACTAGATGTGTTTGGGTTGCAGTAGGTCTTTGAAATATATGAACACTATTTGCATTAAATTCAATATGATGATTGATGTTCAACAAATAAATGCACTCCAAAAAATGCTTGGTTCGAAACAACCCATTTTTGCTGGGTCAAAAAGGATGAACCTGGTGCTGGATTGTTTTGACCCAACATTCTGGGTTATTGTTGTTTTAACTCAACTATTGTTTAAAAATGACTATTCTGCCTGGACAAAAATAATTGCATGCAGAATAATTACAGTAACAACACAGGAACTACAATAGTAAAACACATAAATCAAGTTACAACTTATACAGTTAATTGAAGTTGCTTTTTTAAACTCTCAGTGAACATTGCTGAACAAATATTGAATACTTTGGGTTTAAGACTAAATTGAAACCAGTTATTTGGCTAATTCTTTTTCTTTTTCACCAACCACAATCGTCTTTCTGTGGCCAAAGCATTAAGCTTTGAGTGCCATCAAGAAACACACAGAAAGCCTGTAATAAACGCTAGAAACATTTCCAACCTTGCATAATTTGGTTTCTGCTTATAAATGATTATCAACTCAAACTAGGTCTAATTAAATAACCCAGTGTTTTTTAGAGTGTATTTTATTGTACAGAACTGTCATAGTCCTCATAATATATAGAGATGTATTCCATAATAACGGCGACATTACTCGGCAGGTGATTGGAAGTCTGACAGTAATTCTCTTGAAATGTATTGTCAAGGATGGTGAATTTGTTCCAAAATTTGTTGCTTTGGAAAAAGCTCTGCTTTAAAAGATGAATTTGAGATGAAACTTCTCCGGGAGGATTTTATTGTCAGCATGCCAAAGCACAGCACGCTCAAACCCTCGCTGATAAGTCTCCTGATTCATTTCCTTTAAAGCAACTGCTAGTAATTCTTCGTAAATTCACTAGCTGGTTGTTGGACAACATAGTATAAGTCCCTCCATGCCTCCTTTTCATTCACTCTTTCACTCGTTCCTTCATTCAAAATGATAGGACTGTTTTGAGAGCCCCTGATCTGAAGTGTGAGAATCCTTGTTCTAAATGATTCCCTGCTGAAGGAAATCTCCTAATGAAGACAGACTACAACAGTTTTCTCACTCTCTCTCCCACAATTTCATGGCACTCTGTTGACTAATGAAGCAGAGATTCAGACATGATTGTTGCCCCAGCCGAATATGAAGACAGACTACAACAGTTTTCTCACTCTCTCTCCCACAATTTCATGGCACTCTGTTGACTAATGAAGCAGAGATTCAGACATGATTGTTGCCCCAGCCGAATGCTGTTTGTTGAAGAAGTGAGAAAGGGAGATGGAGACAGAGCAGATGAAAGATGGTGTGAGAAAATAAAAGAAAGGCATTTGAAAGAAGGCTGAAAGTGGCTGCTCTCATCAAGTTGACCTTTTGTTTAGAGACAAACAGATTTAGAAAGAGAGGGAGAAAGTATGTGTGTTGGTGGACAAAAGAAAGGACTTGAATAAAGCAGCAGCTGCTAAAATGCATAGACATGCCTGAAAGAGACCACAATAATGCAGCTGAACATTTGCTTGGGATTTAACAAGACCTCAAACACACACACACACACCCCTCCCACAGAGATGCTCTGCCACTCCCTTAGACGACTCCATCTAACTGTCCACTCCATCACAGGTCCGCAGCAGCAGAACTCTCCTCTCTCATCATGAAGACTGCTGAGGAACCAGACAAACAAAGACAGAGGAGCAGACATCAGTGTCTCCAGATGGGGTGGTTCTCCAGTGTCTGGTGGTCTACATTGGTGATGCTCTTCTTCTCTTTGCCGGAGGTGAACTCTATGAGGGAGAGCGTGCCAAGAATTAAACTCGGCTACAAAGGTAAAGTTTGTCCTTATGTGACTTTTAAACTTTATTTAACATTCTGTTTATTCCAAAAAGCTTTTACGTTGCTCTATGTAGATGATTTCTTTCTAAAATTATCTATTTAATCTTTAGTGTTTTGCTGAATTTCCATGTATTTGTTTTAAACATCTGCTGGAACATTTGTCCTTTTTAAAGGATACATTTTGAAGTACATGTAGGAGTGTGATGAGAGGTTTAAAACTCACTTGTATGAGGTCAATATTTAGACTGTGCATGTGACTGATTAAGTGTACATAAGGGATGTGCTGGATATCACAGTAGCAGTATGCACATTTTGAATATTGTTTTTACTGGAAACACACATATGCACACTTCACTATCTACATGATATATGTCGTAGACATCTATTGTTTTTATATTAAGCTGATTTTAATTGCTATAGACCAGATGATTTCTAAAAGAATAACTATTATCTTTAGAAAAAAGATATTATCTTTGCTTTATTTATTTATTTTTGTCCTTACACTGCAAATATTACTTTTATACACTAGTGTTGTCAAAAGACCCGCTAATTCAGTACCAAATTGGTGGTACCATGATCAGGATCAACCCTGTTCTTGACGCGTACGGGTCTATGATTTCCGCAATGCAGAAAACACGGAAAGAATCATGGAATCTAGTTTAAAACATATTTTATGACTGTCTCTCATTTAAAAGGATGCATTCTCCGGAGGTCTCATTCGAAGAGTGCATCTGTCATCGAGGCTGTCTCATTTCAGAAAAGCAAGTAGAACACTCCGAATGCGACTTTTGAATCTGTTCTTCTTTCACAGGAATTTGGAGGATGCATCAGGTGTATTCTTCGCTGCTACAGATAACCCACAATTCTTTACGCGTCATAAACAACCGTCGTTAATTTAAAACATGCCGGCGCCGGCAGATGTACACACAAGCGCAGATGTGGTGTTTTCAACTTAACTTAAAGTTCTTACAGTAAAAATGGATAAACTTTGTTCTTAATATCCTCCTCCTTTTTTCTCTAACAGATATGTCTGTTGTACGTATGCTGCAGCTCCTCAAACATTGAGCAAAATAAAACAAGTAAAAGCATTTTTTTTATTACTTACCAAATTTTGAGATAATTTTCCTTCATTTATGTTGTTGTGGGAGTGCAACGATGCTCTAAATGTGATGGCAAATCAACGTTATACTGCCTGTTTCCTTTTCCGCACGTCTCGTTTACGTTACACATCCTACAGAGGATTCGACCTCCAGAGGACGCAGTCTTCTAAATGAGACACCTCTTACAGTTTAACACGGAATGTCATGAAATTTGTCACGGTTTGGATGAATTAATCAAAAGTAGATCATTACACTTAAATCAAATCGCGATATGGACTAGTATCTGTAAATATGAATCTGCAAAAGTTGATTCAAATATGAATCCTGCATGTTCTGTGAGTCTCTGTGTGAATTAATGAATGAATGGCAGAGACAACCGTTTTTTTTTTACTACATACACTGAAATAGTGACTTCGTCATCTGCCGTCTAAATGAGGACATACATACATGAACAACATCTCCAGAACTGCTCTGAGAGTCACTTCACGAGCACTTTACCGTTTAATTTAATTAAACCAGCATCATATCATATACACACAGAACTTTAAAGGTTTTCACGGAAACCTGTCAAAATAAAAGCATGGTTTAGATGGTGTGCCCAGAAATATATTAGACTACTATTATTCAGTAGAATGTATGTGATACTACTACTGTTTTAAAAAACTAATAAAACTTTATTTTCTAATAAAATAATCACACAATATTTCTTCCATGTTTTAATTTTAATAGTAAATACCCTTTATTTACCAAACAAAGACAAATAAAATGTGGGTGCAACTGGTTTACTGTTTTCTATACTTTTATTAATTGTGGAAAAACTTAAAAAACAATATTAAATACGCATAAAGAGAGGTATTTTTGTACATTTATTTTAGTTTGACTTCATTAATAAAAATTGTGTTTTTTTTAATTAGCATGTTTTTGTGTTTTGCTTTGGTATCGATATTGGTACGGAGAACCATGAATTTTCACTGGTATCGGTACCGAATACTGAAATGTTGGTACCGTGGCAACACTACTATACACATATACATTGTCTTATTTCATAATGGTGCTCAGACAAACCATTTAGCAATGACAGCAGCAACTCAGAACACCACAGCAAACATATTGCAATGCCTTGGCAGCAACATACAACCATAGGAAAAAGAGATTAGATTAATTTGAGATTAATCTTTGCCAGTTTAAATGCTTTTCCAGTTAATTTAAACCATTCAAATAAGTCATGCAAGAGAACTCAATATGTTTTTTTGCGCCTTATTGCACTTAATTGATCAAATAAACGCAAAACTATGTCAAAATGACCGTTTTGATTATTCATGTGAGCACAGTAGGTTATGTCTTAAGTGAACGTTAACCGTTGAATATGTTTCATAAAATAAGGTCTGCGCATTAGCTTTTAAAGTGACAGCGTCCTAATATTCCTGCTGCTTTTGATGTCATTAATGTTAATCAAAAACAAAAGACGGTAACACTTTATTTTACGGTTTCCTTGTTACACGTTACATGTAATTACTATTATAATAACAATAAATTATTCTTAATCACATGCAAGTAACCCTAAGCCAAACCCTAATCCTAAACCTAACAATATAGTGAGTACATTTGGTTAATTAATATTAATAATTCCTTAAATGTATAATTACACTGTAACAAGGACATTTTAAAATAAAGTGTAGCCTAAAAGACAAAGAAGAGTTTACTCACTTCTCTTGACTGATAACTTTAGTCGCTTTAATAAGAATCAGTGTATATTTAAATCATATAATGAAGACTATGCACTTTTATTTTACATTAATTCTATTTCTGTAGCATTTCATCTGACCAATGAAAAAAGTCAAGCACTGTATTTCATTTGTCTTTGTTCTATTCTATTTATTTGTTCTATTGCTCAAAATTACTTTATTTTTCTTATTTTATTACTTCCTGTTTAATTGTCTTTAATAAGAACTTTTTGAGAACTTTTTGCTTATGCCAGTTAGACTACTAGGCCTATCAGTTTTTGCTGTGATATTAAAATTGGTGTCAAGAATATCAACGATATCTTACATTTTTATATCATAACTTTATTTCAAGCTAAAGCAACTTTAAAATTACTCGTATTGGGTCACCAACCCTACCTCTCACATGCAAAAAATCTAGTTGTATGCATTACACGTACACCTGCGTTTGTTTGTTTATGAGCATAGTGCAGTATATTTTGCTGCGTCAGACGTTCTAGAACAAACTTACCATTTCATAATGAGAGGTTAAATAAGGACTTGACGACTAAGGTCTGGGATTTGACCCAGTACCTCAGTGTAACTGTCTGCATCTCTTGTGGTATTTGCTAATCACTGTTTCATGCTGTGAGCGCCCTCCCTCCCTCTACCTGGGGTTGTGTTTGATCGCTCGACTGCAGCTGCGGCTTCAAAGGTTTGATAAGTCAATAAGGCGTTAACTCTCTGATCTCAACAGCGATCCCACGAGCACAGCACATTTTAGCTTATCACTGGAGTTACGCTGACAACACCATAGCAGTGCCACACTCTCAAACACACACACACACACACACACACACACACACACACACACACACACACACACACACACACACACACACACACACACACACACACACACACACACACACACATACTTATGCTGTGTGTATTATGGGTGGGATTTCTGGGCAAGATAAACGCATGATGCTATAAAGTAAGTGAGGTGTAAAAGAAACAACTTTTAAAAGTAACAACATGTCCTTACTCATTTAAGTGCACTGACACATGGATTGTTAAAAGGCATGCATACTTTGTCCACAGTTGTAGACGCAAGACAAATCGGCACTGGGCTTTAACATCAGTAGCAACATTGATTAGATATCATCTTTTTCTAGAACATGTTTTTGATAGTGCTGACAATTGATACAGAATACTTTAGACATATTTTTTTTCTAACCAACAAGAAGCGATAAAAGTCATTTTCTCTGCTTGTTTCTTTTCTTTCTCTTTTCATCCTCTTCTGTGTTAAGTCCCTGCTTCGATTTGAGGAGTTAACTGAATGCAATGTTTGCTTTATACCACAGAGGGAAATAAAAGTTATATTTCCTTAAAGACTGACCCACAGCATTCCAGCACTACTGAAACAGACCTTCATCCGTATCAGGAAACTCACGCCAATAAAAATATGAGTGACTGTGCAGGGGGCGTCTGTTTATTTTCAGTTTCTTCAGCATAAAAATCCTCCATGCTGTGTGTCAGTTTGCCATAGCTGAGCTGGTGAGAATGACGTGAATGAGAGGAGAGAGCAGACAGCTGTCTGACTTTATTTCAACCATAAATCTAAAATGTAAAAAAAAATTTAGAAAAATTACTTATGTTAATCTATCTAACAGTAAATATCCTTTAAACAAGATACATTTACTGGGAAGCCCAACTATGCAAGAAAAATAAATAACTAATCAAATACAAATGTTTACATTAGTTTATTTGTCTTAACACATTGCTATTGTTTTTCTGTTTTAAAGCATAGTCTAAAATCTAACAAATATTAGTATGAATATATATATTATGTATATTTATGTATAATATATTGGTTCCTGCTGGGAAGGATCTTACAGTAAAACTTGCTGTTCCGCTCCATGTTTGGTCCTGTTTGGAGAGGATGCAGGAGTACAGTCTTTCACAATCCATCATCTGAGCAGATGCTCTCATAAAAAACATCGGCACCCTTTCTGTATCACTGCACTCCTTTAAAACAGAGTGTGTCACTATCCAGAAGTATGCAGGGCTGCGTGCACACCTCAAGGCCGTTCGGCAGTAAGTTCCTCTTGTTTTTCTCTTAAAGGAAGGCTAAAAGGGGAACATCTCATCTGCGTTAGATATAGTAAATCTCATAATGTTCTCTGGAATATTCTTTCTGTCGCTAACATCACTCCTAGCTGACAATGTCCAGTGAAATATCAAAATATTATCTTCAGGTTGTGTAAATATTTCTATTAAAGACAAGTCTCGCTCAGCACGGGGGTCTTGAGTAAGGGTAATTGATTGTTTTATGAGTGGTATATTTTCGTGTGTTTGACATAAAGTGTACATGCATGATGGTATAAACTAGGGGTGACCCCGAATAGTCGACGATTCGATGCTTCGATAGGAGGAGCCTGATTCGACTCACAGTCGAATATTCGCGGGGTGTCATGATCATGCCATTATGTGGGTGCTCAAATATCTGATTTCACAGAGAACTACCGGTTTTCTCCAAATAAGTTAATACAGCCTATTATGATAATGCTGTAAATAAGAATCTGGAAAGAAAGAAGATATAAATAAATCCAACCACCCCTATAGTTTTAAGTTTCACTTTTCATAACCCGTGACCGACAGAGGAGGGATTAAAATCTTTAAAAAGACTAAGATTGACACAGGCAGAGTGAAAGACAGGATTTTTTCTTGATCAGGTAGGGTACAAGTTATTTCAAAACATTTTGTATGCTTTATATATAGTGTATATATGCCTACTGTTATTTATCTTGTATGAGATGCATTTGGTTGAGTTGCGCTGCAGTAAAAGTGCTTCATTGTGGAAGGCCACTACAGTGATTATCTCTTCAGCACGCATCACGAGCAGGAAAAACAACAATAATATTACAGTTTTTCTCAATTGCTTTGGCTCAATTTTTGACTTAATATTTTTAATTTCTAAATAATAAGTTTAGATCTCTGAACAATTAGCTTCTTGTTCACATCAGATTGGAATTTCTTATTGATTTGAGCAAATTGCAAATGCTTTGGCACGTGTGTGCAAACAGTAAGTACAATTGTCTGCAGTGTGCACAACAACTAATTGCATATGGCTTGTTGATTCTCACTTAAACTGTCAAACTCTTCACAACTTCTCAATCATTTTTCATCGTGTGAGCCATCACATTCAAAACAATCCATTCAATTATGAAAAATTAGTATACATGCATGTATATTCCATAAATATCTGACATTTACATTGTTTGTAATGTCTGCTAAATGGCAAATGACCTCTAATTGCAAAACAATTTGAATCAAACCATTTAACCAATCAAGTTTGGGAGAATATATATGTAGATCATAGACCACAAGATCAGATGTCTCTGAATGCTGCATGTGAGGACATCACAGCTGAACATTGCAGGGGATGGGTGCGGCATTCAAGGAGATTTTTTCTCCAATGGCAATGGAAAACATCAGATGTGATGTTGATGAAAATCTTTTGCCTGACCAACAAGAGACACAGGATGTCCACCAAGATTTTTTTTTTCATGGATTTTGTAGCTTTCTTTATTTGTGGTAACATAAGAAATATGAAATGTACAGTAATTGGACAAGCAAGATTTCACTTTACATGTAATCTATTCGTACAAAAATAAATGTACTGTATAAATACAAATCCTAGTGCTGCTCTACTAGTTGAGCTACAGGAAAGCTGCATGTAAGCATGTACTCTTGACTCAACAAATATCAGATTTTTTTTTAATAAAACCCTAATTTCCATGGTTGACTGTCATTGTGAAAAAACAACTAAACATTTTGACCAGTGTGGCTCACATGATGACAAAAATACTTTAGATTTTGATGGCCTTGGCCAAATTACTGAGATGATAGGTTTTGAAGCATGAATGAAATGTTTTGGGTGAGTAACTACATTTTGCAGACATGCAATAAAGTTCTGAAGTTCCAGCAAACAGTTGTGACATTTGCACTCGATAAAAGCAATTGCAATTGAGAAAAACTGTAATGACTATGACTCGGACTGTCATATACATAACAATATAATGAGAACACTATTATAATAAAATGCTGTTAATTTTGAGTTTAGCTGCCGTGTTCCTGCATGTTGTTGCATGAAGAACGCATCCACAAAAGGAGTTCAAAATAGAAATGCAGAACATTAATAACTATGGCATATAGCCTACATAACGTTATAATAGTAGCACAATTGAAAAAAAAAAAAGTTGTGATTTTCGCTGATGTTTAATGTTAACTGTCTTTTAATAAAAAATAAAACATTATTTACCCTGTTTGTATCTGCGAGGCATCCGTTATACATTTTCACTGTGTGTTAAAGTCAGTAATAATTACTGTCGAATGTCTGACTTGACTCTTAGAAATGTATTTTGCCCCGCCCCCAAACATATGATTAAACTATCAGTCAAATATAGGCAAGACTGGAAAATTCCGATTCGACTATGAAAATCCTTAGTCAAGGACATCCCTAGTATAGACATGCATGGCAGAGTCATGAATGTGAAACATGCTAACACAAAGCCTTGTTTTGCAATAGGAAAACAGCAGTTTCAGAACTCACAGTATAATTTACAGTGAATTTATAACTATATGGCTCCCAGTTGGCTGTGGTTCTCTAAACAGATGTAAAACGGGCAGGTCATAAATATGGTCATGCGTCTTCCTAATGTACTGTACACAGTTACCCTGTTTTCCACTAGTTTGGCTCTCTTCCCAAACCACAGGCAGGATATTGATTACACCTAAGAGTGTAATCCTTTACCATCTGGGAAATCTTAAAAGAAGTCTTGCTCTGCGACATTAGTGCGCTGTTTTTGGCGAATATCTGGGGGTACCTTCATTTGTCAACCCTTCAAATTGTGCATTACTTCATAGGTTTGTATTTCACTCATCAACCGTTATGCTTTGCCATTGCCTGAAGATAAATTATGTACCTGTAGGGCTGAAATAGGTTGCAGTGTGAAGGTTGAACTGTACAACACAATGTAAAGATTGAACTGAATGAACAATGCTTTCTTTATGTTTCCACAGGGAGTCTGTATTTCTTATAAGAATAATTATTAAACATCTGCAATCAGTAAACCGCAGAAGTGTAGCATTACACTACAAGCTTATACAATTGGACTTATAAGAAGTTCTTGTTACAGTCTATTCGCTCTGTGGCCATTTTGGCAATGGCCCGTCTAGACATGGAAGTACAGCTTCTTTCTATAATGGATTAGTCTGAAATGTCTTAAACTGTTTGCCAAGCTTGCATTTAAAAATATTTCAAATCACAACGAGTATAACAAGGGTATGTCCATTTTGAATCTTCTGCTGAAATAAACTGTTTATTTATTTAAATTTTAGCTAACATACTTGCATGTTCCAGGGCAGATGAATGAAAATCATACATTTTAAAATCTATATAGCATTCTTTATTCCATGGAGCACAAAATAAGTTATTAATACCAGAATGTCTAAGATTCCCTTGCTCATTCAATAAAAGTGAACGGCGACCACAGCTGTAAGAAAAACAATATTGGTCAATAATGACTTAAATATACATATTTGAGTTGTCTGGACTACATTTACTACTTTTTTGTGCCCTTTTTTGGAGCTTTGCAAACCTTGCTTCCCATCCCCCTTGTGTTGAATGGAAACAAGTAGCTCAAACATTCTGCTAAATGTCTTCTTTCGTATAGAAGAAATCATATACTGTAGGTTTGAACTTTATCCCTTTAAAGGCAAAAGATCCATTCTCTCCTCATTATACTATCTCTGATATGACTCAGGAAAGAACATGTAATCTTTGTAATGGATTTGTCAATGCACTTCTTAAATATCCTCAAAAAACATTATCTAGCTGTTATTTACAGACTACTGCTCTTAGTTGATTCCCTGAGGGGTCCAGATAAAGCTCCAGAACTCCAGATAAATCTCTGTAGATTTCATTGCTAAGCAGAGATCTTTCAGCAGGGCTCTGACCTTAAGCTGTTTGCAGAGTAGATTAGCGTCAGCTAGTCAGGCATTAGCATGAATGGGGTTCTATTTTGGAGAGGATTTTTTTGTCTTATAAATATTGATCAGAAATGACCTGTCCTCGACCCTGCACCCCAGAGAATAAATAGTTAAGTCCTGGTATTTATTCAGCTTCTTGACGCTCTAGACTCATAACCACCCCTCACATGGCTGTTTAAACGATGTATGTACATGACAGACCTGCAGGGAGGTAGCTGAAAACTGAGAGATGGAAAGAATGAATGTAAAATGTTGTGTATATGTGAAATTCAGAATTCAAAACAGAAGAAAAAGAGGATCAGAAAACATAAACGAATCTACAGACCTGCTTTCCATGATGTTTAAGTGTACACTGCCAGATTTTCTTGCTTTGAGGCTGCTGGCAGATGGTTCTGTTTGTGTGCAAGGAGAGCAGAACATAGGGTGGAGAAATGTCAGGACTCTGTCCAAGTCTACTAAAACTGCGTGCTTTAGTCAAATGGCATTACGTGTTTCAAGAATATCCTAAGAATTATGTATCTAGAGACTTCAGCTTGTATGTACCAAAGAGAGTATGAACAAGGCTTAACAACGTCACCTTTACAGATTTTCCACCTCTCTTATGTTGGTGTTGATAGCCTGGAACTCTTAAACTTATTTGTGTTATCATGACAACTTTTGGCTTACGTTCATTGTGTGCCAACGCCAATCTGAACTCTGCTGTCTAAGCTGTTAACTCTTCAGTGAGAATAACAGAATGTGTCATTGCTCCTTCAGATTGCAGAATAAGTGAAATATGAAACCTACAGCAAATGAACTATCGATCTAATCTGCCGCTGTGTCGACGTGTGAGAATTGATAGGTGGAGAGATTAGATCCAGCTGAATTCTCAGACAGCTCAGAGGCTATTGGTTAAGCTTCGGCAGGTGAAGTAAGGGCTAGAGGAGGGAGGTTTAGAAGACGGGCTGATTTAAAAAAGAGGATGAAACCTTATCAGTATAGAATCAGAACATATAGATGACAGATAGCCCGAGGTTATGGCTACTGTAGATAATATGGAATATAGAAGTAACGAAGCCTCTCATTATATTACAAGAGTGAGAGATTCAAGAGAGAGGGCAATAGCGGTGATATTATAAAATGTTCGATTTATTGCTACACTGCAATGCTTAGACAAATGCACACTTGTGCACATACTCCTTCACACATACAACTCTTGCACAAGTCTCTATTCCGATACACAAGTTATTTAGTATGTTTGTGCATATAGTACATGTGTTTAAATGTATGTATTCACCCTCATTTGACTTCTTCAGAGCTGATCCATTCTCGAAGTGTGGTGCCGTTTGTGGGTTCCAGCGAGGAACAGCGCTTTCAGACAGTCCTATTGGATGAAGAGAGAAGCCGATTACTGCTGGGAGCCAAAGACCACATCTACCTACTGGACCCAGACGACATAAATAAACACCCCAAAAAGGTAAATACACACACCTCAAAAGGCTCACACCTGCAGACATGCAGAATCAGGTCTCCGTGAAAAGGAATGTAAAGACTTTACTCTATGTGTGGTCTGGGGCGAAACATAACACATTTTTCCATAGAATAATTTAGAAGAGCATTCACTCATTTCAGACTGGTTGACAGATTTCTTTCATTTAAAAACAGTTTTCAACAGTGAGAACTGTAATGGATATTGTTTCTTGATTAACCATATTGTTTCGCCAAATGGTTTAGAACAGTTTTTTTTTGTTTATTTATTTTTAATCAAGATTCTCTTGTAATTCTATTAAACCCTCTTTTCTCATTTAGTGAATATCAAATGCAAGTTTTGAGTGAAACATTGTGTGTAAACTAGGTCCTTTATATCTTTTGAAGAATAATGGTGCTTGTCAGTGCAAAGGTTGCTGTTATGATCAGTGCGGTACTATTTATTGCCAGAGTGTTTTTCGTAGGTGGTCGCTTAACTGGTCCGAGAGCCTATCCCCAAGTCAGATTCATTTAATAAATGTTTAGTTTTTATGTATGTGTCTGTCTTTTGTCAAACAGGTGCATGTTTTATTGTAAAGACAAAATTATGTTCCCTTTTTTTGTTATAAAACTGTTGAATTGTCGACTGGTAATACTCCTGTGCTTGGACAACATAATCTGGTTTAAACTAAGAACAAATCAAAACTGTTTATTCCTTTTTAATCTCACAAAAATGCCTGATAGCATGTTGTGAGAGTCTCTGGATATGTTTAGCTTATGGATACATTCATGGTAGTAGTGTGTTTATGTGCCTCTGCGTGTCTCTGCCTCAGGAGTTACTTTAGTTCACTTTGTACTTTCACTTTAAGAAGTTCTCACAGTTATTTCACTGTCACATCTAGACACATTTATTCCCACAGCATCACCCTACAGAGCTCCTGAGATGGCCCTAACAAAATTTTTTGTCTTTCTCACGTACAAGTAAAGACACCCATACAGCAAAAATATATATTTTCAGATGCAATTCAAAATATACCAAAAATGTCAAAAACAGTAGGTGGAGGCAGAGCTTTAAATGCAAAAAAAAGAGGCCTTTCTGATGTGTTGACCTTTGTATGTGAGTGTGTGTGTGTGCTTATGTAATGTGTTTGTCTGTTAATGCACTTGTTGTCATTTGTATAGTGGAGTGTGCGTATTGAGCCCATTTACAGTTTGCGGTAGGCATGCCAATCTTCAAAGCACAATCATGTAAAGTCATCTCACGAGCATGTGTAATCATGGATTGCTTATTACATGTAGAGACGGCTGTGGTAGGTCAAGGTCAAAGGTCAGGCCTGTGTGTGCTAAGCGCTTAAGCTTTTTAAACATGCATATGTAGAGACAGGGCCAGCAGCCCCTTCATCACTCTTTATCTGTACGTCATCCTCCCTCTCGTGAGCTTAATCCAGAACTCATGTTTGTACAGTATTTCATGTGTATAGCTTTTCAGCTGTTAAATACACAACTGATTAAACTCTGTTTAAAATTCTTTTTTTGAGTCCCAGCTCAATCTCAGTTTAAATCAAAATGTTTGTACAGTTTACATTTCATGGTTGAATTACCTTACTATGAGAGACAATTGACAACACTTATGCTGACTATATAAATTACAAGGTATGTGTTGCTTGTATTTTTACCTGAATTTAATAGCTTTTTGTGTCTGTGTTTCTCACTTCCAGCTGAGCTGGCCAGCTCCAAGAGACAGGGTGGATATGTGTATACTGGCTGGCAAAAACCCTCTCGTAAGTACCAGTCAGGATATATGTCTGTTGAATGAACATTTCAATACACAGCCCGTCCTCTCTAACTCAAACCTGTCTTGTAAAAGAGAACTGTAAACTATTTGCTTCAGACCTCCACTGCATTTCACTGCATGTATCACGATTTCCACAAAAATAAAGCTGAAATATTGTTTTCAACATTGATAATAAGAAATGTTTTCTTACCAACCTTTAAAAAGTAATGCAAATATTATATTACTTCATCCCAAAGTGTTTTTTAGTGAATGTATTACGTCCCCTCAACCAATTTATTTTTAAACAGAATATTGATTATTTTGTCTGAAATCTTGCAAAATTGTTTTTGTGAAACACTTAAGAAGTATGCTGATGATATCTTTCATGATAAAGACCACTTTGTTGGACATTCTGTTATCTGATGCAATGACATTGATACACTAAATGTGTTATAAATATCCAAATAGTTTTTAAGGCCACTTCACATGCTTAAATTCTCTCTCTTTCTCTCTCTACCTCAGACCGAATGTGCTAATTTCATTCGAGTTTTACATAGCTATAACCGGACTCATGTCTACACCTGTGGTACTGGAGCGTTCCACCCCACCTGTGCTTTCTTAGAGGTCAAAGGTCACAAAGAGGCAAGGAATTCAATTATTCACTGTTTCCACACAGATTATATTGAGTTTTTTTTTTTGATTCACTGGTATTCTTGAAAATGTGTTAAGTCATTTCTCCTGTATGGTAAATAGTAATGGTGAGTGTTTTGTGTAATAATTAGGACAGCTGGCTGCACCTACACAGCAACACTGTGGAATCTGGCCGAATGAAATGTCCTTTTGATCCACACCAGCCCTTTGCTTCAGTACTCACAGGTGAGCCTGAACAGATCTTCCTTCTCTAAACACAAACCTGATGTAAAAATTGTTTTACTCTTTGCACGTGATCGGCTTTCTTCCACGAAAAACCTGGTTCCTCTGTACCATCTGTCAGACACAAGTTAAACCGTTAAACCATGTTTCCAATGGAGGGCTGAAGAGAAATGTCACACCCTTTCAAGAGAACCAGGTGTAAACTTTACTTTTTTTTTCTTGCATTCCATTTTTGTGGGTTGTATTGAAGCCTTAATTTTTCCAGCTGAACAAAGTTTGATTAATTATAGCCATTAGTCATTACAGATCCTTCCTTCCTACCAGAAATTGGATTGCTATAATGTATTCTTCATAAAAAACCTGAACTAGGAAAGTAAAAAAATACAGTTTATTTAAAATAGAAGATTTACATAATTTGCTCACCCTCATATCATTCCAAGATTGACTTGCAAAAAACATAAAAGGAGTTTTGAAGAAATGTAATGCAATGAAAACATTTTGTGACCAACCTCCAAAAAAAGCCCCAAAATCATCATAAAAGTCATCCAGCCTTTTGTGCGAAATGGACCATAATTTAGGTAAAAAATGTAAGTTAAAATCCAAAGACAGTATTGCAAATTCGATTTTTTACTTTTGGTTGGACTCCTCCTTCAACAGTGTGGTTAAGTGTGTTTGTTTATTTACACGGACAACCATAATCAACAGGGAACAACTCTAGAAGAACACAGAGCACGTTCTCCTCGATGCCATCAAGATTTGCTCCAAACCACATGCATAGAGAGAAGGGTGAGGTAGGGTGGAGGCCCAAACACCAAATGATAACTCAGATAGAAATTGCTAAGTGATTCTAAAAATATAATCCATAAACCCATTTAAGCTGTCATGGATATTATGAAGACGGTAATTTATTTATGGTACATATTGTATGAGCTCAGTTGGGCTTGTATATCACGTGTGAGGAAAAGAGAACAAGAGAATGCTGATGCCGATGACTTGATGGTCAGCTGTAGTAAACGTGCCTACAGTCCGACTGACCGCAGCTCTATGTTTACGCTGAGATGCTCCTTTTTATGTTTTCAGATCAGTATCTCTATGCTGGCACGGCGTCTGATTTCCTGGGCAAGGACAGCACGTTTAGCCGCTCTCTCGGCCCGCCCCCAGACCAGCAGTACATTCGCACAGACATCTCTGAGGACCACTGGATCAACGGTCAGCGCTCCCCACCAGTCTGCTTCAATACACTCATACCAGCACTCAGTGAATCGCATACAACCTGCTTTTAGTTTAGTTGTTAGGTTTAATTTACTGTCCTTGAAAAGTTCTGAATGAGGGTGTTTAATGAGGGAATTTTGCAGTGATGGTTTACATGTTGCATTTTTGTTTTTGAAAGAAATCAGTTATGCTCACTAAGGCTGCATTTATTTGATTAAAGCATACAGTAAAACATAAATATTATTTAATAGTATTACAATTTAAAATAACTGTATTCTATTTTGTAGGATGCACCGTTGACCGCCAAAGATCGAACCGCCGGTTTTGCTTATAATGCGCGATCGGCAACCGGCCGTTTTTGTCTTTTTCGGCCGATTTTTCGAAAGTGCGAACATGTCATTTGTGTGGAAGACATTCGGCAGGAGCACAACAAACACAGAAAAACAGATACAATGAAGCGAACAGCCGTTGGTGTAACATTACTGGCACACAAATAAGAGCCGCTTTCCTTTGCTGCTCTAGCTGAAGTTGCTAGTGATGGGTGGGTCTTGAACGATTCATTCATTTTGAACGAATCTTTAATGAGACTCGAGAAGAACGAGTCATTTCGGGAGTGATTCGTTCAGTCGCGCATGCGCACCATCCTAAAGGTTCTGTACTGGAATTAGTTCACCTGTTTGAGTCTTCGGGTTTTTCGAGTCGTTCGTTCATCGGCGTGACTAATGCAGTATGAGCCGGAAAGATAATTGATTAGTTCACTTTTTGAGTCTTGGGTTTTCGAGTCGTTCGTTCATCTTAAACGAGACTCAAAGGTCCGAGTCGGTAAAATGATCCGAACTTTCCATCACTAGAATTTGCGCGAGCGTATCTGTCCACGCCCTGCACAAGAATAGACCGTGAAGAGTTGTTCAGCGCAGCTTCTCACGTGTTGGATGAGAAAAGAAACAGACCAACTTGTGACAAAGCTGAAATGCTACTTTTTGTAAAGAATAAAACGTTCAAACGTATAAACGTCAGTTCTGTACAAGATTATTATTTTTATTTTACCTTAAAATTACATTGACTTAATTCAATTTAACAAGCACGAGCTGTAAGCATCTTTGTTTTTGCTCGTTGCACTAAACATTATTTGATTTAACATTTTGGAATGATTTATTTATATAGCCTACTTTGGTTTTATTTAGTTTCACTGGTAAATACCTTTTTTCTTTTACACCAATTTTAAAAATGACAACAAATGTTGATTAAGTAACATCTTTGTTTGGACTGTTGAATGTGTGTTGGTTGTGTTGTTTAGATTGTAACTATGCAAACGTTGCCTTTAATTTCAAATGGTTACTGTTAATGTTTTCATTTAAGGCCAGTTTTATGTAGTTTCAAGCCAATTTAAAAACCATCTTGGTCCATCTTCAACTGGGGTTGACCAGTTGAACATGAGAGGCAGAATTTGTAAAGATGCTCGTTTGTTTTTTCTAATAAAATATATTGATAGGCATTTAAAATTAGTTTAATATGCTATATCCATTAAAAAAAGCTTAAGAACATTTTGAATTTTAAATAATTTGAATCAAAAACTTGTGACACAGCCACTTATGTCTATGTCATATTGAAGTAACACCACAGACGTAATTATAACACCACAGACCTTATAACGCAAGTTACTAATGGCTCTGTGTTACCAGAAAATGCATTAACACCAGAGACAGTAACACCACATACAAATCAGCTTAGACTTTTCTAAAATGGAGGCTACCATCATGATGATTTCAAGATCAGGGACATTTTGGAAATATCAACAAGTATGTATTTATATATTTTTTATCAAAATATGCCAGATCTGCAAGTTATCAACATAACACCACATACACTAATGACAACACATGAAATTGTCAGAGATTTAGCTAGCTTCAAAATTTATAATAAAGAATGTACTCCCATGCACCCCTCAGATCAACCAGCACCTGCAGTGACCGTTACACACAGGAAGTAGTCCAAATAGAATTCTCCCTTTTCTTAAAGGGTGACATCCATTGTTGAAACACCACAGACATGAATTTGGGGGCAACTTTTTCTTAAATATATATATTTTTTAAACAATTAAATATTATACATGTTAAATAAAATCTATATTCACTATATAACCACTTTATTTGTGTTAGAGTCTTTCATTATTTCTTGTTGGTTGCTTAAAGGAAAAAAAAATCGGTATCGAAATCGGAATCGGCCAGTTTGCTCAAAAAAAATCGGTATCGGAATCGGCCAAGAAAAATCATGATCGGTGCATCACTAGTATTTTGATGTATTTTCAAAATGTTGTTTTTTCCTGTGATGCAAAGCTAAATTTTCAGCACATATTACTCCAGTCTTCAATGTCACATGATCCATTTTATTATACTAATCTGGTAATTAAAAAAACATTTCCTATTATAATCAATGCTGAAAACAATTGTGCTGCTTAATATTTTTTTCAGGACTCTTTTATGAAAGAATCATACATTTAATAAAAAAAAACAGCATTTATTGGAAATATAAATATTTTGCTTTTCATATAATTAATGCATCCTCTCTGAAAAAAAGTATTAATTTCTTTCCACAAAAAAATAAGTCTAACTCACCCTAAACCTTTGTGAACCCTAAACGGTAGTGTATATAAAATCAGCATTTGTTCACACACATAAGCTCACACTCATGCTAAAACACATACAAAACATAAGTGACAGAATGGGAAAAACCAAAACCACATCAAATAGCAAAGGCAGTCATTCATTTACTGATACCACAAACTGATTTATTCTCACAGTCTGTGGACTGTGGAAAAGTTATTATGGCATTAAAATGTGCCACATTTGAGGCATTGCCTGTGTGTCTAGGATATATAACCCACATGATTAGCAGAAAATATCCTTAAATCATAAAAATTAATGAGTCAAATCTCTCAGCACAGAAGATTACATGTATGGTGTGTGTGATTTGTCAATGTTTACAAAAATTGCACTGGCTGTAATTAACTCAACTTGAGGTTTTTAGAGATACCCATAAAAGTGTCAAATGGCTTATAAATATTATATTTGAACTTCCACCTCTTAAATATCTTGAAAAACTAAATGTGATACAGTATATTTTCTGCTTTGACTCTGAATAACTCAGAGTAGTAACACTCTAATCATTTATACCAGCTGCTGGCATTTCCATCTCCTCTTCTCCCCTCTCTATTTGTGTCTGAGTCATTTCAGAGTCCAATATAATACAGTCTTTGTCTAGTCACAGAGTTAATGACTATCTTTCTTCTACCTTTGGTTTCCTCCTCAATGATGATGCAATTTAATGGAGTTTAAACCCACACAGTCTATTTTCCAATCCTAAACACCCATTAACAGTCTGCTGTGAGTCTAAAAGGAAATGCCTAGCATTTACACTAAATAGTAGGATACAGTTTTGTCTTTATACTCTGTCACTCACACACACGCACACACACACACACACACACACACACACACACACACACAAACAGTGAGTCTTAGCTCTGTTGATAAGCCTCCTCACTTTCTTCGGAGTATAATAAAGTGATTGGTGGATTAGCATCACAGAAATAAATTAAAGCTGACCCGCTTTTCTCTCTTTTGTCTCCAAAGAGGGCAAGTTTATTTCCGCCCATCCCATCGCGGACACCTACAACCCTGATGATGACAAGATTTACTTCTTTTTCCGCGAGGCATCCCGTGATGGGGGCACTACGGACAAGAGCGTGCTGTCTCGTGTTGCCCGGATCTGCCGGGTAAGACCTGTCCTCACGCTGCCTGATCAGAGAGGAACTCACATCATCTCTCTGATCCTTCCTTAACACATAAGATTAAATGTGCTTCCCCTGGGAGGGGAGGCTTCCTGGTACGTTCCCCTTGATGTGATCTGCTGAAAGCGGACCAAACCACTGTTGTCAGGCAGGGTAAATCATAGCAGAGGTCTGGCCATGTAATTGCTGCCCAAGTCGTTGTTCATGATGACAGTGGAAGTCCCTGCATAGCGAAATAAGTGTTCTAAGTGACTCCATGTTAACACATTGTGTTCTGCCCATCCCTTAACAACAGTTCACTATGAAGGCTGGGGGCATTACATTAAAACCAACCATAAATAAGTCAGATTTGAATTCATCTGAAGTCAAGATAAACTTTGGGGAACAACAGTTCAAACATCACACTGACCGAAAATGCATCAATTTTACATCCATGAAGAACACTGTGGGAAATGAACTCTATTCACTAGGTCGCTCTCTAAAGAAAGAGAGTAATTGATTCCCTTCACAAAGTTCTCTTCCACAAGGCTGTCATCAAAGCACACACAAGATGGAAGTAATTTAGCTGTTTTCTATCCTGGGTGGCGAATACTCATTAAAACCTTTAGTTTAATTTAATATTATTAGCTACATTTAATCTTGTTTTGAAATGTTAAAACCCTCAACATGTACACATGGATAATCAATGCAATAAATAAATGGCAAGCATTTTAAACAAAAACATATGGAAAGACAGCTGTAGAGTTTCTTGTTGTTTTTATTTATTTATGAAGAAACAAATGTATAGTCTGACTATACATTATACTGCTTATTAAATACTGTTTTGAGTTCAAATTATTGTATTATGTGAGAATAAAGAGACCACATAAAAATATGACCATGAGTGATACAAGAGACATAAAACCAGCCCTGATACATGTACACTACCGGTCAAATTGTAGCAGTATTTAGCCATAAACTTTTGGGGTCAGGTGCTGTGGTAAAAACCACCACAATTATTATTCAGTTTACGATGTGCAAATAAAGAAACTAGAATATCAAATCAAGACAAGGAACAACCAGGCATTAAGTTGTAAGTCATATCTATTCAACTTAATTTCAGTTTAGTTAGGGGTCAGTAAGATTGAATTTAATTGAATTTTATTTATTTTATGTGACACTGATGTCTGGAGTAATGGCTGCTGAAAATTCAGCTTTCTATCACAGGAATGAATACAAATTTTAAATACATTAAAATAAAAGTATGTCAATTGTATTAAAATTTTGAAATGTTACTGTTTAAACTGTATTTTAAATAAAGGCAATCTTGTTGAACATAATAGAGTTCTTTCAGAAACAAACAAAACAATTCTGGCCCCAAACTTTAAATGATTCATTTATAAATGATACCGTTTATACTGTATGTTGAAAACAGTTCTTGATATGCAAAAATATTTCAATGCAGAATGCTGCAGTTGACTAATCAGACTCAAATATTGTAGAGAGCTCTGTAGTCATTTTAAGTAATTGTCCATGCAAGTCACCTGTCAGCCTGCAATTATTAAAAGCCAATGATTTAAAGCAGTTTCCTTAATGCTGTAGGCTCATCCTCCCAAACTGTATGCTATAAAATTCCAAGCTCTATTGCAAAATTCTTGGTCTGAAGCGGGTGGGTTTTTATAGCTTTAGGAGTGAGCTGTAAAGGTATCCGAGGCCAGATTCCTCACTGGATAACTGGCCTAACACTAGAGAGGGCATCTTTGAAGATTAAAGAATTTGGATAACACCACTCCTAAACCTCTTTTAGGTCTTTCCCCCCTTTTTCTCAAGTGTGTGTTATTCAACAAGGATAATGGCAGAGGAGGAATATGTTTGCTGCTCTAAGTGGGTGTAGGTGAACTCATTGGAATCCTTTGATTAAACCCTTCTGGCTATAATGAGGAGATTCATTTAAGTGTTCTCAGCATGTCTTCTTGTTCTAAGACCTCTCGGTGCTCTATTGTGCATCTAAAGACATAAACCTGCACTTGGAGAATTCACAGAGAGGGTCGTTATATTCCCATTATAAACTCCCTCACTCACTCTTCTCAATTTCTTGAACTCTCTTTGTCTCTTGTGTGCGAGTTTCTGTACCTCGGAAGTCTGTGTAGAACTGAGAAGTTTGTGGTTTTTTGTAGTCTCATGCTTAATTCTATAAGCTGCTCTAATCAGACATATTTCAGTTTTATCATACTTCTTTGCATTTAAAAAGATGTTAATTGGGATTTTTTGTGTGTATGTGTGTGTATTACAGAGGACATATTTTTCCTCCCTAGCAGAGATGAAAGAAATCCAATGGTGTACGGAGTGTTCACCACCACCAGGTGAGACGCAGCTTATACAGTGAGCATGTCAATATATCATTGCTTTTGGTCTGAGTACCATAGCTTGACATCCATTGTGAAAAGTTGATTTAAAATGATTTTAAATATATTTTATACATTAACATAGCAATTAAAAACATGGTTATTTGTATAAAGTTGCCCATATGTAATGCCCTTCCTTTTACTATGGCATTCATGTTATTTTGTGTTTTTAACATATTTTCTGGGGTCAGTTCTATCTTTAAAGGATCAGCGGTATGTGTCTACAACATGGAAGACATCCGTGCTGTGTTTAATGGACCGTATGCTCATAAAGAAGGACCGGACCATCGCTGGGTGGAATATGAAGGCAGAATCCCCTACCCAAGACCAGGCACTGTTAGTAACACTCTGTTAGGCCTGTGTTTCGTCTCACTTTTAGTCACTGACACTTTGAGTGAGGAGTTTTATACATTACCACTAGAGGGAGACATAACACTATATATACCTAATCATTTACTTACTGTGATTCAAAATGCTGTTTACACCCGGGGTGTCCAAACCTGCTCCTGAAAGTCCACTGTCCTGCAGTTTAGCGCCAACCCTAATTAAACACACTTGAGCCAGCTAATAAAGATGTTCAGACTCAACAAAAACTCCCAGGCATTTTGCGTTGGAGCTAAACTCTGAAGGAAGCTGGCCAGACTGGAGCTTGAATGGATGTTACTGGTTTTCACAAGCACATAATTTATTTTAATGCCAAATGCAGTTACATTAATTAAGTTGAGTGCATGTTTGTAATTACTTCCAGGATTATTTGCTGTTATAATTTCTGTAAATCTTATTTTCTTTCACAGTGCCCCAGTCGGACATATGATCCTCATATAAAAACGACTAAAGACTTTCCAGATGAAGTCATCAGTTTTATACGGCTGCACCCGCTAATGTACCGCTCTGTGCACCCAATGACGGGCCGGCCAATTTTCACTCGTATCAATACAGAGTATCGGCTTACTCAGGTTGTAGTGGACCGCGTGGCAGCTGAGGATGGACAGTATGCTGTTATGTTCTTGGGCACAGGTAAAAAAGACAACACAAAGGTTACTAGTGATATGTAACAGTTATATATAATGTTGCATTTGCACAAATTAAGAAAATATGATGGTATTTTAAAAAGCTTAAATGATCTAGTGAAGTGGCTACAAAGACAGTTTTTTGCTTGTTCTACACAACTGTGGTGTCCAAATGCATTAAAGGTTTGATATACTTTAAACACTGTACACTGAAAAAATACTGGTGTAGAAACTATTTTCACTCAGAAATTGCTTGGGAATTTAATACATAATGACACATTGTAACACACTGAATTAAACTGAATAGTATTTTCTTGTAAAACACACAAGAAATGTTTTCTTGTAAAATAACCAGCAGATGGCAGTACAGCTTAAGATACAAAACTGTATGCGTGTGTGTCTGTACAGATATGGGATCGGTTTTGAAGGTTGTCAGCATCACTCAAGAAAACTGGTCCACAGAGGAGATCATCTTAGAGGAGCTTCAGGTGTTCAAGGTAAATGTTGCAAAGAGAATGCATGAAAAACAACACACGAATAAAAACAATAAACAAACACTAATAAACAAAAGTTCATCTTCTAACTACATTGGCGCATTCATTTATCCAGAGTCCCTCACCCATCCTCAACATGGAAATCTCCTCAAAACAGGTAAGAACAGAAGTTCAAACATGGTTCTAATAAACTATTATTAGTTTATTCTAGTAAAAAATATTTAGCTTGGGAAATAAAGAAAGAAAATCATCAATTTCATAAATTATTATCTAATCATTCATTTCATAAATGGTTTCCTCAAGAATTGACTGACTGTGTTCACCAGCCAGCTGTTTTAGACGTTCTACAGGACTGTTTGTTATATTTTAGAAAATCAAACTCAAGACTCAGTCTCATAACAGATGTGCTATGGCCTCCATTGTTTACTGTTTTATCAGAGTCTCACAAGATAAGTCTGTTTCTCCTGTTTTTCGGCCATCCCTTTCTTTTTCCATTTACACTCCCATATGTCCAATTATCTCTTACTATCTTTTGGAGTTCATGGTTTAGTTTGCAGTTCACCCAAAATCTTTTATCCTCTTTCCTCTGCACAAAGATAAAAACCTTATGGATACATCAGCGGGCCACTTGACCAGTTCTATCCTCAATTATTACTTTGTTAAAGGCCTTTTTCTTTTTAATAGCAGAGGATAATAGAGGACAGATAAAAAAGTAATATGTATAAAACAGGGGTTGGATGGAAACTTTGTCTCATTATCTAATCCACATTTTACTTCTGGCTCTAATTCGTTACAGTGAATTCTACCACTTGAAATCATTAAATGGTTTCAAATAAGTTCCTGAACAGCATTTGCTTTTACAAGGGTGTTTTACGGGATGCTCTGCTGTGACTGCCTGATTTTTTTCAGACTCATGCTGAGAGAAAAGTAATAGCACCACAACTTTTATTGTGCTTATTGTTGTTTTCTTATTTATCTTTGTCACATGTACACATGCTTCTTTTTAGAGTTTGTTTGACCAAAAATCCAAATTATGCTGATTGATAACTCTGTTGGAGAGTTTGCTCCAGTAAGCACTTTTTGTCATTGCACCTGGTTTAGTACTTTGTGTTTGTGTGTGCAGCAGCAGCTGTTTGTTGGAGGAAGCGACGGGTTAGTGCAGGTGTCCCTTCACAGGTGCCATATTTATGGACAGGGCTGTGCAGAATGCTGCCTGGCTAGAGACCCCTACTGCGCTTGGGACGGCACCCAGTGCTCCAGATACATTCCAGCCTCCAAAAGGTAACACACACACACATGAACCAAAGCCATTGTCCCAAAGAGTCAATGCAAAGCCTTCACATTGATTCACAGAGTCAGCACTTCTGTTTAACTGTTCTGTCTTCTTATCGACACACACAAAAACACAAAGTCACATGTGTCCTACGATATCCCTGAGATATGCACCATGTGCAGTTTGGTGCTCTGAGGTTTTTGGCATAGCAGAAAGTTAAAAGAGAGAGAGGGTTTTGTGGTGCCCTATTTCTGACCTACTTCTCCTGGGTGAGTTGTTTCCTGGAGTTCAGCACAAAGAAGAAAATGATAAATATTAGATTTTTCCTGTGCCATAGGGTGTAGTGGGACTGGACTGGACAGGCAAATTGATTAAAGTTGCTTTGTTGTTGAGATGATGTATGTGAGCTGCCAGAGAAGTTTTCTTGCCCTTTCTCTCCCCGGCTCTCCAGTCTGCCACTGACGAAGGAGGGCAGGTCAGTCCTGCACAGAGAGCAAGCGAGAGATAGGGAGACACACAGAGAGAGGAATTTTAGTTTGTTTTGGAGATTATTTGGCTGTCAGATGGCTCTGTTTGGAATGTGCTTTATGGCTTCATTAAGATTCACTGACGTTTATTGTACTACAGAAAGACCTGAGGGTATTTTTAGAAAAGATCGTGGTGATACTGCTTTTGTGTTTAAAATGAAATAAAATACATAGCATGACTGAAGTCTTACTGTTTTCTTGTTCTGAAGATTAAACATTAGATCAGCGAGTTTTTATTTTTTGTTAGAATTGCTCTTGCTATTTTGGATTTATGATTATACAGCGGTTCTCATTTTTTATTCCAGGCCCTCTATTGTCTACAACAATGTACATAGACCCCATGACCCACTCTTCCAGTAGTTTCTGATTTTCTATATAAGGATTTGAGAAATATTTTTCACACACAATTTCTACCCAATTAAATATTTTATAGCTTGGCATAACAAGAAGAATGCATATCCATTATACTTACTGACCAGTTATGTTTCAATATTAAAGAATGGATGCTAAACAATATTAAAAACTCAGCTCTTTAAATATTTTTTTGTTGTTTAAAAAGTTTAAAATGTAATCAAAATGAATCTGAATCTAAACAAGGCTTTTACTTGTGCTTACAGGAGGGCCAGAAGGCAGGATATCAAACATGGAGACCCATCCAGTCATTGCTGGGACACAGAGGATGGTAAGAAGACATATGAGGGTGTGTGTGTGTGTGTGTGTGCGTGCATATGGAGCATAAAAGCACTAAAAGCACTGTTTTGTTTTAAGATGCTGCATTGTCCTGTGGGGCTCACCTAATGGATCTCAACACTAACCCAAAAAATACCTTTACCGTCTTTCTGATATGCTGATCACTCTCTCTCTCTATCTTTGGCAGTGTTAGGGAGGAATGTCGAGGAGAAGGTGTTGTATGGAGTAGAGAGTAACTCCTCTTTTCTTGAGTGCGTTTCAAAATCCCAGCAGGCCTTGATCCGCTGGTTCATACTGAAGCCAGGAGCGGACCACCGTCAAGAGGTATAATCAACATGCATTGTCTGAGTCTGTGCCTGTGTGTGTGTGTGTGTGTGTGTGTGTGTGTGTGATTCACTCACTTTTCTAGCTCTCTCTTTCTTTCTTTATTTGGACAGTTAGTAAGTAGTTAGTTACACTACAAAAGTAATTATTTCATAAGTATTTATTATTTATATATTTCTGTATTTTACTTTAGATCAGTTGCAAAGATTAAAATTATTTGGTGAATTGTTTATTTGATCAATTATTTTGTTTACATGAACCGTATTAACAAAACCACTAAAAAGACACTAAAATGAATGGTTGTACCATACAATGGAGTTAAAAATGACTGTTTTGTTTGGCAGTGTAGCATAAATGTATAAAGTATAGCCTGGGCGTAGTCCAGTCATAGTTTCTCTTTCATAACAATATATTTTCAACATCATAGGATTTTTAGATTGGACACACTCTAGAAGCTGATTTACAGTAACTTGAACCCCCTGATGCTTAGGAAAATATATGTTGCATAATTCTGAAGATCGTCTTACTTAACAATGTGTTATAATAGAGAAACAGAGAACTGGAACAGTTCTGCTGGTAATCGTGAAAATGGCCTGAGGCTCAGAAACTGAGGGAACACAAACATAGATACAGAACACAGCAGTACTGTCAAGAAGTGACCTTCACTGATGGATTCATCTCTCTTATTCATCTCTCTTATTCATCTTCACTGCTGTCGATTGGGAGTCACGCACCTGGGTGACATGCATATCTTACTTTAGAAACACATACAAATACATTCATCTTTCAGATGTCTCTGTCCCTTTATACTGCCTGAATGAAGTTTATTTGTGCTATGTTCTAAAACACATATTTATTCAGCATTAGTGAACAGCTGTCCTTTCAATGAGTAGTAATGGAGCTATGTGTGAAGTGGAAAGTTCATAATGCGGATACAGAGGTCATTTTAACCTTGTGTCGTGGGTGTCTCTTGTCTTTAATAGCTGTGATGAATAGACAGGGGCCAAGACCTGACTCTGGAGTGGTAGATCAGCATATCCTTTTATTGATCCATCTCCACAACAATTAATCCCAACAGGAGTATGTGAGTGTGTGTGAGAGAGAGAATTGAAGACACGTATGGGGAGGCATGACAGCAGAAGGTCAAATCTCAGCACAAATGTCACAGGGTTGATGCAATTCAAGAAAAAACTTGCCGTTTCCTGTTTTTAGAAATATCCTGCAGTCCCACGTCTCAAGTAAACATTAGTCCTGCATTAGTTTTATTTTAGTTTCCCTTCCTGCTTTTCTTCTCCTCCGCTCTTTCTCCTGTCTTTCCCACAGCACAAAATGACTCCCTACTACACAGCTGCCCAAAACACCTGCAACACACGCACAATCTCACACGTGTGGAGCAATCTTAAAATATCAGCCCACACTTCACCTCGTAAAAGACAACAATGAATGATAGAAGAGAAAACAGCGCTTGGGTGCTTGTGTGAATGTTTATTGAATCGGAGTGAACAGATATCTGGTTACAATAACAGAATGGACCCTTCATATCCCACATAGCTGAGAACACAACAAGAGAACTATGGGATGGGAATTGTAAATAATTTATTTATTCTGGATCCAATTCTGATTTTAATTACTTAACAATTCTATAAAAATAAATAATTAGGCCTATGTTTAAAATGTATTTATTTTAATGGTAACGCTTTATTTTAGGCTCTCTTAACTAGTTGCTTGCTAGCATTATTTATTTTAGTTGCATAAATAAAACAAGAAAGAGCAAGTTTAACTGAAAATTGTGTTTACTGTTGTCCTTTTGCATTGTCACACACTATTTTTCTGTTTAATACTGTAAAGCCACTTTGACAGAATTTGTATGAATTGAAGTCATAGTGTTAATAACCTGAATGTGTATTAAATATGCTTTAACTAGATTTATATCATCAACAAATCAAAATTATAATGCAAACCAATCTCATACTTTTTAACTAAATTAATCTAGCTTGATCTAGCCATATTTGAATCGGTCAACTAATTCAATTTGATTGTTTTCACATTTAACAGATTTACTGTATGCTAATTCTCAAAGTCATTTGAATAATTACGTTTTGAAAATGTGATATTTCAAATAAAATCCAAATCATGCAGGGCCGACATGACAACAGCAAAGTTTTATTCTAAAGTTTTAACACATAAGTATGCAGCATATTTTCTTATGACATGCTGACATTCTGGAATAATTAACAGAACCAAACGTCATGAAAATCTTGCCAGTCTTATTTTAAAAATGTAATGTAAAACCTGTTATTGACTCACTATTCTAAACAGGACTGTTCTCGCTTCTTCATGCCTTCTCTCCCTTTTTTTTCCTCCATCCTCTACCCATTTTTCCACACTCTTCACTACCCCCTTTTTACATCTAAATATAATTTCCCATAGGACTGTGGGTCACCGGCAGGCCAGCTCGTATTTGAGATGTGAGACAGATCCTGTGCTGAAGGTTCCAGACCTTCTCTCTTTTTCTCAAAACCCACAGCAAGACCCAGCAGTGTGAGGACGGGCCGCAGACAGACAGAGGCCTCGTATCGTGGTTTTAATGCCTTTGACCCGTCACTGAGACCGATGCTGCGCTTAAACCTGCGTCTGTGATCAGAGGCCAGTTTCCTCCTGCCCCCCGTAAAACCTTCAGCTGGAGTTACACGCCGTGATATACTGCCGAGATACGAAACACAGATACACACGTTCACTTAAGACACACCCACAAGAACATCTCCATGACATACACATGCGTTTCATCTTGAAACTCATGTGCCATTAGCCTTTATGTTTTACTTCCAGCTGTCACAGGTGCTGCAAACCACCCTATTTCCTCTCTTTCCTGACACGTTTCTGCAAGGTATCACTTAAAAGTCACACTCCAAATTTAAAATGCAAATATAAAGAGTTGTTTAGTGCAATCATGACTATTGCATTTCCTTGAAGCGTCCTTTAGATGGCAGAGCGATTATCATAAATCAATGCAGCGGTAAGCGGTTTGTGTGCGTTTACATGGATTCAGTGTCTTTGAAGCTTTCTTTCCCTCCTCTTCATACTGCACAGCTGTATTGATTTAGTCCACGACAACAGCGTGACTAGCAGGAGAAATAAGCAGGCTCAAAAACACAAATCACAGGGGGAAAAAATTGAGAGATAGAAAGAATAAACAGCCAGGAACGGAAGGGAAGGAAGGTGAAGAGATGGAAAACTGATATTTACAGAAAGAAAATCTAAGAAAATATTTGCATGATTTAAAGGGGTCATGTGATGCGATTTCAAGTTTTTCTTTCTCTTTGGAGTGTTACAAGCTGATTGTGCATAGATAAGATCCCTGTGTCTTTCACTTGTCTTTCAAAATGTGCATCTCTGTCATTGGATAAGGGGCGTTTGCATAGCTAGTCTCAATGGATGGATAGCAAACTAGCGATCTGAAACAATGGCCTCAGAGACTGGGTGTCACAGTTCCCAGGAGTTAGTTAACACGGGATATGCGGAATCGCGCTGATAGAAGTGCTCTTTCTGTTCTGATAGAACTGCTCCACTTCTTCAGTTCTCATATATAGCGCGTGATCAGTTCTCAGCGCTCAAATACGCTCACAGCAGTCCAAATGTCTATCATGTAGAGTCAGAATATCTCATGTAAATACAGTCGGTTATTGCTTAAGTGAGCGTAAACGTGGGTGAAAACTGAATGTGTGTCAGTATTACACGCATACCTTCCGTCTTAAAGGGACAGCATTAATAATGATCTGTCATCAATATTAACCAACAAAAGATGTTTAATAAATGTATACTTAAGTAAACCTACTGTATCTGAAAAATCCTTCCTATCTCTACCAAAAAATGAAAATGTATTCCAGTTTTTCCAAATTCAATCCTTGATTCAAATTTCTCATAAGCTTAATTGATTTGGTCTAAAGAGAGAGGAATTGATGACTATTTTTGTTTCAATACTACATATAAAATAGCTACCAAAATAAATGTTGGTAACTGCAGTTTGACTAAAACTATGAAAGACTCAAATGACTAAAATGGGACTATTAAGCATTTTCGTCTCAGGACTAAATCAAAAATGCCTGCCAAAATTAACTGCTGTCACTCAACTCTGTTCCTCTTTCGGGCTTGAACTGATGGGAAAACTAAGGATGTTATTAACCGTCTTTACATTCAGTTTGAAAGCTGAAGCTCACGGTTATGAAAAGGTCTTTACATTTCCGATGCGGCTTGTGGTGTTCGGCCAATCACAATGTACTTTACCAGTTGGCCAATCAGAGCAGACTGTGCTTGTCGGAAGGAGGGACTTTGTAGAAAATGAAGCGTTTGAGAGAAAAATTATGTGTTTTTGAACATTAAAGTATGTCAACATATTCTGTTACACCAAATACACAAAATAATGATCTTTAAAAAAGCATCATATGATCCCTTAAGAATGGTGGATATGATTGATTTATGAATACATTTTTTAGTTTGAATCAGCTATTTTAAATGATTCAGTGAAACTATATCTAAATCTGTGAAAACAGCACTTTCTTTGCTTTAGAGCCTCAGCCTTGAACCTACATTTATAATAAATATGAATAATGCAATTTAATCAGTTAGATTTATACAACGAAATAAAAAAGATTGTGATATCAGCAGCATAAAAAGCTACACTGTATAACTTTGGCCCATTATGATTTAAAACTAAATCTGCATGCCTCTTACTGAATAACTTTGCATGGGTGAGTGTGGTTCGAGGCATCGGTGCACAGATGGATATAGAATATCTTGTCTTTTTTTGTTGCTGTTTTTACAAACATTATTTTAAACATTTGTCATTCTGAATGATCCATGGTCAAATGTTCTTGTTTGTTATGACAACAAACTTTCAGCTTCACGCTACCCACAGCCTGAGCTACTTTTCTTCTGTGTAGGAACACAATGTTTACACAGATGGGCAAATAGCATGCAAATAATGTGACATTTGGAAGATGTTTTTTGCACTCTGAGTAAACTAAAAGTTACTTAAAAGCTACAAAAAAAAACACACAGATGATGAATCAATGATGATTTTTAAATGATGAATCAATTGAATCAAAGTGACAAACAATTTTTTGATTCATATGAATGAATCAGATTTCACAAACAGGTTTGTATGCATTGAACACAGAGCACTTCTATGTCAGAGGTCAGCAGAAAGATGGACACCTTGGATATAGATCAGTGCAGTAGATCATGCAAACACTTTTAAGTTGAAAGTAGATCCTGAAATCACAAGACCAAGGGCATAACACTACTCTGCCCCCTTTTTCTTCTGTCTTTTTCTCCCTCGTTAGCATTAACATGTGGTCAGCTTGTCTCATTTGTCTAATAAGATTCTAATGATCAATCAGATGGTGTAATGTGAGGTCAGCAGGAAACGGAGCACAGAGGTTAAAGACTGATCTCTGACCTTGAAGGAGTCACGCTGTGGGCTCCTGGGCAGAATGATTTATGAGAATAAACCCAGCAAGTGACATAAATTCACTGTTTGTCTGTGATTTAAGCTGTTGTGTGTGTCCAAGAAAGTATTTGTTGATATGGTTGATTTTTATGAAAGAATCAGTAATTCTGTGTATTTGTTGCAGATCAAACCGGACGAGCGTGTGCTGATAACCGAGCGAGGTTTGCTGATTCGTTGGCTCCAGCATAGCGATGCAGGTTCATACTTCTGCACCTCCCAGGAGCACAGCTTCACCCGTACCCTCCTCCACCTCTCTCTTCACGTCCTGGACCGCGGACAGATCCAAGCACACCAACCTGCTACGCGGGAATCATCAGAAAATCCGTCCGTGACCGAACCTCGTCAGCTCTATAAGGACTACTTGCGCATGTTGAGCGGCCCCGTGCGCTCTCTGGACGAGTACTGCGAAACGCTTTGGCTCAAAGAGAAGAAGCAAAAACAGAAGGGCAAATGGAAGCACGTTCAAGAGCTCCGCAAGAGCAGGAACCGACGCCACCACTAGAGGCATCAACGAGGCCTGGAATCGACTGTGAGGTTAGACGGGTCACAGTGCTCATGGAGCCTTTGGATGTGGATTAAATAAACTCTAAACCAAATACAAAGACAGAAATTAATCATCTCTTGACCAGTCAAGCAAAAAATCTTGCAGAAATATCAGTGAAATTACACATCAATCTTGTTTTTGTTTGGACCAAAAAATGAAGCACAATTTCTTTACCATTTAAAAATGAACCTTTTGCAAAAATACCAACTTGAACACAGTCATCTTGACTGATCTTGAAAATACGTCAGAATCTATTAGTTTTGTTAAAGCCCCTTTGAGCAAGGTATGATATACTACAATTATATTCCTTTAAATCTATAAACAATGTTCAAACAAATATTTTTCCATTCTAAAAATGTCTGAATTGGGGCGTATTTCAAAACAACATAACACCAGTTCATTGCGCTTTAATTTTAACCAAGAATAAAATAGCATTCATGTTGAATGTATGTAAATATTTATATTATTTGTACATGAGATTGTGCATGCTTTAGGATTATTTACATAGAATTCTCTTTTGAAATTACATTTTTAATCAAGCATTTATGTTTCACTGAGTAAATTACATTATTTTTGTATTTTTGCAATGTGTCTTACTGTTGGTAATTTTGTATGGCATATTACAATATTTAAAATGACCATGGTGTTGAAATAAACTGTTTTTATTTCTACTTATCTGTGCAATCAAGAAAAGACAACGACTTTATTATTTAAAGAAGTGGTTTCTCATATTCCTTTCTCATATTCTCCTAAGTATTTTTTTTCTTCAGGTGAGCACAAAAGGAGATTCAGTTGTTTATGTTGACCATGGTCTTGTTAAGCTCCAAGAGTGCTTAAAATGTGGTCTGACTCATGCACTATATTTGAAGTATTCTGAAAGTATATTATAGCATATGAAAAGAGTTTGTGGTGATTAGAATTTTAATTTTTGTCGGTGAACAATCCTTTCAAGTATGAACAATCCTTTCAATATATTCAATTAATTGTCTTCACTTCAGTATTTTATGATTTAATATAACATCATGTGTATTTTGCCATTTTTTTATCCACAAAATACCACATAAAATTATTTGCTATTACCACTAAAAATAGGATGTAAATAATCTTCAAATTATTGCTTTTAATTTTAAATATCATTGTATATCTTGTTATTTTATGTTTAGGTAAAGATGGAGTATTTATTCCAAGTATAATATTTTTGTCTCACTCACTGTTCCTCCCTCAGGCTCTCCGATATCTGTCTCCTTCAGGATACAAAAAACATTTAAGGGTTAAACACGAGTTCAATACATGTGATGTAAAATAGAATAAACAAGCTGACCCCATATCTCTGCCACAGCCGCATAATCACAAGTACACGCAGACAGACTCCAGGCACAGTAATATCTCATATCCCATGACTTCACATCTGAACGAGAGTAATGCAGCGCTGCTGTTATGATTGATCTGAGAGATTCATCGCTGGAGTAGATCAGGTTAGAGAGGGACTGAACTCCTCACACAGACTTTACAATAGAGCGTGACCTCAGATAACCTCACCACCTGAAGCATGTGTGCTTGTGTTTTCAAGGGCAGGGCTCCTCTCCAATCAGGATTTCTCATCTCCATCGTTTGGTCAATAGTGCATGCGGTGCCCTGCTGAGGAAGTCAAGGTCAGTAGGTCAACATCGCACACACAAATCCACACACACAAATTCATTGCATCTTAAAGAGAGAATAAACAACAGTTTAATCCTTTATAAACCTAATTAATCATTTTACACAAGTAAACAAGTCCTGAATGAACCACATCATGCCAGAACACCAACACGGGATCCGTCTTTGCTCTGGGTACGACAACAAGGGCTTTCTGTCTGATTCGGGGCATGGTGACGGACGGCAGTGACAACCACATGCAGAGTGCAATGAAATGGAAATGACTGTTTCTGGGCTGATGGATAACTCTTTTATCAGTGCTAAAGTCTTGAGTAATACCGCTGTCTCTTCCTGTGCCTCCCGCCACGGCCAAGACAAGCAGAAAGTGATCTTTTCTTTCCAGAATTCCCTCCTGTAGTGGTAATCGCTGGAGCTCTTTAACCATACAAGAGCATCTATTAACAGAGACGTTCTGCTTCGAGCTGAGGCAGGTCAAAGGTGGAGCAGGTTAATGGAACGAGAGAGAAACAGACAGAAAGAGCATGAGAGCATCAAATCGGATAGATTAGGCTCAGCTGGATGTTGTCTGTATAAATGAGTGTCTTTGCCAATAATCATATATTTAAATTCTGATACTTATAAGTTTAGGAAAACTACAATTAATGCAAATTTTGGTTTAAATCGTTTAAAATTTGGTTTAAAAAAAGTGTAATTTTAATTGTTTTGTTTTAACAGATATCTGTATTATTATTAAAAAAAATTCAGGTGTTTCACATTTATATGCAGCCACAGAGTATGATGGCAAATTCATCCCATAAAAATATTGAGCAATTACGTCATCAGGTGTGTTCAAATAACTTTTATTTGGATCAAGATGACGATGTATCTTTTCTACATAAAAATATATATTTTATTTTATTCAAAATAAAAAATAATTCATTTTTTAACTCTACGTCTAAAAAATTATGACTGAAAAATTCATTTTACAAATGTTCTGTAAATCGAATCATTTTATATTTTATTGCAATTGTAAAATACTATGGCATTTTGTATATGCAACTTAGATTAATTGGAAAAGAAACAAAAACATAAATTTTAATAATTAATAATCCTTACGTGTTTTCTCAATGACGCCCCCAACTTGGAAACTATAGAAAATCTCATTCATAATTACAACTTGCATTGAACTTCTAAATGTGATCTTACATGATTTGAAGTCACCATAAGACCTGAAGGACACAAAAGAGTGCGTCTGAACTGATGGGCAAGCTCTGTGTTTTGTTGGTAGAAATTAGTGTGGTTGCCTCAGTCGTTCATGTTCATTCTAGTCTTTTGGAAGATGTCGAGACTAAATTGGGCCACAGTTTTGCTACTTGGCTCTGATTTTGCATATTTTAACAATGCTGGCTGCCAACTTATGAAAGTAAAGATGTTTTTGCCCAGCTACCATGTGTTGGGTTGGACTGTGATCTGAAATGTTTTATTATCATCTCCTTTGTTTAGTATTGCTCACTGCTCCTTTCATCATTGCAGCATCACATTTTCTGTAAAAAGCTGGTGCTTTAACACAAAACCAATAATATGTATGTAATATGCTTAGTGAATTGAAAGTGCTTTAGCTTCCCTTTCTTCAGGTAAAGTTGAGTATAATACCATATATAGAGTACCTGCATATGATGCTGAACAGTTTTGAAGACATTCATTTTGTGCAACTGACAAGTAGTACGTATGTTTGATACAGCCCTAAAGCATCATATAGTGGTACAATTAATTGACTAGATGTGCCATAATGCCATAACCCATAATACCGACTCTGCTGTAGGTCAGTCCACTCTTGATCCCAGAAGTGCACATGTTTGCAGATCCTGTGTGTCCTGACTCAAACTAACTAATGTATCTTACACTCTCCCAGTGGACACAGGACACACGATGACCGTGTCCTCTACAGGACAAAGACAAAAAGATGATTTATGAGACCTGCAGCGAAAGCACATACCATTTCAAGCAGCATTATCGTATTCATATAAAGTTGCTTCTGCTCCAGCTGAGATCTGAGTATTTGAGGAATTTGTGGTTGTATCATCAGTAGTTGCGTTGAGTGTTTTTGTGTAATTATCTCCCGCGGTGAATCCGGCACACAGGGTTCACGAATTCCTTACGGCAAGCCTGTGGTTTTCCAAAATCCTGTGGAGAGGAGAACAGACGGATATAGATACTTCTATGATCTTCATGTGGATTGGATGTTCTACAGTATTCTGCTTGAATTAATTTATGGTTGAAAAGGGAGAAATGAGCAGGGAAATATTGTTTATTTCTTATCTATTATTCTCAGCTCCGTTGTTGAGTTTATAAGAGTGCTTGCTCTCTCGCTCTCTCTTTCTTAACAAAGCTGATGAATATTTCAGACCGTGCGTTTGAGAGTTTTTGAAGCTTCATGGTTTATTTAATACCCAGAACAAATTGGCACACCTTTCGCAAGAAACCAGTGGAAAACTATAGGCCAGCTGTGATTCTTGCTACTAAATTTAAGTTTTATTTTTCCTAGTTTAAAGTCTAGTATCAACTAGTATCAACCCCCATAGAGAATCAATGGGGTATTGTCAAGAGGAAAATGAGAAACAAGAGACCAAAAAATGCAGATGAGCTGAAGGTCACTGTCAAAGAAACCTGCTTCCACACCACCTCAGCAGTGCCACAAACTGATCACCTCCATGCCACGCCGAATTGAGGCAGTAATTAAAGCAAAAGGAGCCCCTACCAAGAATTGAGTACATATACAGTAAATGAACATACTTTCCAGAAGGCCAACAATTCACTACTAAAAAGTTTGTTTTATTGGTCTTATGAAGTATATCTAATTTGTTGAGATTTTTTTTAAATGCGAGCCAAAATCATCACAATTAAAAGAACCAAAGACTTAAACTACATCAGTCTGTGTGTATTAAAATGTTTTAATACCCGAGTTTCACAATTTGAGTTGAATTACTGAAATAAATGAACTTTTCCACGACATTCTAGTTTATTGAGAAGCACCTGTACTAGACATAGTTCTTTGAGCTGACTGATTTGAATCATTTATCTGCATATAAGCTACAAAAACACACACAGGCATGTTTGTGTGCATTTGAAAGCAGGAGATGACAGGATTGACTTCACAACACAAATGTCATGGAAAAAAGTAGAGGATTGAGATATCAAGGAGGGACAAGGTGTGCTTGGCAGAATATTACAGGGCAATTACGCTGCTCCAGATGTGTACGGCAGCGCTGACAGACAGAAAGAGCGAGAGAGCAGCTTCTTTTAAGACAGTGACATGACAGGGATATTGATAGTGTCCTGAGGGAAGAAGGGAATGAGGAATGTATGATGGAGAGAAAAAACAGTTGTTACCTCTGAGGAGGTAATGACTACCTGTGAAGCTCACCTGATTTATGCCCGGTATCTCTTCACCTGAGTGCTGCCACGACACGCTGAACACACACACACACACACACACACACACACACACACACACACACACACACACACACACACACACACACACACACACACACACACACACACACACACACACACACACACACACACACACACACACACACACACACACACCTGTGGAGTGATGGCTTCATTCACAGGTTGTGTTTAGGAAGCATCTTAATTTTCCACGTACCACCATCTCTGATATTACAGGCTGCAGCTGGTTTAAGATCCGAACAATATGGGCCTGTAGATACAGAGAATTCCTTTATTCCACCCACAATGTTAAAAAGGTGCCATTAGAGTAACACAAATTACTCTAAAATAATACAATAAACATTAAAATACAATGTATGATTTAAAATAAAAAATAACATATAATATCACACAAAATATCCAATTGATTACAAAATAATAATAAACAAAAGTATTAAATAAAATATTATCACATATGATTTTGGAAAGATTTCTTTACTGTGACCTTATAAGGTGACAAGGTGGCTCAGACATTGTGAATATATAAATTAGGTGTGACATTCACATGTTTAAAAAGTACAATCATCAATAAAGAGCAAATAATCTGCCTGTATTGGCTGAATTGATTTAGCTGATGGAGTATTTTTAGTTCAAGGGTCAGATGGTTGGGGATTGAGTTACAGCTCCTGCATGGACTCATTCAGTTCCGACCCGTCTTGATCATGTGTTATGGGTAAATGTGTGTTGATTTAGGGTCAGTCGGAGCTCTGGGAAGGCCGCTTGTGTCGCTGACATCAAAGATGATGGAGAGTGTCTTTTAGCAGAAACCTGCCGTTGCTGAGCATCGCTATGCAGATGTTTTGGAAGATGAAAGAATCTTTAGTTTCGAAGCACGTTTGGTAATAATTATCTATAATGTGTGAAGTTTGTGAAAGATGCAATATCTTGAATGGTGAACAGTATCTTTGTGATCGATTAGTTTTTTTCCACTTGCTTAACTAATTTGCTCAACGAACAGATATTTTTAATAACTTGACAATCAACTCTACTCAAAAACCATCAGCCTGACCTTTGACCTTGTGCTCCCAGTGTTTGTGGGTGAAAGGTTGTGACAGGGCAGCACAAGCTGTTCATGGATCATTCAACACAGAGAAACAATGTCATTTGCAATAACATTAACCTGATGTAAGCTAAAAAGCATCAAATTCAAACAGTCTGTGTCCTACAATAGTTGTCTTGAAATTAATTGTTGATTTTTTTCATTGTTTGTGGTTGTAGCGACATTATAAAAACAGTTCCCCAAAATGAAAATTTTCTAAAAAATCTCTTTGCTCTCAGGCCATCCAAGATGTAGATGAGTTTGTTTCTTCATCAGAACAGATTTAGAGAAATGTACATTTCTTACTTACTAATGGATCCTTTGATTGCAGTGAATGGGTGCCGTCAGAATGAGAGTCCAAACAGCTGATAAAAACATCACAATAGTCCACACCACATCAATGCATCATTTAATGTCTTGTGAAGTGAAAAGTGTGTTTGTAAGAAACTAATACAACACTGACGTTTTTAACTTCAAATTCTTGTTTTTGGCTGTAACACGTGTTCTCTGTCCGTAATACCCACTTTTTAAGTCATCTCGTCTGAATTAGGAGAGAAATATGCACAGATCAAGCACTGTTTACAATTGAAAACAGTCCAAATAAATATATACAAATATAAACAAATATGTATTTAAACAGGAGATTTTTTCACTGGAGAAGACATTATTATGGATTACTTTTGGACTCGTATTTTGGTTTAACGTTAAAATGCCTCAAAAATGATGGATTTGTTTCTTACAAACACAGCTTTTCACTTCACAAGACGTTAACTCTCATTCTGACGGCACCCATTCACTGCAGAGGATCCATTGGTGAACAAGTAATGTAATCCTACATTTCTCCAAATCTGTTTTGATGAAGAAACAAACTCTTCCACATCTTTGATAACTCAAGGGTGAGTCAATTTTAAGTATTTTTTTTGTTGTTAAACTCGTCCTTTAAAGGGGTAAATTTAGGGCTCAAGTTTTCAGAAAGTGTTTTGGCTCGCAGCTGGGACTTTACAGTTATTGTTAGTGTGCTAAAATGTCTGAAAATCATTAAAGATAAAAAAAAAAAATACTTGTAAAAGTAACTACTTCACTGCCTGTCTAATTGACTCATCTGTAGACAGATTTGCACAAGATTATCGTTTTTTTGCAGCTCAGCAATCATATTAGACACAAAAAACATAATGAGAAATATATTATATCAACTACCAACGAGCTGTAAATCAGTGCTGGGTGTATACATTCTACCCCAGATCAAACTCTAGGAATGTTAGCTTGCATAAAACAAGTGCAGTTTGACAGGATTTTGGCAACTTTTCAGAGCCGCATGGAAACTGCTACGAACCTCTCAGTGCATGTCAGAGATAATTCCCTTCAAACGTCTTGCTATCGTAACCATTCAGTTTCCTGTGCTGATTATTTAACACAATCACAATATCATGTGTATTTCATTGGCCTTGCTAAAGAAAAGCTCTTTTTTTCTGAGGCAAATAATAGAGCAGAACATTTTGTTGAATTATGTCAGTCTTATTTATTTATTTATTAAGGTCCACTAATTTTTCAGTGTCTGTTAAGGCAGAAATATCAATCTAAGTTTCACTTGTCCAAAACTAGAACATGCCTGAAAAACTTAGAGACAAAGAAAGTGAACAATTGATGTGACTTTAAATGTGGAAATTATACACACACACTCGCGCGCGCACGCACACACACACGCACAAACACACACACATTAAATTATTGTGTGTCAATAATTTCCACATTTAAAGTCACATTGAATGCCATCTCATTTCTAGATACATAAATATAATCCAAGTCTAAATATGTACTGAAACACTACACAAAAACTCAGTAATGATACATCGTGTGACATCATAAGACACTGATAAACTAGCCGTAAGGTTTTCGAGTGTGATTCAGTAAACAGCAGTGAGTAAGTGTTTTCTTGTGCTCTATTGATCACTGATACACTCTCCACTCTCACTCACTCACTATAGGCCAAGGCCAGAGTCAGGACAGAGATCAGATTCACCCTGCACAGGAATTAAAAGCACATTGACTGGTAGCAAGTTTCTGAAGAACACCGCAGAACTGGTGTCAGATTGTCTTTTACAATATCCCTTTCTTATTTTCTTCATGTTGTCTACCTTTCCCCATCTCTTTATATTCTTGGACGATGGTGGGTGTAGCTGACAATAAAATCCTACCTAAAAAACATATTCAGAATTACTGATCCAGTCAGTGTTTTTCACTTATTCCTGGTATGACTATTAAGAGTGTGATCATTTTATTTTACTTGTATCTACTGTAAATACTTTTATTTTGTATAGACTTTATATATGTATGTGTGTACACACACGCATACATACTGCATATAACGTTTATGTTTTTGAGTTATTTTTATGGAAGCTTGTTTCCATCCCAGAGTTAAGTAAGTAAATAAGGTAATTATTACATGTATTTATGTTACAGAGTGTTGAGACTGTGTTTATCACAGTTTGTTATTATATCTCACAAAGTAACATTCTTATTTTAAGCTTTATCTCATGATTTTTTTTTACTCTGAGGCTCTGATTAACTCTGATTATGTTTGCTGATTTAATCCAGCAGATTTGTGCAGGCGGCAGGCATGAATAGTTGCATTCATGTTTTGTCAGTGTAATGAAATCAGACAGCACAAGGCAGGCTGATCACTGGATGTATTGTTAGTCAGCTGATAAGGGTCAAGACTTTTTGTCCAGGCGTTTCATCTCTGCAATTATTTCAAGACTTCTCATAAACCTGCACTGTTGAGTCCAGGAAAACAGCCCACTCTATATAAAACACCTCCACACATGTCATTTCAATCACAGCTTATCAGCTAGTTTATACTGCAATATTAGTTTTGAGTATATTTAAGAGATATAGGCATATAGGCATGAGACTTAAATATAGCTCTTTAATGTCATGTTTGTATGCATGTCTGTGTGCATAATGCTGTAAACAAATAATGAGAAGAAGTGGGTACATTTAATTTAATCCTTTTTATAAAGACCTGTTCTGTTTAAGTGAGGAAAGCCTCCAAAAAGCCCTTGTAAAAATGCTAATTACTTTAAATCCACTGCGTGCTGGAATTTCCATGAATGTTACATAAGAGAATAACTCAAGTTGAGTAAACATAGAGCAAACAATGCCAAAATAAACTCTCCGCATGCATTGTTAAATCAGGTAAATGTTACCGGCAGGAAAAACACGTAAAAGAGCTGCTTTCATTGTACTTCAGTCTTAGTCCAATTCATACAGCTTTGTGTGTTTTATAGATTTAATTCAATATTTCAGATTATTTGTTTTTATTAGATTATCCAATTATATTTATAGGGAATTATTAGATTTAGGTACTTTTTTTGGTATATGCGTTTTTATACCTTTCATGTTTTTTTTCTTTACAGGCTTTTTTTAAACTACAGTCTCTTAATGCTCATCAAGGCTTTATTTACTTGATCAAAAATAACTGTTTTATAGTTAAATAGATTTTAAAATGTAATTTATTTCTGTGATGCAAAGCTGAATTTTCAGCATCATTACCCCCATCTTCAGTGTCACATGATTCTTCATAAATCATTCTAATATGCTGATTTACTGCTCAAGGGACATTTTTTATTATTATTATAAATGTTAAAAATAATTGTGTTGCTTAACATTTTTGTGGAGACCAGGATCATTTTAGTTCAAAACAACAAATATTATTTTAAATTGCTGTTTTTGTAAAGGTTTTTAACTCGTTTTGTAAAATACTTTAAAGTAACTTTTGGTCAGTTACAATGCTTATTGAATAAAAGCTTATTTTTTTTTTAATGCATTTAATCAAAATATGAAGTTTGGTAAAAATGCACAATAGGGGCACTAGTGAGTAGCTTTTTCTGAATAATAAAATTGACAAGTGAGACTCAAAATGACTTTGTGGAGTATAAAGGTTGTGATAGCACAAGTCCATATCAAGTGTGCCATTTGGAAAAGGGCTTTGCAATGTACTATAGTGTATATCTGATAAATAGTGCACAAAAGCCAGGAAGAGGTTATTTGTCTGTTTTGGGGCTTGTTTCATTCCTCAAACTGAGTCATTTTGGTGAACGTAGTCCTCATTACACTCCAGTGTCATGAGAATGTAAGAACGCAATGACTCTTGACCGTGGAATAGGTAGAATGAGACATCTCATCTCAGAGGAGCTCTCTAACCACTGATTTATCACCGCTAATTAACGTCTGCGAGCGAACAGATGTTTTCATTTCCATTAATGCATCTGAAATGGCACCATAACAACCTTTTGTTGAATGAGTGTTGAGAGAACCTTCACTCGGACAAATATGAGCCTAAGCAGACTGATAGATATATTACATTTAGCCATTTCCATACGCTTAAAACAATAGCACATTCAACCAATGCCATTCATTCCACTCAGAGCGCCAACAAGTATAATATAATTTAACAAGGAAAGCAATATGGTGTTTTTGATAGCAACTGCGTCCACAATACAGGTGCGAGATAGTTTTTAGGAGTCTGTGAGAAGAAGTGAAAGTGATTGATGAGAGCGGTATGCATGCCACCTTTCTCTGTTTCTCTCTCTCTCTCTCTCTCTCTCTCTCTCTGGCTGGTTTATTGGTGGGCTGCTTTGGTTGCAGTAATCTGAAGCAGATGGCAGTTTGTTTGAAGTCTCTGCAGATGGTCACCACCGCTCCGCTCTTCAGCACCTGAGCCGTGAGGGATCCAGACGCCACACAGAGGCCTAACCTGCCAGAAAATCTAAATTAACATCGTGCAAAATGACCAAAATAACCTATTCTGAGGGATGAGTCAAAACCGCGAGCGCTAATCAGGTCTAGGAACCTATCCAGTGTGTCAGCCATGATTAAAGATCTCCATGCTGAATAAAAAACACGTTGGGTTTAATATAATAAGGAGTGGCTATTTTAACCAAAATAGCTATTTTAGCATAACAGGAAACCTCCAGACCTATGTTATTTTAGTCTTGCATTAACCTGCATTTTTCCTGGAACATCTCCATTAAAAACTTATTTTAGTCTAGGAGTATGGTAAATTTGTGTCTGGAGTTGACCTACGATATTAGGTTGTTTAAAACAAACACATACTCATTGACACAGTCTGTGCAGAGCACTATGCATTCTGGGATTGAAGCCAAACACAGCTCTTCGTCAAGCAATGCAGATCCAAAAGGATGTTTAAAGGCCATATGCTGCATACATAGGAAAATGGACGTTCAGAAGGGCAAACGAATACTGAAAGTGAGCAAAGTTGTCATTATAGTTAAAGGTTATTTAACCCATCTTCTGCTTTTGCTTTAATCTGAGAGAGCCTGAAGTGTCATTTCATAGTCCAGAAAGCATGAAGGATACAGTCACGGGCATGGCAGAGACTTTCCAGTCCTCGTCTGTGCCAAATACCTCACAGATGAACGGCATTAAACAGTTTGTCTGCCCTTCACGGTTACGCTAAGATGCAAAAAAAAAGAATAGTCGGCACAATCGTCATCGCTTTTTTTCTGTTCACTTAGTGTCATGTTTCACGGTGCTCTGAGAATATCACTTTGAAATGTAACTTGTGTGGTTCAGTGGAGCTTGATCTTTAAAACGTGACATCTAACATCTCGTTTCACTGGCTGAGCAGACGATAGGATGTACTTGGCAGGAAATGGCCATTGTGACACGCTCAATAGTGCATTGCCTTTTTCCTATTGTTAAAGTTGAGTTGTGAAAGACAGTGAGACCGAAATTGAGAAGAAGATGAATTCTACCCCATTGTTCTGCTAAAATTAGAGTTACATAAAATGTGTGTCTGGAAGAAGTTCAGAGCTCAGGAGACTTAAATGACTTAATGATCAACTTTGTCTCAGTTGTTGGTGTTAAGAGACTGAATTTGGATGGCATAGCTTGGATTATTTGTACTTTTATGATACATTTTGTGGATTATACTGTTTTTTTTAAGAGATCTGGTTTGTGATTTGACTTTCTTAAGGGTGAGAGTGATCCTTCAGCTGGCAACAGACCTCTTAAAGGGTGCTTTACACCTTGTTTTAGTGTGTTTATTCAGGTGGTGCCACTCATAAGGTCTGGTGAAAGAGTTGCTCTGTGTCTGGATATATTTGAATATGAATTTGCAATCCAGAAAATTGCTGTACTAAAATTAAAAACCTTAACTAATATAGAAAATGATAATTCCCAGTATAAGAACAGTGTAGAGTTGTTTCTTCAAGGTGGTTTTGCCTTTTTTTTCATATTGAGCGAAATTTGTATTTCTTTGTTTTTCTATTAGGCAAATAATAGAATACAATATACCATAATAAAATGGAATAGAATAGAAATACATTTAATGCAAAATAATTTTTAGGCGATTTCTCACTCTTTATGTATATTTAATTCATGAAAATTTCATTAGTGCTGTTTTCTGTCTTATTTCAGTAATACAATATAACTTTAGAAGAAAAACATACCATACCAAAATCACTGAAAATGTCAATAATATTGTATGGCCTCTGCAGGCTTCTGTATGATTTGGAGCACTTATTATTCATTTTGTAATAATGTTTATTGCCCCTAGTCTATAACTTGAAATCACGTTATTGTTCTAGGATGCTAATATCTGTCATTATTTACTCACCCTCATGTATAACTTTCACAATGTATAACACAAAATGTAAAATCCTGAATACTGTGCTGGTTGGTCTCATTAATATGAACTGTAATTAGGGAACGGGGCTTTTAAGCTTCAAAATGAACACTGAAGATAGCATAAACGTATATAATAAACATGGCTTGTATGTTCATATTGAATGTATATTGACTTGCTTTTTTGTGAAACACACAAGATGATGATATTTGGAAAAATGTATTTTATCCCAAACATTCTTCAAAATATCTTCTTATGTTTCACAGAAGAAGGAAAGTCATACAGTTTTGGAAATAGATGAGGATGAGTAAACGATAGCAGAATCTTTATTTTTGGGTGGAATATCCATCTAAGTTGTTATTTACTGAAAATACAGTATGGACAATTTTATGATACATTTATGATACTATTGTGCAAAAGAGTAACCAGTATAATTTTTCAAACATTCTCTTTTTACAGTTGAGGACAGAAAGCATACAGGTTTGGAACAACATAAAGGTGAACAAATGATGACAATTTTTGGCTGAACTATTCCTTTCCAAACTGAATTACAGTCTTGCTAAGAAACTGGCACGAAGATTGACCTGCACATTTGAAATAGCTGCCTCCACATCTTCCACCTCACTCTTTCAAGAGGATAATGAGAGGGCTTTACAGTGGATGCAGTCAACTTATCAGACTCACACCTGTACCCTGAGTGACATCTGAGCCCGAGTCTGTCATTTAATCAACCCTCTCACTCTCTCACTCTCTCACACACACACACACACACACACACACACACACACACACACACACACACACACAGCAGAGAGCTTTGTCCATCGCATGTCATGTCTGGTCATTGAAAGACGCCATCAACCACTTTATATAAGAGGTGCAGATGGGATACAGGACTTTGCTTTTAAGCACACACATACACATGCTGATAGCTCGAGATAATTGGCTACTGAGCCTCTAGGAGATGTGCTATCACATCATTCACTTGCACACAACACCTACACACACTTAACGCTAATGCACTCCGCTATCACACACGTAAACACACATGCTGTGTTCCAGCTCAGTTAGCAACTTTATTCAATTTGTATTCAATTTGTATTTTAAGGTAAGTCGGTAAGTGACTCCATAGCAAAGTTGACTTCACAGCAAGGTTGTTATAGTTTCAAATATTGATTATTAATTTTTATTTATATTTTCAGTTTAGCTTAGTTTGTTTACTTTTATTTAAATGTATTGTATTGTTATTATTACTTTTGTATTATTTTAAAGTACCTTTCTTATTTTAGGGCTGCCAAAGTTCATTCTTTAACTGGTAAAACTAAAATTACTATGTGGTCATTTTTATTTAAATTAGCATTGGAGGGATGAAAATGTATAGTTTAGTTTAACTTTTTCCTCAGTTCTGCTTTTACAGAACTTACAGTTCAGTCAATGAAAACATTTTGAATTTTAGATTTTAGTTTTCATTAATTATTATGATCACAGAAAGTGTTTTGAAGGAACCTCTTAAGGCTTCCACGGCAACATAACGTCAAGTCTAATGATCTAAAACAAATTCAAGTGCACTTTAGAGATAACTAAAGACATATTTAATGCCTTTCTAAATGCCACTATAAATGGATTCATACGTTGAAACAATAAACATTTATGAATTGCTCCAGATCATGTTATGAATCCCTTCAAAATAACAAAACGTCTTTGTAGACAGGACATGAGTTTTTGTGTTTGATTTGAGACAGCCACTGGAGCCAATCCAGTCTGCGTCACATCCCTTTATTCTTTTGAAAACAATCAGAGACAAACAGAATTGTGCTGTAGAGACTCAAAGCTTGAGATGACACTCTGCACGCGTTACTTTAAAAGTATATCTGACTGCGAGAGGTGAAGTTTTGACCCTGTGCCGTATGTATGTCACTTTAGGAGTGTTGAGGAGAGACCGTGACCCGACTAATTAACCTGTCTATCTTTAGAGCCTCGCTCAAACTCTGAGATAACTGACAAGAGCGTCACTCATACTGTTTACATCCACTAAAAATAAGAGGTCGGACACATACACTCCGACCTCCCGCGTGCGTCTCAGTGGAAACAGACACACTGAAGACACAGAGACATTAAAACTACGCTAACATGAAGACGTCCAATCAGCAGTCAGCGTAGTTCTGTCGACACCGTCCTCGCACACAAGGCCTTTAGGGTAATGGAGGAGCTTATGTCAATGTGTTTGCATATGTGCCTCATGGGAGTGATCAGGGTGTCTGGAGCAGATTTCAGTAGCTTTAGCATTTCCTGCTACATCTTAATTTGATATTTATTAATGAATGTAATGTTTTAGCCAGTCACAGGCTGTGAAATACACTGCTTTCTCTTCTCTTTTACAGCGAGAGCCATATGTGGTTGCCAGCACAGTCTAGATTAACTTCTGTTTGCATAATATATTGGTTATCGCCAATTTTACATTTCTAAATTAATATATATTTTAAAATTTGAACATTTGATTTTAGTTTTATTATTATTATATTTTAATAAAACATTATTTATTTATTTTTGGCAATGAATAATACTTTACATTTTTTGTGGCTTGTTGAGGAGTGTTGTGCTATTACTTTAGGCTTAGAAACAACCCTGAATATTCTAGCAATTAGGATATATATATATATATATATATATATATATATATATATATATATATTTATTGTTGTTGTCAGGGGAAGAACTAAGTATCTCCTGTACTAATTTAACCTAGTGTTATTTTAAAAAAACTAATAAAACCAACAAAATAAAAACAATTCTTTATGATTTGAGATTTAGTTCGCAATAATAACACTTATTTGACATGGCACTATGGAGGAACTCCTGAACAGCTGTAGTAATAAATAAATGTCAGATACGATGAAAGAGTCCTTTATAGTTATTCATGCAAGTGTATGTAGTCACAGAACAAAAGCTGAATGAAAGCGCTGATCAGTCATTAGCTCTCTAAAGGAACGCTGGGTGTAGTATCAGTAGATCCATGTGAAACCGAGACAAGCACGTATGAGCGATACATGCTCGTATAGTCTTACAGACCACACGGAGAGCAAGCGTCTCACTAATGCCACACGCGCGTGTCTAACACATTCAGGCGCTCTGAGAAACTGGGCCACAGCCTGTCCTGCACTTGTGTCCGTGCGTGTGGCGGTTTTAAGATTGCATATAACACGCCAGCTTGTTTGGACATCCACGATTCATTGCAGAAAAACATAATCTTGGCAGATCGTTCCTGCTGGATGACAGAGGACGAGGAAACTGACTAGGGGAAACTCCAGTTGTCCAGCAGTTAAGGGCAATGAGGATATCCAATCCAAACATGACCCGGTTCGGGTAAACACCCAGAGCTTTTTTTGCTCTTGCCGCCAGAGTTTAACCAGGCCAAAATCAACCCAGCTATCTGAACCGCTCGCCTCTACTTGAACTTCTAACCCGAGAATCCAGATCCAGCCCCTTCCTTCTGATCAACCACCATTCCTCTAAGCTGAAAACACGCAGGCGTCTTCCTCACTCCGCTGTCTTAATGACCTGCGTTACGAGTGAAGACATGTCCTAGTGTCACGATGATATGTGTCACTGGAGCTGAAGTCATTCAGCGGATGCTTTTATCCAAAGCAACTTTCAGCCCCATTATTAAAGGGACAATTCCCTCTGAACAACCTTAGGTATCTTGTGCAAGGGCACTTCAGGTCACAGTCACCCCACACGTGATTTAAACCTTTAACCTTGCTCTATCTATCTGTCCGTCCGTCCATCTATTGTTGGACATATATTTACTAAACTTTGTATAAAGAGCTGGGTGATAGTTACATGTGGGAAAAATTAAACAACAAAACAGATAGTTGAGATTTGCTATATAGTGTATTTTACTTTACATGAGTAAAGTCAAATGTATGTATGTATGTAAAAATGTACATAATATAATACTTTATCTCTAGACCTGTGTGATAATACAGATGACATTTTGTGACAATATAATTAATCATGTAGCATGCTATAGAATATACATTGCTTTATGTGAGTGTACTTTATGCACTACTAGGCTGTATTATATATAACTCTTTTAAAATATCGATGAGCGATAACATAATTTACATTTTTGACAATATACAGTAACAATCAAGCAGTTGATTGAAATTAAATATAAACATTTCTGAATATTCTCTAAACATTCAAAATGTCTAGTTTTTTTAAATGGACTTAAAATGTTTTTACTGCTGTAGTGAGTGCTAACCAGCCATTTCAATGTAAAGCTGCAAGCTCATTGGCTATGCGTATGCAGCATGAACCAATCAGCTTGTGCCAAGAAACATGCATTTGTTGTAACATTTTGAGAACATTCATAATCGACCACTTGTCATATAGGTAAGTGCAGAATCCAGAATAAAAATACACCAATGTTTGTCATGGTGAAAATGGAACAGTTTGATTAAGAAGACATGTATTTATGTTAGCTTGCTTATTAATTTTGATGTTTATATTTTGTTGGTTCACATGTGGAAGTTACTGTTCTTATTTCTTGGCTCTTTATTCGTAACGGTGTTGTTTTCTTTTCGTACTCAAAGGGCCGGATCGGCCTGGCTCATTATTACCTTTAAACATGAAACTTTCTGTAATTTCTCTTGGAAGACCGTGAGGAATAATAACAGATGTGTGGTTCCAGTATAGAGCTGCGTATTTGTCCTGGAATATGGCGCTGTTTTACTGCCTGGCCTCGGGAGCACCGAGACCTGGTTAAAGTAGCTCGGTATCACGGTGGAAACTTGTTTGCTTGAGAATATCAGTCCCATATTGGACGGATTCACGTCTCCTTCACGGTTTGTATTTGGTTTTGTCAATTACTGTAGAGTTTTCCATGGTGGCTAGGTATAGGTTTGGTGTTTAGGTTAAAGGCTCTTGGCTGAACTTATGTTAGTGTAGTATGCAAATACTAAACAGCCTGTGGTTTCCATTATGGTATTTAAGAAAGGTCACGGAGTAATGGAAATGTTTGGCTTTTGGCTGCAGGGTACAGTGTGTGTTTTTGTGTGTGTGTGTGTGTGTGTGTGTGTGTGTGGCCGACTGTTTCGTGATGAGAGATGAAGGTATTGAATAACAGAACTCAGGAGTCTGGTTGGTAATTAATATGTTTTTTAAGCCGACACATCCAGTGAGTCAGCTTGCCAGGAGCCATCTTCAGAAGGGGCATGTACCATCGAGAGGGGTCAAATATGCCACAGATACCAGCATATATTGCCTCAAGCAACAGTAATGTGTAATATAAGATCCTGCGGTTATGACAAAGCAACAAAACAAATGCCAGAAAACCAAGAGAAACATTGAGCTTTTCATTTATCAAAACATCTCTAATGTTTAATTCATATTCATACAGAATTGCAATTACAAGCATGTTTAGTGAGTGTTACTTGGCAAAAAATCATTGAGCAAATGAGTAGTATTTTTATGGACTTTATTATATGTATGTGTAATAAAAAATAATACATGTATGCTTGCTTACATTAAATCTACGTTTATTTTATTCTTAAATTCTCCTAAGAAATGGTTATAGTCAGGGCCGGATTATCCATAGACGGGATTGGGCGAGTGCCCTGGGGCACTAGCCAATAGGGGCACCAGATGATTAAGATAATGACTAGACCTTTAAAATATTTTTCATGTTTTGTATATAAACATTATTTTACTGAAAGAGATGCAGATACATACAAAATGAATTGTTATTCATTAAGCTATTCATTCATATTTCATAAAGAATTTTGATTGGGTCAGGTCACAGTGTATGTGCCCCCTCCCCCAGTCAGAGTGGAGCTCATATCTTTAAAAAAGAGAAAATATCACGGCACTTAGCCAGGACTCTACAGTGCGACCATTTTAGTCCTATTTCAATTGTGACTGAAAGTACTGCATTCACAATTATCAAAAAGTATTTAGGTGCCCCTGTGCGACTAACCCGATCAGGATATTTGTGTTTGAGCTCAGAGGAGCTTCAACGATATGGCGTGTAAAATCTCTTCAAAGATATAGTGTCAAATCTCGCACACATTAACAAGACGCGAGCACATGAGATGAACGCACAGAACAGTATCCGCGAGCACAAAACCATCCTTGCAAGGTAGCATTTGTACACCGCAAGCCCACAGAACAGAATCCGCATGCAAAAATGCAAGAACTCGCTAGGCTCTCTCTCGACTGCTCAACCCCTGCTCGCTCGTCAAGTGATTGGTCATTTTCAACACATACCGCTTGTTAAGTCATGACCTTAGAAATAGTATTTTTTCAGTAATGAATCATGTGTAAACAACAATGCAACACCAATACATATTTGCATTAATATATATATATTAGAGGTGGGCATAGATTAATTTTTTTAATCTAGATTAATCTAGATTAATTTTGGAATTAATCTAGATTAATCTAGATTAAAATGGCTCATTTGAATTCTGCAGAAGGCATTCAGAATATGTGTGCTACCCAAATAATGACTAAAAGTAAGTCTTTGAAAACGGGTTTCTCAAGCCAGGTGGCGCATTAGACCAGGGGCTCATCTCCTGTCTCCAAAATGCATCACAAACTTTAATCTCTTCCGTCTCAATCCCACGAAAAAACTGAGGAAAATCCTGCTCCACTCCCGGAAGAATGACTCCCATTCCCTCCCACTCCCGTTGTTGTTTTTTTTTTTTTTTTTTGCCGATAACTGTCAATTACAGTAAAATATAGTACAGATCACAGCGTGACCAATTTTATTAGTTGAATAAAAACCCAAAATGTCGTTTTTGTTATTATATTGAACTGAAAGCCATTTTATGCACAGTGTTGTACAGATTAAATTTCATGTAAATCATCCATGCTAACACACACGCGTCTTCTATTTTTATTTTTAGACATTTCACTCTCTATAGATATATTTTTCAAAGACGGAGTTTCTAAGTTTCTCGCTCAAGTTCACATGAGACCTAAAGCGCATCCTGTTTGCTTAAAAGCGCAGCGCTTCGTCTGTTATTCTGAGTGCACACAATAAGCGTAGAGTCTTTACAGATTCGAAAGATGTATTAGGCTACTTTTATCTGTATGACCAAAAATGACGGAGATTTTAAGAGCAAGTGAACGCACCGAGCCTGTCCTGCAGCAAACGCTTCCACACAAACACTTCAATAGCGCACATTTCTCTAGATTAACATCATATTGAGCGCCATGTAAAGTTGCTTACTACATACATCTTTCAGATGAAAAGCCATATTTGAGGTTGATGAATGATAGGTGACCGTTTGGATGTCCTGCCCGATTGTATTACCACATAGACCAGCCGTTAACAATCTGTCCATCACGGACTGCGAGCCTCTAGTTCAAGACTCGTTCCCCCCTACAGTGCAATTCGGCTAGGTATACATCCGCTAAAATATCAGGGTGAAAGTCATCATAGCTGCGTAGTATAGACCCAGCTCCCAACCCAACTTTGAGAATAGATTAACAGCGATATTTTTTTATCGCCGATAAGAGTCTCACGTTAACGCAGCACGTTAACGCCGATAACGCCCACCACTAATATATATATATATATATGAAACAGCGAGTGAGGTGTGTGTGTGTGTGTGTGGGGGTTCTTGTATATGGAGAGCCGATCCTCCCAATACGTAGAATACACAGCTGCGTTGTGCTCCTGAAACACCAGGGGGCCTTTGCTCTCAAAGATGTTTTCATTTTAGTTTGTTTTTGAGTTTGGCAAGCGGTTCTGAAAACATGAATGATCATTTATTTTAATGCAGTGCGCTGTCACCCTCTCTACGTAAAAATAAAATCGTGTAACGTGAATCTTGTACAGTCTCTTGACAAAAGCTTGAGACAAAAAAAAACGAATTGAAAGCGCACCGAGCCGCGGAAGAGATACTGTTTCTCGAATACCTTCTGCAAGCGATTCAAGATGGACTGAATATATATATATATATTTGTGTATTTTTGTTTTCTAAAACCACATAACTTTATATACACTAGTGTACTAATGCAATATGGATTACGATATGAATACTGTATATGTACTTCTTCACAACATATGTATTTTTTGTCATTGTCTATAACAATTGTACGTATGTCCATCATTATCAGTACTTATCTAACTAGATGTGATATTGCTGGATCTTATTATTAGGCAGACTTGTCTTAGCGCCAGTAACCTAAACTAGGTTGTATATTCTCTCTAGTGTGACAGAGCTATTCCCATCCTACCAAGTCTGAAGACGCACTGTCTGTATGTGAACATGAGCCGGCTGCCAATAGTCCGTCTGCATGATACTATTTGTAACTTTTGGTTTCTTTTGATGCCTTGAGTAACTTTTCTAATTTAAAGGGTTTCAAGACTGCATATTGGTACATATTTTGACGTTGATATAGGTGCGACTCCTTTATCTTTTTCCCAGAGTGCTTTGATCTGTGAATCTTCTGGCCTGCAGCTGGTTGGCGGCTCTGTTTTAAGATGTTTATATGTTGTACTTTATCTTGGCTTTATAGCTATTACAGCATTTCTAAGTTTGGAAAGGTTGTCTCCACTAGACATTTTGGAAACCACTTTAGAATACGGTTTCTTACTTACTGCATAACTAATATGTATAATAATGTATCCATGAGTATACACATTTTTATTATAAAGGATTGAAATCAGTACACAAAGTCAGATCAACCTATGGTAAGTGTTTGTTTTGGCCCTCCTGTAAAGTTGGTGAAATGCCACTTACGCCCTTCTGGTTCTCACCTTATGTTTTTGCCTGTATGGTAAATAATTGCCTTGTGCACATGTTCTGTAGGAAATCTGCTTCGGAAAGGAAGACCAACTCCACTGCCTTGCCATAAGTATCCAACTTACTTAAGATACAGTACACTCTGTAAAATGGTGGTTTGTTAATTCATAGATTAATTTATTTATTTATTTTCCGAAACACTGGGATGAAGCTGTTGGGTCATATTAGTTTTTTTAGTCTTGGGTAGTTTTTGTGTTGTATTAACCCAGCTCCCGCATGAGTAATTCATTATTTATTCATTATTAAATGTTTCTCTATATTTTCACTTTATAATAGGCCTACTGTTTCAGCTTTTTTTATTTAATTGTATTTAATTTAATTGTATTAAATCTAATTGTATTTAATTGTATTGTATTTAATTGTATTTAATTTAATTTAATTATATTTAATTGCATTTAATTTAATTGCATTTATTTTATTGTATTTCATTTAATTATATTTAATTTAATTTAATTGTATTTATTTGTATTTAATTTTATTGTATTTAATTGTATTTAATTGTATTGTATTTAATTTAATTATATTTAATTGTATTTAATTTTATTTAATTTTATTTAATTGTATTTAATTTAATTATATTTAATTGTATTTAATTGTATTTAATTGTATTTAATTTAATTTAATTGTATTGTATTTAATTTAATTTAATTATTTAATTGTATTTAATTTTATTTAATTTTATTTAAATGTATTTAATTTAATTTAAATTTTAATTGTATTTAAATGGTATTTAATTGTAATGTATTTAATTGTATTGTATTGTATTGTATTGTAATTTAATTTAATTGTATTTAATTGTATTGTATTTAATTTAATTTGTAATGGTAATAATGCGATTCATGTTTTAATATGGATGAAAACTAGTTTGAAAACCTTTTCAAAGATTTGAAAAATTGACTTTTTATACTTCACGTGGTCAAAATGACCCCGACATGAATAATCTCACTATTCTGATGTGCACCATAGGCTTTTGTTTTGTGATGAGGTTTCTCCTTTCTCATTCTCAAAAGGTTAAGAGCCATTTTGAATATTGACGTCTGGCTAAACCCCAGTGAAAAAAGCGTCTCATGGGAGAGAAGGTGGAGGCTCTCTGTACTTCGTCCACACTTAGATTGGGTTTCAGTGGCCGGGCTCAAGATTTCTCCTCAGGAAACTGGGTCTGATGGACAAAAGTGTAGCCCGTCCCCAGAGATCTGTGTTCCAAAAAGGTTTATATTGTGTTTGCAGCTCCCGCAGGACTGCAGATGTTGGTGGCAGGCCCCTGGCGTGACGGATGAAAACACGCATACGTGCAGGAAGTGAGGAGAATGGTCAATGTCAGGGAAACGTTCTCTCTGAGCGCTTGTGGTTCAGGAGACAGGCACCATTGTGCTGGAGCTCATTTTGGCCACCCGTAAATGACTGAAACCTATCCGACTGAGCAGTCCAGATGCTGCAGGAGCAATGTTCTGAATAGACTTTAACCTGTAGTGTTTATTTAACATACGCCTGGTATGAATGCAGACAAATGAGCAGCATTATAACAACATTTAATATCAATGACTTCTTCATGAAAGTTAATGGTCTGTAACATTTAATCATTAAATGAGTAGTTCAGCCAAAAATGACAATTCTGTCATCATTCACTGACTCACATGTCATTAGAAACCTCAATGCGGCTTATTTTTTCCATTGAAAATGCATTTCATTTTTAAATTATGTGACAGTTCCTAGTGATCAACATTGACAACAAGGACAATAAACACAATAAAGTTAGTAAATAATATCCATGGGAAAAAATATTCCACGTATCTAAAAAATGTAGTTTAAAGACATTTAAGAGTTTAAATGTTTTTATTCAAATTAAAAAATGTATTTAATTAAATTAAATTTCATAATTTTATATTTTTTGTACTTTTTTGTAGTTTTATTTTATTTAAATTTATTTTAAACATGGCTGTAAATAACATTTCAGTGCTTAGCCAGAGGTTTTTAAGATTTTTTTGCATATTGCAAAATTTCTGTTACACAATAGCTGTTCTATGACTTAAAAAACTTTGAATATAGAGACTTATAGAGGGTGTTTAAAAAAATAGAGACATTCTAAATTGATCCTTTCGCTACATAGAAAAAAAACATACAGGCTTGGAATGGGGCGAGCATGATTTGCAATTATTTCATGTTTCGATGAACTATTACTTTAAAATACTATACATAATTTGCTGATCAACACTGGATATTTATTTAGCATTTATTTATAGTTTGTTTTCAGTTTTTGCTGTCTTTTAAACCCATAAACAGCTATAGGGCATCAGAATGATGTATGCACATATGTGTGCTTCTGTCTTTATCCTGTCTGGATCTCCATTGACTCTCACCAAAGCCTGACCTGTTCTCACACAGAGATTCATCTCTGTCTCTTTCTGGGTACTAGCTGAGGTGTCTGTGCTGAGGTTGGTCTTGTGAAACGCTCCCCCGCTGCTTTCCCTACAGAGTGCTAATGACCCGAGAGCTGTTAGAATAACGTTAGTCCTGCTTTACTCCCTCTCAAACACACTGACCTAATAGCTTTACCACTCCTGCCGCTGATGTTCAGTGCCACTGTTTTCCTGACAGACAGAGTAACCAGTGTTCCCCTGTCTGTGGAAATCATCAGCACAACACCTGCTTGAAGGGCAATCACTGCCACAGTTGTCCCAAGTAGTAGGTTTGATCCTTTCAAATGTATAACAAGCATATAAGATAAAGCAGCCAATGCCAGTTTCATTTTGAACAATGGTCTTAAGTGTTTTGAAGTCCTTCACATGCATTTTGGTAAAAAGCTCAACTGATTATAATGGAAGTGTGTAGTTTGTTGCATCACTAGCGGCGTAGACAAGGTGAAAAGCAGAGAGAGTGTGTAAAAACAGATCAGCTCACCTCTGCTGTTAACTACTGCCACCTGTGCAATACTCCAGCACTTTCTCAAGAGAGGAAGAGGACGAGACCGTCTTACTCCTCCCTCTTCAAACACCTCACTGATCTAAAAACAATAACAGTTTTTTTTGTATCCAGGGACTGTTTTTCCATCTCCCACTCGCTCGTTCCACTAATTCTCCGTTCCGTCACGAGCTCTACACTTCCACTGAATCTTCCCCTCGGTTGTCTCATCATCGACTCATTGTACGCATTAAAATGTTGTGCATGAAAATATTTGTCAGATCAGATTAGGTTTTGCTGTTGGCTATTTTTCCTGATTCTCCAGTTACACTCAGTCTTTAAAAAAATGTTGATAAAGTTTGATGTAACAGCGAAAGTTGGGAACAACTTATTTTTCTTCAAACCTAACTTTAAGTTAACTTTGACTTTAAGCAGAAGCCCTCACATCAAAAAGTATTTAAGCAACTGTGTGTGTGTGTGTGTGTGTGTGTGTGTGTGTGTGTGTGTGTGTGTGTGTGTGTGTGTGTGTGTGTGTGTGTGTGTGTGTGTGTGTGTGTGTGTGTGTGTGTGTGTGTGTGTCTGTGTGTGTGAGTGAATGTTTCAATGACCTGATGGAAGGAAGGGAAAGCTTTAATGTGCACGTTATTCATGAGGTCAGAAACAGGGAGTTCTGTTGAGAGACACATCCTTCTCTTCTGATGTCCTAACGTGACGTATTTAAGTCAAATGTCAAATGTACACACATAGTTGATGGATGTTCATGAACTGATCACATCAGACTCAATGACTCGCACACCCCTGCCTTCCTTTCCCGCACAAGCTTTCGTTTTACTGCTGACACAGCATCACATTTCATCCTCCTTCTCATGTCCTTTTACTCATCACATGACCTGACTTCCTCTCCCAGGCTGTCCTCAAACTTTTTACAATAAACTGTAATAGACACTATAATATCACAAATGCTGAGCAAATGTCATATAAATATTGAATACTTTCAGATGTCCACCCTGTGCCAGCAGGAGGAACAAGAAAAGCCCGCGCAGGCATCACGCTGTTCCGTAGATAAAAGGTCATCGACTGAAGCCTGATGGTCCGGTACAGGAAGTCCTCAGCAGGATACTACAGTAACCCTGAGTGACTCATGCTACTGTTGTCATGGAAACACTTGGCCTCTTCCTGTGTTAGGATATCCTGTGACTGACGTGGAGGGATGGGAGAGAACATGACAGGTATTCTCTCCTGGATCAGTCATTTTTCTGTAGAAGCCACCCATTTCAAACTTCCCGTCAGTAGATTATTTCTTTTGTTTAATTTAAAGAGAAAAAGGAAAGAAAGAAAATTCTGCCATTATTTACTCCCATGTTATTCCAATTAAGAACATTCTGTCTGATACCACTTTTAAGGTGAATTTATTATTATTTTTTTATTTAAAAAACCCTATGTTAGAGCTTGTCTATGAAAGCCCGCTTCTGATACCGGCTATAAAAAGATGAAAAGGTAATTGTATAATTTGTTTCACATTTCTGAGTTCATTCTCACAATTGAGACTTTGTTTCTTGCAATCCTGACTTTTTTTCTCAGAATTGTGAGCAACAAAGTCAGAAGTGTGAGTTATAATCACAGAATTATGAGAAAGTCAGAATTATGAGTTTATATAATTTCCCCTCAGAGTTTATATCTTGCAAGTTTCAACAAGTCCAAGTTGTGAGATATTAACTGCATGGGGAAAAAAGATTGTGTGGGATAAATATTCATAATTATTGTTTTAGTTAATTTTTCCCCGTGGCTGAAACAGGCTTCCATAAACGTCCCTATGAACTTAAGTACATCCTACAAAAAATTATTTATTTATTTGTATTAAATATAATGACATACAGCTTCAGAACAACACAAGGTGGGCATTAACTAATTATAATTTTTAAACACTTTAAATGTATTTATTGAAATTTCTGATTTCAAGATTATTGGAATATGTTTTACAAGAAAATACCATTTCAATTTCAGTACATCAAAATATCGCATTTAATATAGTTTGTTATTTGTAAAATGTACTTGTGATGTTTGGGTGAAAATTGTTTCAAAGTATCCTACACCAAGTTATTTTCAGTATATTGACGTGAAAGTATCTCAGTAATATCTGTGTTCAGATGAATGTATCGTGAATGACAGGTCTTTTCAATCATGTGGCTGTGGAACAGTTAAGCCTTGTTCATCAGCTGCTTTATAACCCATGAACTCCTGATCACGTAAACACAGATCACAACGACGGTTCCTTATTAGACCTATGTACTATGTTACTGGACAGTGCAGCCTGAAGCAGCTCTTATTTCCCATCATTGATTGCCTGACTTCCTGCAATAATAAACAGAGCAATTTCTCCGGATGGGATATAGGAGGATATCAGGGCTTTTGTTTGACTTTTCAAGTGCTGTTTTTGTGTAATCACTCGCATATGGACAGATGAAATATCTAGTGTTCTTATTCCTTTAAAACACTTAAAGTACAACAAAACGTTAATTCATCCAGTGATTAAAGGGATAGTCCACCCAAAAATGAACCATACTCATGTCATTTCAAACCTGTACGACTTTCTTTGGAACACACACAAATAAAGATGTTTAAAAATGCTTTATATTTTCCCCAAAAGTGTTCCAAAGTAGTGCAAGTTTGGAATGACATGAGGGTGAGTAAATGATGACAGAAAGAGTCAATGATAATTGGCACTGTCACCAGGACTGCTGGCTCAGTGAATCATGGGAAAATGCCACTGCAGGGAAATCTTGAAGTTGAAACTAAATGTAAAATCCCAGGCCTGTTGCATGTCTCATAAAGGTTCAAAGTTAAGGTGGAGAAGGACACATATTTTAGACTGCAGATATGATCCATTATAAAAAGGAAATGCATTTCCTCACATGCTGACAGCTCTTTAAAGAAATCCAAATAGAATGACCCCGGGTTACACTGCTTGTGCTTGCCCTTCAATTTAGAATCAGGACAGCTTTTAGTTGAGCGAAGCTTTTTTTGTGTCTGTTTACAAGTCAAGGTTACATGGTCTATCACAGGAATAATGGAAGTTCATGGGTAGAAAAATAACATGTTCACGTTCATATAGTGTCGCCGCACTAATTCATATTAATATTGTGAGGTTGATGAACAATTCCAAACATTTTCAATCAGAATAATAACTTCCTGTTTTTTTTCATCCTTCCTTAGGAGAGCCGCAGGAGAGGTCATGTCCTCGCGTGCAGATTTACATCCATATAGGAAATGACCCTGAGATGATTCAGTGTGTGTGTTTGATTAAACTATACATAAAACTCGTTCAGTTTTACTTTTATAAATGGCTTCCAGCCAGATGTCTTTTTCTTATTTCCAGGAGTAATCTGTTTAATAAAGCTTTAATGATATTCCATTGACAAGCTCTGTGATTTTTGCAATAGACTGCATTATAGACTCCATTATAACGGTGCGGTAGATGATGATGTGTTTGTTTACTGTGGCTAAATGTGGTAACTTCAGTATATTTTTCTTAGTAAACACATCCTGAAGGAAATCGTTTTGCCTAGCTGCTGTAATGAAAAATGAACAGTCTATTATATTATTATTTTGTTATTGTTGTTGCATATAAAATTTTATAAAGTTCAAATGAGCTTGCATTGATTAAAGGACCAGGTCCAAAGCTTGGATATTAATCAGCAGCTCAAACTTTTCCACAAGCCTAGATGTGAGTAGCCATTCTAATGTGAAAACAACATAAAGCTTGGGGAAACAATAGCAATCATGCCATTTAAATAACAGGGTGTATTTCTGAAGATGCATAAACCTCAGTCATTTATAGACACACCATTTCCAGTTAGAGCACTCTTAGTTATTGTCATTTTAAACAGACACACTTACATAATTGCAAAACCCAAACTGTGAATGACTACTGTCATACTTAGAATATTTCACCCCAAAAAGAGTTCTATCATAATTTGCTCACTCCCATATTATTTAAAATGCATGATATTTTTTGTGCTATGAAACACGATATGAGATGTTTGACAGAATGTCCAGGCTAGTCTTTTTAATAAAGCTAAGGAGATTTTGACTGTAACCCCCTCTCTCTCTTTCTCTCCCTCTCTCTCTCTCTCTCTCTCTCTCTCTCTCTCTCTCTCTCTTTACACACACACTATACATGCGCAGTGGTAGTAGTATACAAGCTTCTAAGATAGCTTTGTGGGACAAATCTTATTTTTTGGTGAACTAAAAATGATCTCTTAAGTTCTTAAGGGTTGTGATGAGTTCCCAAAGAAGACTTAAATAAATCAAAATGATGATGACTGTCAATATATCAGTTGCATTGTTATACTGGAACACTGTGCATTAGTTATGGCAAGGAGAAATGGGCAGTTATTTACTTTTGTTCTTCATCCAATAGCAATTTTTAAACAATATAAATTGTATCAAGAATGTATAAAGGTCATGTTAAATATGCTCTCTCTCGTGTGCTGATCGTGCTGAAGCAATAAAACACTTTTGTGTTCGGTGTGATAGGAATGCTTAGCTTGGATGCCGCTCCGCTCTTGGAACTGAACGCTTTTCTGAGTAACAGTCCAGATGATGGACCCTGCGATCTTTGAAATATATTTATTACAAATCTATAAGGAAACAATGAAAATGGATAAAACACACCCGTGTGGACACAGTCAACTGGACCCACTCTGTCTAACTTTCATGCTAATCACTGCACATTTCCCTACGCCCCCCCCTTCAGCATGCAGACTGGCCTTCCAGACGAGCGCTCACCTGCAGAGTCTGGCTAACATCACAGGAATTACACTCTCTAGCAGGAAGCATCGTTAATAATATCACTGCAGATAGCTATGTTATCTACAACAAATTAGATTTTTGATTTTGTTATATAATTAAATGTTGTTTTGAATGTGTAAAATAGTCCTATTCAGGGGTTCTGCGTTGTTTCTGGGAACTAGAGGTACTAGAGGTACTAGAGGAGAGTAATTTTAGAACATTGTGGTTGGTTCTTGGAGGTTGCTAGTGTTCTGGGTGATTTCTATGGAGTTGTTGGAATGTTGTTGGTGGTTTCTAGGGGGTTGCTAAGCTTCTGTTGTTCTGACAGGTTATAATGGTAGAATGCTAGATAGTTGTGGGTGGTTGCTAATGTGTTCTGATTGGTTTCTAGGAAGTTCTTATAGAATGTTGTGGATGGTTCTTGGAGGTTGCTAGTGTTCTGGGTGATTTCTATGGAGTTGTTGGAATGTTGTTGGTGGTTTCTAGGGGGTTGCTAAGCTTCTGTTGTTCTGACAGGTTATAATGGTAGAATGCTAGATAGTTGTGGGTGGTTGCTAATGTGTTCTGATTGGTTTCTAGAAAGTTCTTATAGAATGTTGTGGATGGTTCTTGGAGGTTGCTAGTGTTCTGGGTGATTTCTATGGAGTTGTTGGAATGTTGTTGGTGGTTTCTAGGGGTTGCTTCTGTGGTTCTGAGAGGTTAGAATGGTAGAATGCTAGATAGTTGTGGGTGGCTGCTAATGTGTTCTGATTGGTTTCTAGGAAGTTCTTATAGAATGTTGAGGGTGGTTCTTGGAGGTTGCTAGTGTTCTGGGTGATTTCTATGGAGTTGTTGGAATGTTGTTGGTGGTTTCTAGGGGGTTGCTAAGCTTCTGTGGTTCTGAGAGGTTAGAATGGTAGAATGCTAGATAGTTGTGGGTGGCTGCTAATGTGTTCTGATTGGTTTCTAGGAAGTTCTAATAGAATGTTGTGGATGGTTCTTGGAGGTTGCTAGTGTTCTGGGTGATTTCTATGGAGTTGTTGGAATGTTGTTGGTGGTTTCTAGGGGGTTGCTAAGCTTCTGTGGTTCTGAGAGGTTAGAATGGTAGAATGCTAGATAGTTGTGGGTGGCTGCTAATGTGTTCTGATTGGTTTCTAGGAAGTTCTAATAGAATGTTGTGGATGGTTGCTGAGGTTCTGCATCGTTTACTGTATATGGAGCTACTAGAACATTGTGGGTAGTTTCTAGGTGGTTGCTAAAGTGTTCTGAGTGGTTTATATAGAGTTAGAGTCTGGAATTATAATCGCTTGCATGAAGTGCCATTAATGCATATGTGATGTATCACATTATTACATGGGAACAAATGCACACATTTCTGCAGAGCTCAATCCGCACCTCCCCTTTTCTCAAGCGCAAACACACTGAGGGTTTGATATTAATCCCAAGTTCAAGAGCATCTTGACGTCAGCGTGTACTCAGGTGGGGCTACGCCATCGTCAGCCCTTGAGACCTGCAGTCTTGTGCCCAAATTAGAGCTGTAACTAGGAGGGTCCCCTCGTCTTTTGTGTGTGTGTGTGTGTGTGTGTCAGTGATTGTGTGAATGCGAGAATGGGTGTGGCATATACAACTATCATCAGGCGTACAATTTCATGGGCTTTACTCTCATCTAGATCCGTGTCTCGGTCTCACATGATATTGGATGGTTTCAAAACTCCTCTGACAACATCAACTGTGAGTTAAAACCCTTTGATTCCCCCAATTTAAAATGTTTTTGCTGTTTGTTGAGTTTACGTTATGTTCCTTTAGCTTTATTTGCCTTCGTCAGGTTTATTGCTCTGGTAATAAGGGATGCGATGGCTGAAGGTGTTGAACGCTCTGAGAACGTCCTTTGGTGAATCCAGCTGCTATGAAGGTGGATGACGCAGGGATATCCGTACACAAGCCCTGCTGGCCGACCGTGCGTGAGTAGATGTGCTCTGAGACCTGCAATAATAGTAAGTTATGCCCATGTGTAATATCATGGCTCAGGTGAAAAATAAATACGTTATTGATAGTGTTTATACTATCAGTGAGCAAGAGTGTTTACTATTTGACCAATACAAATTTCTTTCGTGTAAATTCTGGACTTTACAGAGAAAGTAGAATTGATCCCAGAAGCTCACATGAAAGTCAGAATCTGTGAACATTGCATTTGTTCTAATTGAGCAGAAATGAAGAAAATCATTCACAAGGGATGCTGGGACATTTCTATAATGCATAAGTAAATGATTAATACCTTACAGAAATGTGCAATTTGTTTACATTAATGCATTTTTTTAAATTAACAATGAATCTTTTACATGCCATTTATTAATCTAGGTTAATGCTGTTAATGTTAATTTATGATTTTCTTTATTTTTTATTGTTAATTCTTATTTGTTCATTATTCATTAATTTAAGTTTTGTTTATACAGCTTAAGATGTAAAAAAATATGTATTGCCAACAAGTTTAAAATGTTCGTAATCTTTAAAGGTTAACATTATTTTTTCAATAAAAATAAAGTGATGTTGTTCATCATACTTTAACTAGTTTACTTGTTTTATTTATATAACTTAATATAAAAGAATAGTATTAGTATATAATAGTATCTAATGTTAAAAATTACATTAGATTAATACTAAATAGTTATTTTTCATTGTTAGTTAATTATATCTAATGAAGTAGTAATGTTAACAAACTGAACCTTTTTGTGTCACCAGTATATCCCAAATAAGTCATGCATTTTTCCATATATTTCATGCAATCAAGGCAGATGTGTTTTTTGGCCTTACATGTTGTGATAATTTTATGCGCTTTACCTCTTTAATTGTGTGAAGAAAGTGAAAATAGAAATAAGCATACTGCTCACCATGCATATGTATGAGACCTTTCTTACTACAGTTCAAGATAATTGCACTATTTATATCACGCCACGTGACTGAAATACAGCAGGACTTTGTTCAGCCATCACGCATATTGAATCGTAATATAAATGCCGTGGTGATTATCTCATTGAGAGATGGTTTTGCTGACAGACAGTAGGACGGTTCTTTGTGATCATCTTATTCCAGTGGGACTAGTTACAGCTGAGCGTGCTCACTCGCGCCTGCTGGCTAAATTCTGGACCATTAGGCAGAAATACATATCTACCAGCTGTTCAGATGTTTGAATGTGTGTCACTTTGTGCTTTTAATGTCCACCATTCCCTTTGTGCACTTCTTTTTAATTAAGAGCGAAAGACGGTTGTTAGTAGCGCTGTGGAGATATGTCTGACCTTGCTTTCTGAGGGCTTAATGTTGACAAATGTCCCATTCGGCTCTTTCAACGCAGTCTGTCTGTAAAGCGCTGCTCTGGCAGATAGCTATCAGGGGATTCGACTGTACCACTTTCAAAGACTTCACAAAGACATTACATACTGACACGTTTTACAGTAGCAGGGCTACACAACCATTACTTCACAGAATAGCGCAAATGTTCGAATTGAGTTAACATACTGTAATTGATGAAAATAATCAATATCACAGGAGGAGACACCCATATTATCTAAAATAAAGTACATTTTTGGCCGGTTTTGTAATTTTATTTTATTGAAAAATTGTACTACGGAATTGCTAGCATGTTTTTAGGCAGTGCTAGAGTGTTGTGGGTTGTTGCTGACTACATATTGTTCACGAAACCTTTGCATAAAGAATTGGGGTAGACATTTGTTGATTTATTGTTTAGGTTCTAAGCACAAACATTAAGAGTTGAGATAATAAATGTTAGACAGATGTCCTCTGACCGCAGAATTCAGACACCATGCTTGTATTTTCCATGTGTAGATTTATAATGAAACATTACACCTTTCATTAGCTGGAGCTGGCCGCTAACATGTGGCCATGGGTGGCTCATATAGGACACAGCTCCAATGGACTTCTTGTAAAACCTGATCGCTTTCGAGGATGGAGTTAATAAAAAAAAAGAGGTGAGGTGAATGATCTTGTGCTTGGATTTCAGTATGGCTGGTTAATGTTCACATGGCATAGAAATGTACTACTCTGTGTCTCGTGTACTGCTCTGCAGCCGTGTAGTTGGCGTAATCTTACAGAAGTCTAGACTCTGATGACCGTAAGGTGGCATTTGGGACGGGTCCTGAGAATTAGCGTTCCAATAAGGTTGAAAAGGGCAGTTTACAGAAGCACTTGCCATGTCTGGCGTTCAGTATAAACTTTTATTTTATTTTGATGGGTTGCTGTAAAGACCTTTAGGTATCAGTTTGTATGTGATATGATGATAGTTTTTCTCAAAAGAGATGGTTAGATGCTCATGAAGTGACTAAGAGCAGTTCTAAAGATTATGTTCATGTGTTCATGTCCTCACACTGATGCGGCAGAGGCTGAAAACACCACGAGCATTACGCGCTTCAGTATGTGTGTAGTAAATGAATCCACACATCTGCGCCATTCATTCACTCATAGACACGCAGAACATGCATGATTCATATTTCAATATTATTTTTGCAGTTTAATATTCACAAACACCAGTCCATATTGTGTTTTGATTTAAGTATACTGACCTACTTTTGATTTATTCATCCAAATTTGTCAAATTCCATTGATTCTGCGATTCCGTCCGTGTTTTCCGTATCGTGGAAATCATAGGGCCCTGAGTACAGTCAGAAACCATCGTGACAAATAGTTCAATCTGAGCTACAATAAATTGGTTGGCATTAACTCCATGAAAGTCATGTCTGTTAACGTTAGAGCACACCAATAGTCTATAGGTATAACAGTAAAATAAAAAAAGCAATTTTTTTTCCTGTTACCAATCTGTTTCTGGAATATATACTTAAATTAAGTCCCATGAAAGACATATTCAGCAGTGAAATACAGCGTTTTTCTGGGAGCCGTTTACAACGTGGCCTTTGCAAGGTTTATTAATATTATTCATGGATGTTGTACGCATGGAGTCACTTAAACTATTCCATGTAATTGCTTCCACTTTTCTTAAATAGCATATGGGCAGTTGCACACATGAGTAATTGATTCGCGACAGGAAAAGACCTCTGGATTGTTGTAGAAAGTATGCTGCCTGTCTCCCCGCGCTGAAACTTCAGAGTTGTGTTACTGAACAGTGAGCTAATGACCACAGTGGTTTCTGTCAGGATAGAGGATTGCTTTGAAATGGTTGCTGACAGCTGACCATTGCGTTCCATGTGGTTGAGATTCAGTTCCTAACTAGCCTCTGCGTAAGCAGTCTCACTTGAAATTATTTCATTCTTCTAGTCTGCTTTTCGTTTCGAATATTGCATTGTAATATTTTTCTTACAATTACAGTTACTGTATTCTTTTTAAAGCACTTTTTAAAGTGATTTGTGGTGAGGCTAATCATATAAGGTAATTGGACTATTTAATTGGACCTAAAAGGTATTTTATTTAAATGTACATTTATTACAGTGGTTGTAAGGCAGAACTGCATTCTGGTTAGGGTTTGTTTTAAACACTAAATATTACATTCTGCAATTAATTAAGCTTTTTCTGTTTGTGTTCCACTGAATAATTGTTTTTTAGTTTACTAATAGATCTAATATATAAAAGCATTTTTTTTTGTGTCAATTGAATATTTAAAAAATAATATTTCACTGAATGTTCATCATTGAAAATAGAACAGTGATGGCATACTTTATACAAATAGGTCATTCTTGCATCTATTTAACCAGCTTTTAATTGATAAAAAACAATAACAACAAAAACAAACCTTAAAGCTTAAATGTACCTTTGTAAGTTGTATGTGGGTGCATTGCTGTTAGATTTCAATGCTGAATTTGGAAGATCAAAATTTTATCTAATTTAACTAAAATATGGCATTTTAAAATATTCTTTCATTGGGAGTATTTCTATTTCCATCCATTTTAGTGTCAGTTTCGTGAGTTGCTCCCAAGCTCAATGAAAGTATTTCCTCTGCACACGTGTGCCATTAAAAGCACAAGCTTTGCCATTGTAGAGCTTTTAGGTCTCTCTGTATCTACAAGGTCATCTTAAGAGAATGCTCAGGTTTCCATTCTTCCACATTTCCAGTCTGCCTGAACAAATGACTTCCTTTAAAATACTGCCTACCTGCTCGCCCCACGACTCCTAAACACCCCACCAAACGCCACACAGACACACTGCTGGAATTCTTCTGGTGGGCACATATATTCTACAGTTGAAATCCTAATGACTTGAACCTTAAAGCACATCAAGCACCATTAATCTTTCTTTTTTTATCTTGTGACAGGATTAGCTACTTTTTAGAATTTTAATGAGAATAATACTTAAAATACCAGCCCTAAAAGCTTTTAAATTACTATGAGATGACCTAGAAAGATTTTAGTAATATATATATATATATATATATATAAAGGGTATTAAACTGAAATCTCATAGCAGTCTTCTTTAGACTGTAATGAATGTTGCATGTTCATATCTTTTGATAATGTATTTTCTCTTGTGGGTTTGTATTGTATTTTGTTACATGTAAGTGCAGTGGCATGTTTTCCCGATTATCTATTAATCATAAAGTAACTGGCAACATGTCAGTGGCATGTTATATTATTAATTAATGTACTTCAAAATAAATGTAGTTGAATTTGTGATGTATATAAAACCTGCTGTATAGGAATGCACTAAATAAATATATATATATATATATATATATACTCGCTTTAATGATTTTCTTTAAAATAAGCTTTAAAATCTTAAAATATGATAACACTTTTAAATGTAATAATTATAAATTAATATTTTTCAGACTGTACATTATAATGCTATAATGCTAAGAAATTTTAATTGTGTTAATTTACTCTATGTAGATTCTAGTAAAATATTGCATGCGTAAATACACAGAAGATCTCCAAACACATTCCTTTTTGCATGCATCCATGTCGATCTCTTCCTCCCGTCTTTTCTCATTCATCCCCCCCCCTCTGTGTCTGAGCTATATAGCACATGCATTGCACTGTTCTCTTGCTGCTATATTACCCTGCAGGTAGCCCCCGTTCCGACCCTGCTTTGTTTGCAAACTGAGTGCGAGTATCAGATTCCTCTTTGACAGGATGCAGTGAGCGTAGAGAGGCCGGCTGGTTCCGGCGATGTGCGGCCCACCTCCATGGGTCCTCACGTCTGGACAGAGGAGGGTCAGCCGGGGGTGAATGCCTTCCAAAGCCTGTGTCAAAGCTGCGTTCTGGCTCTGTGTGTCTGCCATCACCCAGAATGACCTCCGGTCTCCTCCTTTTGGTCTCTGCACCTGATCCGGAGATGTTAGTTGAACTACCACAAAAGAGCTTGTCTGCGTTTCTTCCTGCAGCTATGGTGGAATCGATCACCTTTGCATCTGCTTAGCCATGTTCTCTTAGAATAAACTGAGAGAGGGACATGCATCAGGTTTTGGCCCAAGAAATATTTGCTCACTTAAGCGACTCATGTATTTTCAAAAAATATACAGCCACTTTGTAATTGCCAGAAGTACCATTTTGGGTTCTCCTATGAGCTTTTCAGTGAAAGCTTATTGAAAGAACCATTTTGTGTGAATAAACACTCTTAAAAATAAAGGTTCTTTATTTCCTTTGATGTTTCGGCGAAGAACCATCCATTTCAACGCAGAGAACATCCATGTACCATTGCATTGATTCCTTATAGTAGAAAATGGTTCTTTGGTTTATTAAAATTATTTAAAAAAAAATGTTTTAAGAACAGTTTAAAACGTATTTGTGGAACCAAAACTGGTTCTTCACTGGCATTGCTGCAAAAACCCTCATTTAGAAACTTTCATTTTAAGAGTGTATAAGGAAACTTTTATGCAAATGAAAGTTCTTAATGGAACTCTCGATACCATTAGAAAACTTTTAATTTTTAAAAAGTGTTGTTAAATGTGCCTTGAATATCCAAAAACGTTTAGGGGCCACTGTGCAAAACCTTTTAAAATTCAAAAACGATTTGCTGGATTCACTTAATTGTCAATTCAGATAAGATATAGTGTTATCAGCAGAGCACAAAGCTCTTAAAAGAGTTGTCATTTTGGAGGAAGTGGTTACAGACATGTTCAACGTTTAACGTTAGCTCAAGGTTTTTCAAAAACAAAAGGAAAGATATCTTAATTAAGCAAACCATGAGTTCATTATGAACACTTCATTACCTAAATGCAGAATATGTTGGGGAGACAAATTAAGATAACAGAGACGAATGGCTAATTAAGATAACGGTAATGAATGTAAAATTGAATTTAGATAAGAACAATTGAATCATCAAACACTCTTGTTAGAGTGCTACTGTCATCAAGAACTATTGTAAATCTGTTCTGTTCGGGTTTGACACAGACAAGATGAGTTAATTTGCTTTTTGCTCTCTCTCTCTCTCTCTCTCTCTCTCTCTCTCTCTGTGCTTGTTTCATACTGAAGAACTTTACTGCATTACACTAGATGAAATTAGTTAAACTAGATTAGATGTTCTTGTCATGCAAGGTGTTGCTAGGGTGTTATAAGTGGTTGCCAGGTCCTTGTTAAATGGTTGCAAATGTGTATTATGTGGTTTTCATAAAAGCGTTCAAAATAAAAGTTCCAAAAGAGGGGTTTTGGAGCGATGCCTTAGAACCATTTTGGGTTCCCCAAAGAACAGTTCAGTAAAGAGTTCTTAAAATAATTATTTCAGTTCTTCACATAGTGAAGAACATTTTAATCATCTAAAGAACAATTTTCCAGTTTTCCACTATAAAGAACCTTTTGTGTAATGGGAAGTTTCCATGGATGTTGATGATTCTTCGTGGAGCCATCTAAAAGTGGGCATCATTTTTTTGCAATGGTTAGCATCAATGGTTCCATGAAGAGCCTTTATCATTTATGAAACCTCTTCAATGCACAAAAGGTTCACTCTTAAAATAAAGGTTTCAAAAGCATGTGATGCCACTGAAGAACCATTTTTATGCTTTAGAATTTAAAATTGTTCTTCACACTAAAATATGGCTCCTTTAAGAACTATTAACTGAAAGTTTATTTTGTGGAACCGTTGCAAAAACCTTCTTTTGGAACCTTTATTTTAAAAAGTGTAGGTTGCATGTGATAGAGAAGCACGTGAAGGGTCCTCTCTAGTGTCTTCTGTAAGTTGGACTCAGTCTCATCGCGTGAGCAGCGTCCTTACGACTCCTCACGTAACCAGCTTCAGTTTGAAACCTTGGGACAATAGAACAAGTGCCATGAGCCATGACCCACTTTATGTGAGCTAAAGACACTGTTCTTGGCAAGACTGGACTGGAGACTGGAGCAAGATGGTGCACACTGTTTGGGGACAACAGATACACAATCTTTTTGATGCATTATGCAACAGCAGGGCAGACTTTATCAGACCGCCAGTGACCATTTCTAAAGCGTTCAAGCTTGTTTGTCTAATTGCTCTGAAAGATAGAAAAATTGGCAATGAGGTGGTACTTTAGAAGATTAAAGCATGAGATAGCAATGTCATGCAAATGAATCTGCTTCAAACAACAAGGCTATTTTTGGTAACTGACTCTGTCATTATGCAACCCTAATTAACAGCTTTCATGGTCTAAAACTTTTCTCGTTCTCGTCTTTGCACTTTTTATTTATTGCCCAAAACTCCTCACTTTGATGCATCAAACGATCATGAAAACCATTTGTCCCTATATCTGCCTGCTCTCATTATTGAGTTGGGTGCATTCAGAGTTTCGAGGGGTCAAGAGTGCTTTTGTTTTTAGGGTGCAGGGTTTTGCATGGCTCACTCTCTCTCAGAGAGCTCCTTCAGTGGGTAAACACTTACACATTTTCACATACAGCAGCAGTTCTCTGCTGGCTTTGCTTTAGGACCCAGATTTTATAGTGGACATCAAGTGGCAACTCAACATGGTGCCAAAATAGTTTATCATATTAAAGTTTTTTTTTTTTTTCTTTACTTTGTAAAGCTTTTAAAGCTTTCACATCCAAAAGATTGTGCTTGCATAATATATGTGTGTACTGTGTATATTTATATTTAAATACACAAACATACAAATATAAATAATTAATTTATATACTGTATATATATATATATATATATTATTATTTACATTTGTTTTCATTTAGCAGCATATTTTTCCTGCTGTCTGCTTCCCGTCAGCTGAGAATCACTGGCGTTTGGGCCGACTGCTCTTGCAATCATCAATCGTATGAGACCCCAGCAGACGTCCTGTAAAGAGGGTGTGGGAATGCGGGAGACACGCTGAATGTGATATGTGCCTGTGTGTTTGGGGGGAAGGGGTCGTTTGTAATTGCGGTAAACAGGTTACAGAACCAAGGGGCCCCTTCTTTGAATAGTAAATCAGCTTGGCTGTCACGCGATTACAACACAACCGTATGTAGAGTAGACGGGCAGAGAAGATTGAAGCTTCCGCTTGCTTTCTCTATATCATTATCTTTCCCTTTCTCTTCATGAATGAGGCCTTTCTCAGGCTGGCACTGGGACACATGGCTTGCCATAGACTACTAATGTGCTTTGAGTTTCTGGTCGGACATTAAAGGGACGGCTCAATATGTTCTGAGTCCTGATGACAGGAGGTTGTGGAAACCATCTCTCACCGTATTACACACATCAGTTGATCTGCCAGGGGAAAGTGTTTCTGCTTATCAGGGCTGTAATTGGATATCTGGACTGTGTGTGTTTATACTCTTTCTCCTCAGGGCAAGGGGGTGTTTTGCAGTCAGGTATGGGTCAGGATGTATTGCTCGATGATTCCTCCTTTATTCTATGCATGTTATTGTTTCCTTCCAGGCCAAATTCCAAAGTGTATACCTGTGTGTTGCAGCGGTTGAGGGTTTGCTGGTAAAAATAACATTGTGCAAGTGGGTTCAGGGATCGAGGCTTACTGGGGTTAAGTGGCTTGGCAGATACGGTTTCCTTGAGCTTGAGCTCAAGATTACCTTGAAACGCTCAAATTCCACTTTGATTTTGAAGCATATTAAGTAGCTGTGCTTAGAAACCAATTCAAGGTAAAGTTACATTTAAAGGGAAATCTCACCCCCAAAAATACAATTAGAAAATTCTGTTATCCTTTACTCTTCCTCATATCATTCTAAACCTGATTTTTTTCGTCAGTGGAACAAAAGTGACATTTTGAAGAATGTTTGAAATGTAAGTTATGATCTGTAAATCTTTCCTTTTGCTGTAACTCTTAAACGTTGTTTGCACTCCCGCATGCATAAACAAACTTGACACTTGGAGATGTGATGTGCCAGGTTTCACTTCAGAGATGCCAAACAACATTGGTTTTTGTGTGTCTCATATCCAGCACACTCTCATGGCTAATATATGGTGAAATTGAAAATTATTGTATATCTTTCTTGGCTGGCTGTTTATTGTTTTTCGTGTTACAATCATGGTTAAGTTGAGAGTTTGTGTATTGGTTGGGTGTGTTTTGTGTTTAGGTTTATATATGTTTTTGTGCAAGGGTCAAACCCAAGACAGAAGTGATTTTATATACATATAAACTATATTAAATGCAGGTAAAGTGTATTTTTTAATGTTTCAGGTAGCTTTTGTGAAAATGAAATGTCAAAATATGGGTAAAATAATGTTCCATCGTGGTTCCATTCTGTAAAACCCCTTTTTATCTTTGACCCACAACCAAAATTTTACCATTTCACAATCCCTTTATGAATTATTATGACATCTCATGAGGCCAAATTGCTTGAATTTTCCACGTTTGAATATGTAGATGTGTAAATGAGAATAAACAGAACTAGTTTTGGTTTGTTTCCTATACAAAACCGACTTAGAGACTTTATGGTTTCCAAGATTTGATGGTACTTTTATCTTCATTGCAATGTCCTTATTGCATGAAAAAAGACTGAACCATTCTTATCTTCAGTGTTTCATAGGGGAAAATCATTTGAACATTCATGAGGGTGATTAAATGATGGAAAATTGTTTTCATGAATAATTTTGAATCCAATTACAGTTTAGTATAAATGCTAGCATGTTGAAAAAATAACATCTGTATAAAAATGGCTGTATATCCATTTTTATATGGTTGGTTTTGTGTGTATACAGAAAAGTGTTGCAATGCACCTGTTTGCACTGCAATCCTAGGAAGTGGGCATATGCATGTCACCACTGTCTGGACTTCATAATCAAGCTCTCTCTCTCTCTCTCTCTCTCTCTCTCTCTCTCTCTCTCTCTCTCTCTCTCTCTCTCTCCATCTCTCTCTCTCTCTCTCTCTCTCTCTCTCTCTCTCTCTCTCTCTCTCTCTCTCTCTCTCTCTCTCTCTCTCCATCTCTATCTCTATCTCTATCTCTATCTCTATCTCTATCTCTCTCTCTCTTCTCTCTCTCTCTCTCTCTCTCTCTCTCTCTCTCACTCTGTCTGCATGCTTCTCTGTCTCTCTCTCCCTCTGTATGGCTGTTTGTCTTTTTCATTCTCTCGCTTTCTCCTTCAACACCTGGATGGACGTGGAGTGTGGGTGTGTTGTGTCAAATATTGGCTGCTGTCGAGCAGTAAATTAAAACGAGGTGCAATTTCCTCCAGTCTAATTAGCAGTAAATTGGCGGTGTCTGTTTAGTCAGTCTGCCCAAGGGTACAGAGAGAGATTGACATGTCATCACATGAGTGAAGGAATACTTGATACTATCACATTAACTTTATTATATGTTTAATCTTTTTTCATTACTGTTTACATGAATGTTTATATTTACACAAATTATCATGTTAATTTAGTGCAATTAAGTAATAAAATAATAACATGTTAAAAATGAACACAGTTATCCATGTGTCCTACTTTATGTTTAGTGAAATGGAAAAAATACAAACAATGTATTGACCTCTAAAGCCACTTTTTTAATATATATTCAGTGTTTGATTTAGATTCATTGGCATTTATTTAGTTAAAAGGGTCATACGATGTTGCTAAAAAGAACAGTATTTGGTGTATTTGGTGTAATACAATGTGTTTACTTGGTTCGAGGTAAAAAAAACATAATTTTTTCACATACTGTGCATTATTGCTGCTCCGTCTTTCTGAAACGCGCCGATTTTTACAAAGCTCTTCGTTCTGAGAAGCAAGGTGTGCTCTGATTGGCCAGCTATCCGGTGTGTTATGATTGGCCGAATACCTCAAGCGTGTGACGGAAATGTTACACCCTTTACTGTATTGTGATGCCGTGTCCCGGTGCGACGAGAGAAAAACTATAAAAACCCATTATAAAAGAAGCATTTGTTGCATTCAGTGAGGAAATAATTACTGATTATAATGACTCATATGTTTTTTTACGCGTTGAGCCGCGGATATATTACCATGTCTGCATTTGTGATCGTAGAAACGCCAAACAAGCACTACTCTACACTGCTCAAAACTCGCGTTTGAATAGTCAGTGGCAAGTTCTTTAAATATTGAAAAGTACTTACAGGCTGTGAGTCAGAAGCACCAGAATGTCCTTGCAAAGTTAGAATTGTCACACTTTATAGTGTTCACAGCCATTCATACTGTTCTCATTGTAGGCTACTCCCTCCTAGGTTCAGGAAATAGTCCTCTGTAAAATGCGCTACACACACTCGAATGTTTGGGTTGAACTGTTCTGGAACAGTGTTGTAAATACAACTTAACCACTGATTTCTAGTTGTGTACTCATTTGGAAGTCCAAACAAAGTACTTTCGCTTTCACAATGAAACACAGCGTCTCCACAACATGGCGGCATCAACAGCAATACTACAGCAAGAATAATAGTTCCGCCTTCTTTGCATAAACATTTGGGCGGTGCAAATCTTCTCACATGGTGATGTAGACATGTGGGGGCGTGTTTGAATGAGCCGTTTTAGGGGGGCGTGGTAGAGTCTTACCTTTTATAAAGAATATCTCTTTGGGTTTGAGACTTTAGTCTTTGCAACTTTACAGATCTTATGTATGTACAAACAGCTTAACACTCCAAAGACAAAGGAAAACATGAAATAGCATCATACGACCCCTTTAATAGTTCAGCATATTTTGCCATAAATTATATTGTTTTAATTGATTGACAACCTTAAACTGCAATATGTTAGAAGTTACGCATTCATGAAATGCTATTAATAAAGAGTATGTTTATGTATATTAATACAGTTTTAAACACACTCAGGTGTTTCTGCTATTCATTTAGTTATAAGAGCTTTAATTCCGCTCATGCACATGGTCTCTGTGTGTGTGTGTGTGTGTGTGTGTGTGTGTGTGTGTGCGCGTGTGTGTGTGCGTGAAAGCTCACATGGTAAAACACTGTGCACTCTGGTCAGGTCCATGAATGGAAAACATCTGTCATGCGTTGAGCTGTAAAAGCTGTGCAATGTTCCCTGACTGTTTTCATAAAAAAATAACAAAAAATGTAACTTCTCTCATTTGGGAATGTGTGTTGGTAGTTGACAATATGTGTATCAGAGGTGAACTAATTATTCCTTTAAAATGTTGTCAATTTTGTTTACATTTTTAAGAGTTTATACATCATCTCTGCATCCTTCTGTCCACTCGTTCCTGTATTTGAGTCAGTTACTTTCTTCCTTCATCTCTTTCAGCAGCACAATGCTCAGAAGTGATTACTGGACCGTATTGTTGTCCAGGATCTCCTGAAAGAGGAAATGTGATTTCAGCATAGCATTTACTGTGACCTCGGCCTCACACTCATCACAGTCAGTGTAGAACACGGCTCTGATCAATACAACACCTTATCAATGTCACTGAGACCGTCTAAAGATGTACTCACACCATTGACTGGACAGAAACATGAACTGTAGACTGAACAACAGCAAAGAAGACTTTTAGAAAGGTGCATCCTCATATTTTACATACTATTGCTTGAACATTTCATTGAGTAATTTCAAATTGAAAAATAAACTAGGTAAACTGGTTCAGCTGGTGACCATGGCCAACCTGAAATGTTTGGGATCAGTAAGAATGTTTTTTAAATAAGAAATTCATATTTTATAGCAAGGATGCATTAAAAATAACAAAAATGGCAATAAAGACATAAGTAAAGTTACAAAACATTTTCAAATAAATAATGTTCTTTTGAACTTGCTATTCACCAAAACTATGTATAATGGTTTCCACAAAAATATTAAAAAGCACAACTGTTTTCAAAATTGGTAATACATTTTTCCTGAGCACCAAATTAGCATTAGAATGATTTCAAAGGATCGTGCAACACTGAAGACTAGAGTAAGGATGCTGGGAAATTCAGCTTTGCATCACAGAAATTAATTACATTTTAAAATATATTAAAATATAAAACAACTATTTTAAACTGTAATAATAATTCACAATATATATGATTTTACTGTATTTTTAATTGAATAAATGCAGTTTTGGTGAGACTTAAAAACAACACCCCTATATAATATATCATACCAACCCCAAACATTTTTTACAGTTTGTATGAACTTTTTTTTCATCTGGGACTGTACAGCAATTACGTCTGAAATGCATAATACTTAGTTTTTTCTCTTTTATTTGTGATAAAATAACTGCAAGATGGCAGCATTCTTTCCTAGACTCTAGGTGACATTGTCTACTGTCCTCCTGTTGGGTCCCTGATACATGGCTGATTATCTGCTGCTCAACCTGCTATTCATCTCCTTGATGTTTAACCAGTGGAGAGGTCCCCCCATTGATCCTTTTGTGAACAATTCACTACAATAGCATTGGCTTTCATTCATTGCAGCCTCAACTCTAGATTTGTCTACAAAGCAATTAAAAGTGTGAAATTCAGTCAATGTATGCCACACAAGAGTCATTTTCCCAAATACATTGAGCATTGAGCAGCATCTGACTTTTAGTTTCACCATGGGTCACTAAAAAAGCACATTCAGACATTTTACAACAATATCAATCTCTGTCGCTGTGGTTCTTACTCAAATGACTCATTAGGACATAATTGCTTTGGAACAATACCGGGCCGCATTGACAGCGTTCAGTGATTTATGACGCAAAGAGAAAGCGCGCACAGGTGAAATCAATCTACTGTAACGAGAGAGTCTAGTGGAATCGGTCTCACCGGGCTAAACCCACACAACCTCTCTCAGCCACACTTCTTCTCTGTTAGTGTTTACAGTCCGCCGTTTTCTGGGTTTATGAAGAGGGCATTCACACCTAATGCCGTGTGGCACATGTCTGCAAGCATTGAGCTTCTCAATACTGATCAAAGATACCTGAAGGGCTTCTCTCCATTCAGTCTTAATGAGGTTTTAACGGATCCATACCTTCTGCTGCTGCACACTTGGAGATGGCCTGCATAAATTCTGATGTAACGTTCTCTTTGAGTTTTAGATGGTTGGTGTCACCAGTAATTTACCCACTTTTGAGCTCCATGCAGCTTACAATATTTTCATGAGGTCACTGAGTTTCTGAGAACTGTTATCCACCATGGAAGTGCTTGAGAAATAGGCTTAATGAGTTGTTTTCCCCAGACTTAATTAACGATATAGGAAAATAGAAGAGGTGGTGTGTGGGTGGAAGGTTGCTTTAAGAATTGTTGCAAGAGTGAAGTAACCAGACGTTTGTATTCTTTGGTTTGTGCTCAGAAGGATTACATGACAATGTTCAATCTGAAGTTTCTTTTTGAACTCATTTTAAGTGTTTTACCACCTTTGCGTAGTGCATTGTTCCTGAGTGGAAGTTGAAAGTCTGGATACTTAGTACAGTTAATACATTAAACCCTACCTTGAACCCCATTAGGTACTGCTGAGAGGTTCAACATACAACTTTGCATTCATTTGTTGACTGGAACTGACTGAAGAAATCCAATGGTGATGTTCCAAATCCATTGTGGATTGACAAAACATATAAAGTAATGTAAAATTCCCATAAGCGACTTTTTCTTGTGATTGTCAGAAGTTATTAAGCGTTTAGGAAGGTATTTGTATGTGAAGTATTGTTTTAGCCTGCATACATTTTTATGTTTGCAGAAACACTGAAACATACATTATGAACATATTTATAGTATTTAAATACTATGTATTTTTATTTATTAACAACCCTAGAAACATGCTAATTATTTAAAGGTTCATAGAATGTTGAATTCATGGATTTTTATAGGTTGGTTTTATTTTATTTAGTCAATTTAATGATCATGTTTATTTCATGCATTAAATTACTTTTGATTTTTATTATTATTTTTTTTCAAAGGATACATTTTCATTCAACGGTTTGGGGGTTTTGAAAATCGCTATGCTCACCAAGAATGCAGTAATATTAGAAGAAGAGCAGTAATATATGAAATATTATTACATTTTAAAATGTTCAACAATACTAAGTTCGACTGAACTCTTCAATAAATGACTCTTGGAGGTTTCTGTGACACATGTCAAGTGTGTGGGTGCTGTTATAGGGGAACATGGAAGCCAGAGGTACAGGCTTTATGGATTTGGTGAAGTTTTTTGTTATGACTACTCTGTGAAGGTGTAACCTTACATGCAGGCCATTCACTTTCTGTCCCCCCCTTTCTCCTCCTCTTTCAGGCGTTCTCCCTGTATTATGTTAAATGATCTCAGCTAGCCTTGACAAGCCCTTCTGGAGTCTTTCCATGGCTTAAGACCGTGGTGTCAGGATATCCATAAATCTTGATGCCAGTTTGTCACTTTGAGGTCTCATGATAACAGAATACCAAAATATTCAGGGCAGTGTATTTAATATTAGATTCTGTTAATATTATTGTTATTAATACATTCAGTTATCTATTCAAAACTAGTATATTTTTTTCATGTTCCTCTTGGTATTAATTAACATTACTTTGATGGACAGTTGTCCCAAAATCGATTTAAACCTGGTGTGGAGACGTGGTTGTGATTTAAAGAATATATATATATATATATATATATGCAATTTTTTATTTTATGTTCTTTAATAATATGTGAACTAATTCATACAACTTGAATTGTAAAAACAAAAATCTAAATTAATAAATGTAATTTAATATCAAATTTAGTATACAGTATGCATTAAAATGACCTAGATTAATAAAAAATATATTTCACGTAAGCTATTGCATTAACTAATCTAAAATATAACCTTATTGTGAAGTTTTATCAGAATGAATTCTACCTGCATTTATTTGGTTTTGTTGGGTTGTTATTGTTAATAGAATGTGATAGAATTCACAAATGCATGCTAAAATGCTCTTGTGTACCAGTTCAAGAACAGCTTCTCTGAAGGGCTGGGTATTCATGATTATTTGGGGTTTCCACATCAAGGTGGCCCTGCATATGTTGACTGGATGATGGATGGTTTTCAGGGGCTGGTGTTTGCATATGGACAGAAAACTGAAAGTGCTTATGTATCCAGTTTATATAAGTAAAAACTGGAAAATTGCAGGCATTTCTGCTCCATATACCAAGACCAAGTGCCGGCGAGGGAAATGGGAGGGATGCCAAAGTAGTGTGACTGTGCCTCTTCGGCAAGAGCTTATATTGGTCCTGTACCAGTGCAGTACTACACTATACTGTACTATACTTGTATTTTTATTCATGTTGTTTATATTGTGCTATCTAGAAAAACGGTTCTTATCGATGCAAGAAGTAGACAACAATATCCTGACATGGTTTGTCACTAATGTGGCCTTCCATTATTGTATATAAATCTCAAATATGCTTTTAAAGGCAACTTGAAATGAATAAAATAGTAAAGTATCTTTTAGCTCCACAGCCTTTCAGTTGAGCTTTGCATAGTTTAAAACGTAGCCGCTGTTGTGATCCCTTCATCTCCTCAAACTCCCTCACATCCCGTTTTCCGTCTGTCTGTCGCCGTATTTCCCTCTCTGTTCTCAAGGATGGCTCGGGCCAGCGCGTATGTGTGTTAGGAAAGTGATTCGAGTCAAGAGTAGTGCTTTAAAGACATGCTTTTGTCTACAGCTGCAAGACTTGAATGAATTGCTTTAATCCCGCTTAGCAGACCTGAGGCTGTTGGGTAAAATCTTCTTCAAGGCCGTGGCTGCCTTAAGCTACAGGTAGGAGTTTCTCAGTCTCTGAGATGAATTTGCATCGTAATTGGGTTTAGCTCTCATAAATTAGGTTAATTACAGCAATGTGGATTTAATTTCAGAATCAAGCACATATTTAGGTTTGAGGGAAAGAGTTTGGAAGCACATTGAGTGCACTACTGCAAGTTTGCGCCTACAAATGAGTCTAGCTTAAAAGTCAATCTTACGTTTGCACATGAAAGTTCTAGGTAGTTCTATTCTAATTCTAGAATGAGATTGAAAAATGCATGTATGCATGTCCCAGAATGCACCTCTTTGGCAGGTAGCTTGAATGCAGAGGGATGATAAATAATTTAGAGATGAGGCACTGCATTTATTGGACATGACATTCTTTTGAGTGATCATTAGAGAGTCAATACCACATATTCTCCTTCATGTGTTTCTGTGTGGCTCAGCTAACCAAGAAATTAATACTTTCATTCAACAAGGACACATTAAATTGATCAAAAGTGTCAGTAAAGACATCACGGTTTCCACTAAAATATTAAGTGGCACATCTGTTTTCAACATTGATAATAATGAATGTTTTTAAGCACCAAAATAGTACATTTGAATGATTTCTAAAGGATCATGTGACTCTGATGACTGGCGTAATTGGCACAAAAAATTCAGCTTTGCATCCAGTGGCGATCCTAGACTTCTGGGGGCCCTACGCAAAACTGTGTCGCCGGTGAGGGTGAGGTGCGGTTTGCTGGGGAGATGTGAAAGAATGGATGAAACGCATTTGTCCATGTTTCACTCCATCTCGAATTGCGCTCACGGAAAGTGCTCGAGAAACAGTCTCTTCCGTGGCTCGGTACACTTTCAACTCGTTTTATGGTTTAGTTTTTTTCTCAAACAAGAGACTGTACGGCATTCACGTTACATGATTTGACTGATTTTTACTTAGAGAGGGTGACAGTGTACCACATTGAAACGAATTATCATTCGTATTTTCATAAACGCTGGCCAAATTCAAAAATGAAACTAAAATTAAAACATCTTTGAGAGCACAGCTTGCGTATTCTGTGTATAAGGATGATCGGCTCTGTTTGCATCACAGGAATAAATTACATGTTTAAATATATTTTAAAAGAAAACAGCTATTTTACATAGTAAAAAATATTACAGAATATTTTACATTATTTTTGATCAAATAAATGCAGCCTTTGTGAACATTAGTGATTTCTTTCAAAAAACATTTAAAAACATTCTCCAACCCCAAACTTTAAAAGAAATGTTTAAGAGTTATTCTGCACATATGCATATGAACACACCTACATTTATGTGTAAAATGGCTGAGATAAATGTTATCTGATTTGAACCACATGTGCGGCTTCTGTTCAACTTAGCAGCTGTGTTAAAGGTCAGTACTGTGAGGTCCCAGTTTCACCATGTGCCCAATGGCACTTAAGGGAAGGGCAGGCCGACCTCTGCACGGTGGGAAGGCGAACACATTGCGCAGAGTAATTTATTCATGGCTTTGTGGTTTTTCACGTTATTTTGCCATCCATTTTTTATTGAGAGAGAGAGACACTGACTCATACTGCGTGGTGTTCTTGTCCATTAATACTGCATGCCTGTCTCAGCCAGGATTCTACCATGAAATGTTTATAGAGTAAATAATTGCTCCTGGTTAGGGCACGTTGTCGAACCCCGAAAAGGCGTCGGTCTGTGTTTGGATCACGATGGGACATTCAGAAATTAGGCCACTCCCCTCTACCACCACTTTCTGCCATCTCTCTCTTATAACTACTGCTGTGTACATGTCCTGCTTTTTTAAATGACAGCATAGTCTGTGAGAGTAGATCAATTCAGATTAATGCATTTAATCTGAATTAATTGCTGCACTGAAGCCATACATACAGCCAACATACTGAGTATTAAAACATACCATGTTATCATGGTTTAGAGATTGTACCTTGGTATGCTCACAGCAATTGCAGTTATGTATCAGATGGAGATATTGTGCTTTACTATAACACTGAAAATGTTATGGAATGTACATTGTATTCAGTATTTAGATCACTTAAAAAAGTACCACGGTATTTAGAACGGTATCATGGCAGTGTCATATAAATAGCATGGTAAATTAAATTTCATCCAATGCCATCACTGCACTGTACCATGGTACTACCAAAGTACATTTTAAGGGATTATACTCTATAATAATACCATGTTGTTGTTGTTTTTTGTTTTTTTGTCCAGATATATTTCTTACAAATAATGCTGTGGAATGAACTGGTTACAGTGACAATATTCAATGGTAATTCTTAGAAATGTACCATGATACCGAAATTCTTGTCCAAAACAATGATGGTACCATGATACTTTTTGTAAAATCAGTTTCAACTAAATAACTCCCTTTTTTCTGCTTAGAAGTAATCGTGTTTTTCTGTTCCACTTGATTTGTGTATATATATATATATATATATATAATTATTTATTTTTATTTAGTCATTTAGCAGATGCTTTTATTCAAAGCGACTTACAAATGAGGACATATGTGTGTGTATCATATTTATGGTTACAATGCAACACATAATATATTATTGATATTAATAATATGACAATATATATTAAATGGTAGGGGGAAATCCTGCCCACCCAGCTAGGGAAAAAAATGATAAAAGCACTTACTGATGTGGTATTCTGGAACTGTGATTAAATTAAATAAAACATCAAAATAATAATAACAACAATAACATCTTCATCAAAAAAAGAGAGATTACCTTCGATAATGTTGAATATTTAGCCTACATTCAGTACTGGTCAAAAGAGTACTTAATGCTCAAAAGTTTGGGGTTGGTATGATTTTTAAATGTGTTTTATTATCATATATCATAAAAACTGAATTATCAGTGCTGAAAACAGTTGTTCTGCTTATTTTTTTTATTTTTATTTTTTTATTTAGGATTATTTAATTAATAGAATATTTAAAAGAACAAAATTATATTAAATACTTGTTATAAAAGATTTATATTTAAACTTTTTTTTTTTTTTTTTTTTTAAGTAGTGATTTATATACAACCATCAAAATGTCCTTTTCAATGTTAAAACTCCTCAGTTTTCTCAATAACCCTAAACGTTGATAAGCCTTTTTAAAAACATTTATCTGAATGCTTATCAAAGGAAAATTGAGAATCAATCTCTGTAACTAAATATGTTCACCTTCCTCTCCATTGACTAACAAAATTTCACAAAGTGCTAGTACACTGTTAGCCCCACAACACATCTTTGGTTTATTATTTGGTTAGTTAAGCTACAAAGAACTCTCCTTTGTCCAAATTGTGATATAGTTAACACAATTGAGGTAAGAATCTAATGACTGAATATCCTTTACATGATCCTTTATCGTCTGGATATTTTATAAGCGTCAAATTATCATTATCACAGTTAATTTAGTTTAAATAACTAGAAAATAAAATTGGTGATAAAACACACCCCTGTGGAAGGCCCGTGTTTAAAACCACAGTTACTGTGGTATTTTGGTATTTTTTTGTAAGTGATCTGATATTTACCATACAGTACCATGTCCCCCAAAAAACGTAGTAGCACCATGGTATTTTTGTAAGTGGCATCACTTTTATGGTAGTACAATGGCACCTTTTTGTATGTGATCTGACATTTGCCATAGTAGAATATCCCAAAAAACATAGTAGCAACATGGTATTTTTGTAAGTGGTATCACTTTTATGGTAGTACAATGGCAATTTTTGTAAGCGATGCAACATTTACCATAGTACCATGTTCAAAATACCATAATAGTACCATAGTACTTTCTGTAAGTGATATAACATTTACCATTAAACCCTAAGAGGTTGATTGACTTTCCTCAACCGCTGTTGGGTTTCATTGGCAGCTGGATTCCTTCAGTCTGATAAAACAGTGTTTGTGGAAAGTCATTGTGTCATCTTACATTATCATAACAGGTAAACCATAATTCGTCACTTCTTTCATCACGACTCACGCTGCCTCCCTAAGCATCTTCTCACACCTGTCACATGGTCCCATAGTCCCGGGACAGACTCTGCGTGGGCTTTTGGACAAATGGCTGAGCTAAACAGTCTCATTTATGGGATTACTTTCCCAGAGTGTTTGAACAGATGAGGACTCGAACGCTCCACCCAAGCGGTCAGTAGTGGGTGGAGGTCGAGAGGGGGCCAGGAAGGGTGGATGGAGTCTGAAAGAGGTTAAAGAGGCTGATGGGGGTCTGGAAGAGGTGTGGGCATCAGAGTGGGTGTGGGCATGTCTTTATGTCTGTGGTGCTGTATGTTCTGTGTGGGCCGATGGGAGGGTTTGTATTGTATTAATAAGTGCTGAGTGGGATCTTCATGTTTCCTGTGGTTTCACTGTTAACAGATCCTTAAAAGTACAATACAAATATTACATTTTATTTTAACTCTATAACTAAATTTACCCTATGAGAAGTGTTTCTTGAAATGTTAGTTTCAAACCTGTTAACTAAAGAACTGGCATGAATGATTCAGAACATTTTAAGTTAATTATAAGTAGTTCATTAGCAACTTTTAGACAAATATCTTTAAGTCATGCTGAAGGAAATTTGATCATAATTTGGAGCCTGTAAGAATCAAATCCACTAAGAATTAAAATAAGATTTTTCTGGATAAAAACTGAAAATGCCATTTTCAGTTTGTTATATTTTTTCCAGTTTATCCAGTAGGATCTTAGTTTGACCTCTTTATTATTGATCCCAAATGATTATAGTATTTGTATTAGTATTTATTAGCATTATTTATGATGCTGAAAGTGTAAATTTAAGTGTTAATGAAAAGCTCAGATATTATTACATTGTTTGAAGTAATATGAATGAAGCATATGAATATATGCTAATGCTCAAAAGTTTGGGGTTGGTATGATTTTTAAATGTCTTTTATTATCATATATCATAAAAACTGAATTATCAGTGCTGAAAACAGTTGTTCTGCTTATTTATTTTTTTTTTGTATTTTTATTTAGGATTATTTAATTAATAGAATATTTAAAAGAACAATTTATTTAATAAATAAAAAAAATATATATATATATATACTCCCGTTCCACCACATCCCAAAGGTGCTCTATTGGATTGAGATCTGGTGACTGTGGAGGCCATTTGAGTAAAGTGAACTCATTGTCATGTTCAAGAAACCAGTCTGAGATGATTTGAGCTTTGTGACATGGTGCATTATCCTGCTGGAAGTATTCATCAGAAGATGGGTACACTGTAGTCATAAAGGGATGGACATGGTCAGCAACAATACTCAGGTAGGCTGTGGCGTTTAAATGATGCTCAATTGGTACTACGGGGCCCAAAGTGTGCCAATAAAATATCCCCCACACCATTACACCACCACCACCCGCCTGAACCGTTGAGTGGAGGCAGGATTGGATCCATGCTTTCGTGTTCTTTACGCCAAATTCTGACCCCACCATCTGAATGTTGCAGCAGAAATCGAGACTCATCAGACCAGACAACATTTTTCCAATCTTCTATTATCCAATTTTGGTGAGTCTGTGTGAATTGTAGCCTCTGTTTCCTGTTCTTAGCGGACAGGAGCGACACCCGGTGTGATCTTCTGCTGCTGTAGCTCATCTGCTTCAGGGTTCGACGTGTTGTGCGTTCAGAGACCGTATTCAGCATACCTTGGTTATAACAAGTGGTTATTTGAGTTACGGTTGTCTTTCTATCATCTCTAACCAGTCTGCCCATTCTCCTCTGACCTCTGACATTGAAACCTTGAACAAGACATTTTCATCCACACAACTGCCGCTCACTGAATATTTTCTCTTTTTCAGACCATTCTCTGTAAACCCTAGAAATGGTTGTACGTGAAAATCCCAGTAGATCAGCAGTTTTTGAAATACTCAGACCAGCCCGTCTGGCACCAACAACCATTCCACGTTCAAAGTCACTTAAATCCCCTTTCTTCCCCATTCTGATGCTCAGTTTGAACTTCAGCAAGTCATCTTCACCACATCTAGATGCCTAAATGCATTGAGTTGCTGCCATGTGATTGGCTGATTTGCAATTTGTGTTACCAAGCAATTGAACAGGTGTACCTAATAAAGTACCTGTGAAAGTATTTAGCATTGAATTAAGAATAAATGGCTTTATAAATTAGTTTTTAGTCCATGATGTGGACCTTGAAAATCTGGACACATGGATTGGGAGGGTATACAGAATCAAGCTGGGTTACTTCACAAAGACGATAAGCAATAGCCAAACGATCTTCCAGATGAAGGGTTTTCGTCCAGCCTGAATATACAAACTCTCAGGAGCTTCAGTTTTCAGATCACTGAGTGTGTTTGAAAGAGAATTAGTTCTGGATCTTCCATGCTTCTCCAAAGGGCTTTATTTATTTCTGCCTGTTAGCACAGATTCTTGAGCAATAACACATACTTTCCTATTTGGTCAAATGTTGTGTCAATATGTGAGCCTATGCAGTTTATAGGGCTAGTAATATTAAAAAGTTCAAATTGCAATTGGTGTTTAATGTAAAATCAGGTTTGAGAACCACTGAGATGAACTCAGATGAGATGAAAAACATAATATATAATTTCTGACACTTTTATTTGTGCAAATGCTGCTCTTTTACACTGGAGCAGTGTTTCTGGGACACAAGAGGAGGAAATGTTCGATGAAAGTCCCTTGTTTGTCTTAAATTACTTGCATACATGTTGGCTTTCCGCAGACGTTCATTCTTCCCTCTGATATTAAAATGATGTACCTCAGGCCCTTGGTCATCTGATTCCAATGTGAGATTTGCTAGAAAAGACCGGAACGCTGTATGACGCCACGCTGGCCTTGTGTGAGTGAGTGGCATTGAATTGAGTTGTGTAATAGTTGGACCCTGGAGTCACGCAGGAATATGCTTCAGCGGATTCCTTTTTTTCTAAGTAGCACTGTCAGTGAGACTCATGGGATAGGAGATTGAAGCAGAGAACAAACCAAGATGGGATAGAAAAGAATAGAATACATACAGTTTCTGCCAGGCCCACATGAAGTCTGGCAGATTTCTGTTGAATTTGAACGCTGGATGTTCCACACATAATCCAATCCATGCATATTGGTCTGATAAATATTTCAGCTAATTTGATGTACTTTTCAACTATCTCTTAGACATTTTACAACAGTTTAGGCCAATTAATTAAGTTCAGTAGTAGAATCTGATGTTTATTTAGGTGTGAAGATCAATTGCTTGTGTTTCTCACTGGAAGCAGACATCAATTAGATGGGAAATCAGTGGGGAGCTCACTGTAGTAGGAGGCAACTTTAATGAAAATTGAACACCACTTGAAGTGACTTGGCAGACTGCCGCTCTCGCTCTGCATGCCGGCCTCATTATTTACCCATTAACAGACTCTCTGTCCAAACCTTTATATAGCAGACAAACACTTGCTACTTTATCATGACTCCCCATCAACTTGAATAAACAGAGTTCAGTCTCCTCAGCCTAATCTTACAGCTGGCATTTCTCATTATGAGAAACAAATGCCTAAATACACACAGTAAGCTACAATTGTGTTGTTTATAAGCCAAAAGGTAGGACTAACTCCTGCCAAGATTCTTGAACCCCATTTTGTTAATGTATAGAAAATTCAAGCTTTTCTTCAAGTTTTTCTTCATCTAGTAGTGATTCCAGCACTACAACCAGTCAAACTTTGAAATTAAGATTTTTAAGATGTTTTTGCAAGAAGTATCTTATGCTCACCAAGACTGCATTTATTTGATCAGAAATACAGTAGAAAATACTGTCATTTTATGAAATATTGCCATTTAAAATAACTGTTTTCTGTATTATTATATATATATTTTTTTTTTAACATGAAATGTTTATAGAGCTAAATCAGCACATTATAATGATTTCTGAAGGATTGTGTGACACTGAAGACTGGAATAATGATGCTGAAAATTCAGCTTTGAATAAATTACACTTTAAAATATAGTAGTCAACATTTGAAGTGGATCAACACAGGTTTTATAGGTTTTATAGGACAACTTTGATGAAAGGTTTTGATCCACTTCAAATGTTGACTAGTGTATATAAAAATGGCCTACAGTTATTATAAATTGTAAAACAATATTGCTGTTTTATTGTATTTTTGATCAAATAAATGCATTTATTTCATTTTTTAGCCTTATATTCCTGCATTATATAATTTACTGAGAAAGTAATTCTATCATATCATGTGAGATATTCCCAGTATTCTCTGTCTCTTTTCCCTTCTCATATTGCGTCTGTTGTTGAGAGCTTTGGACAGTCCTGTCAGTCGCAAGCTCGTTTGTCAAAACCTATTAAATCCTAATTACTGAAGTATTCATGCTCTGTGTGGATTGTGCCAAACAGAAATATGAAGAGAAGTCTGGTGGCCTGTAGTTCAACATTATCATGTTACAATAGGCAGCATCACGGCTTTGAGATATTAAAAAGAGATCAGACTGAAAGCACTGGAATCATTCGTAGACTGCTCCATTGTCTTCTAGAAGTGTTGGTATGTTCTGTGGGGGAGGGATCACAGATAATGAGGTCAATGGATTTGGGGTGGAGTGGGCGGAGTCACAGAAACCGGCGTCAATCAAATTAAATCTTAACTGATTTAGCTCTGTAGTTTTGCTTTAAGGAACAAATTTAAATGTTCCCCAAGGCTGCATTTATTCAGTAAAAACAGCAATATTGTGAAATATTTTTTATAAAACTTAAATAAAACAGTTTTCTGTTACTTTAAAAAAAGTATTTTATTCCTGTGATGCAAAGCTGAATTTTCAGCATCATTACTCCAGTCTTCAGTGTCACATGATCCTTCAGAAATCATTCTAATATGCTAAATTGTGCTCAGCAAACATTTCTTACTATTAGCAATCTTGAAAACAGTTGTGCTGCTTAATATTTTTGTGGAAACCATGATGCATTTTTTCAGGATTCTTTAATGAATAGAACAGCATTTTTTAAATAAATCTTTAGCAACATTATACTTGTCTTATTTATGATTACTGTCATCCTTGTTAAATAAGTAAAAAAAATAGTTTGACGTGATTGAGCTCCATTAGAAGAGAAGATTATCAGTAAATAATGCTTTCAAATTCAGTCTGTTCTTCACACAAATAAAGCACACAAGTTTGATGGACCAGTTGTATGATACCTTTCTATCTTTACAGCTTAAATAACTGATATGCGATATGAAAACAAGAAAATGATGAACTATCCCTTTAACTTTATAAGTGCCCCGACCAGCCTTTCTTTAAACATGGAATATCATCCTTCCTGCCACACGCCTTCACCTCACACGGGGAGACGTGCTAAAAATAAACGTCTGGTGTGAGGGTGGAGTTTGACGAGTGTTTTCAGACTCCTGGGCGGCAGAGAACAGTGCGAGACACGGACAGGAAGGGACAACTTCCTAATGTCCAGAGTGGGACATAAAGTCTGTTCTTACGTTAGATATAGAGCAAAATAAACATTGGGAAACCAGGTCAGGGAGGTTAGGAAATATCTACCACACCACACCACACATGCCCTTCAATGTCAGAATGATTCTTGTATGTAGAGTGAGTGCATCTTTGACAGTGTGTGTGGGATGTGGAAGTAGGAAAAAAGTCTACCTAGAGGATCTTCTGCTGGAAGCACAGCCCTCCCCTTTCCTCTCTCTCTCTCTCTCTCTCTCTCTCTCTCTCTCTCTCTCTCTCTCACTCACAGTCTTTCTCAGCTGGCTCCGCTCTCTCTCAGTCTTGCGCTGTGACCGTGTGTGCGCTGAGCTTTTGCAAAGAGAGAGAGACGCGCCTAGGGCTTCACCGAGCTTTAGTTGAGTTTAGTCTCAACTGTGTTACTATTTAAAACAGTCAGAGAGGAAGAGCGCACAACATCTAGGAGATAAACAACCACAGGAACACACTTTGAAGTGAGACCGTGAGTGGTGTGGATACTCGTGGTCCTCTCCTGAGGCTGTGACTGCTTCACCAGGAGAGATGTGATCATTGTGTGACTTATTTAACACACAGACACACCTGCTCCATCCTCAGGTGGCGTTCCAAAAGACTGGATTGCTGAACGAAACAGTGTTTACCAGAGGCCAGTGGACTGCAAACAGGCAAGGGTGAAAATGGACTACCTGTGGGGGATTGTACTGCTGCTGTGGACGCTCGGCGCGCCGGACAGAGGAGCCGACGCTCAGAGAAGCAAGAACGACGTACCCCGGCTCAAACTCTCATATAAAGGTCAGTCACCTCCTGATTCGGCTGCTGATGGGGATTCTGGGAAAGGGAGAAAATCAGAAAATGATTCAGGAAGCTTAGAAGAGCAGAAGCTTTCTTGTCTGGAGTTGGCATACGGGTCCGGTTGCTTCTCAGAGATATTGCATTGATATGATTCACATGGTTTAATTATACATGGTTGGTCATTTTGAAAGATGTTTCTGAAAGGGGAGCTGGACTTCATATTGATATTCATGGACACATATGAATATTTGTGTGAATAACTAAAATATTAGAGTGGTGCTAGTGAAAGTGAAAATGTGTTGAGTTGACTAGTGCTGAGGGTGAAATTATAGATCAAAAAGTTGATTTTACCATTAGTGCAACCACACTTAAAAATATTGACTTGGGGAAAAAAACTGTTATTTTAAAGTACTGAAGCATTTTGTACAGTTTACAGTATTACATTTGAAGGAAACATTAAAGTTTAATTCTACAAGATACAGTATTATGTATCACACAATATAGGGTAATTAGTTCAGTTTCATGTGCAGATTAAATCAGGCATGTGTTGTTAAGTTTGTGCATTCACAGAGTCTGTGGGCTGAATGCGTGTGTCTGGATGCACAGGTGGGAATGTTTAAACTGCTGGCATTCATTGTTTCCCTGAAACACCTACACGTACAGTTCAATTGCCAAAAATACAGACTGGACTCTTTTTAATTTACATCCTGTACATTTTGTACACTTGGCCTTATGGATAGAGAGTTAGACTTGTAACCCAAAGGTTGTAGGTTCGAGTCTCAGGTCTGGCGGGAATTGTAGGTGGGGGGAGTTAATATCCAGCGTTCTCTCCACCCTCAATACCATGACTGAGGTGAGACCCTTGAGCAAGACACCAAACCCCCAACTGCTCCCCGGGCGCCGCAGCATAAATGGCTGCCGACTGCTCCGGGTGTGTGTTCACATTGTGTGTGTGTGTTCACTGCTGTGTGTGTTCACTTGGATGGGTTAAATGCAGAGCACAAATTCCGAGTATAGGTCACCATACTTGGCCACACGTCACTTAACTTTCACTTTTGAGTCTAACTTAATATCAGTCAATCATAAATGATCTACATGTGGAAAAGCCTATTTATTTTGCTGTTAAAATTATGCATGATTTGAATAGTGCTATACAAGCATTTTTTGAAATGATCAGAACAGACTTGTCCATTTTAGGGTCACGACCCACTGCTTGAGAATCACTGATCTATTATATTCTTCTCTGCATGTACTTTCCTCCACTTTTGTTGCTCAGCTAGAGTAAATTGTTTATAAGATTCCCAGTGTTTTGAGGGAGTGTGTTATGATAATTGCAGACTGTATAATGCAAGGTGGCTGTTTTTAACAGTGCGGTTTTGTTAAAACATTACAACTCTTCACATCCGATTGGCGTTCATGATGAAGTGAACTGTCAGGAGTGAATTCACAGTATGAGTGTTTAAATGCAAGAGCTCGTTCCTTCCTCCCTCTGTAATTAGAAAGAGACACAGATAGAGAGGTTTAACAGTCAGGGCAGATGGCTGTATAAAAGTGAGCCATTTCTCTCTCTGCCAGCTTTCTAATTGCACTGACAGCTCCTCATTAGCTGGCTGGTGGAAGCTGAGCTCTATATGAACCACGGTGTGTGACTGTCAGGCGACAGACGTGCTCGATCCAGCACGCACGCATGCACAAACTCACGAGGGGCTTCTTAAGTACCCAGAGATCTCATCTGCCCCAACACGTGCACACACACAGACGTCTGGAGCTGTTTACCGTATCAAACACTGACACCTACAGGCATACACACACTGTTTGTCTGGAAAACAATGAAGAAAGAGACAAAGAGAGATGGAGGGGAAATATGTATTTGTGTTTTGCACCTAGGGAGTGCGTGTGTGTGTGTGTGTGTGTGTGTGTGTCTGTCTGTCTGTCTCTCTCTCTCTCTGTGTGTGTGTGTGTGTGTTTGCGATGTACTCTAGGCTGATATAAGCAAACACGACTTGGTAAAATGCCAAGACTGATTCTAATATCCACCAGCACCAGAGCAAACTCAGACACCTGTGAACATTTTTCACCACAATCTGGCTGATTCATCCTTTGCTGAATTCTCATCAATTAAAATGAATGTGGCTGTTTGTAATTTATTTATTTATTTATTATTTATACGGCCCTACAGACGTATTTCCATAGAGAGTGTGTGTGTGTGTGTGTGTGTGTGTGTGTGTGTGTGTGTGTGTGTGTGTGTGTGTGTGTGTGTGTGTGTGTGTGTGTGTGTGTGTGTGTGTGTGTGTGTGTGTGTGTGTGTGTGTGCGTGTGCGCGTGTGCGTGTGTGGAGAGGAAGCCACCCGTGAGGAAGTCCTGACTGAACACTGGTGTTCCTCACAGGGATGTATCAGTGCCCCTCTGAGCTCAAAGTTTCCGGGGCAAGTTAACAATAACACCTTTACATAAATGTCAACTGGTGTGAAAAGAACAGGATAATGGATGTGGCTGCATTTTGTCTCAATTAAGTGGAAAATAAACAAGAGTAAATTGCTTTAGCTGTGTGTGTGTGTGTGTGGTGGAATAATGTTTTTGGTGTAAATCTATCCCATTCTGAAGTGAATGTTTCAAGACTGCTATAATCTCATGAAGGAATGAGAGAAGTTTTATTTCACTTTAATTAAGCTTTTAATCCACAAACACGCCAAGAATCTGGTGTTGGATTGCAGTTGCAGCATGTGAACTCTCCGTATCCTCTTCAGAAATAAAGCCGCAGCGTTAGAACACACACACCAAATTCCTGTGAAATGGAAAATATGTATGCCATAATACAGGTTTTCCCTTGGAAAGCAGAAAGTCATGAGAGAACTTGGACATGATTTGATTTCAGGTATTGTATTGCCTTTAGACCCTGTGGAAAGAGTTCAAACGATCAGGTACGCTAATAATCAGAACTCTGGATTTGATTAGATGGACATGCATGCTGTGATGAATGATCAAGTTTCGTCTGCACACACACACACACACACACACACACACGCACGTGTGCCCTGCAGAGCAGAGAGCACAGGCAGTATGTAGGGTAGAGAAGTTTATTTTTATCAGCCTCAGATGGGACTGTTCCTCTGCCTCCACCTTCCCTCCCCTCCTCGCTTGTGTTCTCAGATGTTTTTCCACAACAATAGATGGAGGGAAAGAGACAGAGAGACAGTCTCCGTGGTTTGAAGAGGCTGAGACTAGCTTTTCTCCTCTTTATACCGGCGAGGTTCAGATTAGCAGCATGTCTAAAGCCACTTCCTCCTGAGTGACTGCGTGCTGCTACTGTAGATTAACCACAATGCCAGGCAGGGGCGCCGTATGTTCTGGAATCTGACCCGTTTTTGTCCTGACGCAGCTAAAACATGATACACTACTGTTTCAGGTTTGAGTTTTTAAAGAAGTCTCTTATGAAGTCGATTATGCTCACCAAAGCTGCATTTATTTGATCTAAAATACAGTAAAAAAAAAAACAGTAATATTGTAAAAATATTATTACCATTTTAAATAATTTATATTTTAATATCTTTTAAAATGTAATTTATTCCTGTGATGAAAAAGCAGAATTTTTATTGTCACATGATCCTTTAGAAATTATTTTAAACGCTGATTTGCTATTGAAGAGACATTTTTATTATGCTGATAAATATTTTAGTTTGATTCATTTTTCTGGATATTTTTGATGAATAGAAAGTTGCCTTTTAAATCTTCTGTAGCATTATAAGTGTCTTTACTGTCAATTTTAATAAATGTTATGCAACTTTACAAAATAAAAGCATTAATTGGTTAATAAAAACCTTATTAAATGACCGCAAACCTTTGAAAGAGTGTATATAAAGCATAAAGATAACATTTATGCTGTTTTGTATTTTTATTTTGTCTGGTGAAGTTAGCATGTTGTGATTGTGCATGCTGCCGTTTTCTCTTAACTACAACTGGTCTCTTTTCCAATATGTTGAAATATTACTAATCATCTCAATTTAGTGACTCGGGTATCAAAATGATCTCTTTCCTAATCACAGCAATATCCAACAATAAATCTGCAGATTTCTTTTGTAGACTTTGTAAACAAACTTGCACTCACGAATTCACCCTGGAACTGAAATATTTCTGAAATGTGTTTCAGTATAAATGATGCTAGAGATTTCAGTGATTGATTGCTAAAGTTTTACATTTGATTAAATATTTAGTTACATCCTGGTAGATAGAACTTTAAACCCGTTCGGTGTTCCTTGTCTTTGTCTTTGCAGCTCAAATCCTTCGTTCTGAGAACCTGTTCCTCAGGGTGTTCTCAGGTAATCTTTAATAGATAAATAACTCTGGGCTATATGATAATTGCAGCTCATGCACTATTGATTCACATAGCAACTGTCGCTGAATCCTAAGTGAAACCTGCCAAGAGCAGTCACTTTTTGAGTCTTTACAGAGTTATGTGGCTGTGTGTAATGGATATTACAGAGAGAAAAAAATTACTTTTCACTATTTTACTAGTCAGTTAGATCACATTTTACACAAGATCAGGTTTATTGCTCCAGGTTGAAAACTTAATGTTCTCAGAAGTTATTTTATTACCAAACCCAATTAAATGCACTTCTCACACCTCGGCCTGATCACGCACTCAAAGACATGCACGATGAGCAGAATGATGTACTAATTGCATGATGTTCTATCTGTGGTATCTGATTTATGAGTTTGGAATGCCCTGGCAACCGTCTGGATCATAACACAGGCGTTAAAAATCTAAACATTACATCATGCTTTGTATTCAACTATTTAATGGAGAAAAAGTGATGACTGATTTGTTTAAATGATGACACAATTACAACAAATTCCCAATGTTTTAGAACATTCACACATTGGTACATACTGTACACAGACTATTTGTTCAAATGCAATGCTTTTCAAAAGTCGACAGTAATCAATCGCAGTTCATTTCCTCTCTAAAGTGAGTGTTTGTGATTGTGGATGGAGTCATTTTGCAGTTTAAGAGAGTGTTTGTGTGTTTGACTGCTGTATATGTGTGAATATTTTAATTAGACCTCTTCTCAGCACAAGTGCATTACGCAAGCAGACCCTTGACAATCTGATGAGACGCCGGTGTCCGTTGATGTTACACTCTCACGCAAAAGCACCAAGCGCACATAGTCACACGTGTACACCATCAGAAGCAGAAGTGAACATAAAGCACATCAAAAAAGAGAATGGAGAGAGTATGACCGCAACAATGACATAATTCAACAGATGCTTCTATGACAAAGTTCAGTGGAAACGCTCATTGCACTTTCAACCATTAATTTCCTCACAGTAACAGAAATATCTTGTGAAATATACGTAAAACCCTCCACAAAAGTCCTATACGCTGTTAACATTACACAATGCATTGCTTTTATAGGCTGTAATGTTCAATGATTTTGAAATAAAATAATGAATATATTGACAATACAAGCAAATATTGTACAATATAAATATATTATTTACATATTTGGTAACACTCTACTTAAATCCTTTATCTATAATGCATTATAAAGGTAGTTTTAATGCATTAATTATGCCTTATAGTGCACCTTACAAATCATTGAACAATCTCATGAATAATTGTAATACATTATAGCACTTATCAATGAATTGGTAAAGACTGCATTTTAAATTCTGTTATAATTGTTTATGGCAAGATATAATGTATTACAAAGCACATTATGAATAATTATAATGCATTAGATCCTTTAACAACCATTTATAATGCACTAATTTTGTTTTTCAGTTGTGAATAATAGTGCTCTGTTTTACACATTTTACCATGTTTAAACCAATTCCACAGATTTTTCCCCATAGTGAGTACAGATATAGGGGAAAAAACTTTTGTTTTCGTGAGGTTTTGGCTGAAATGACAGGGTTATAACAGAACATAACTGAACAGTTTTTATTTGAACAGACACCGTTTTGTCTTTGAAAAAGCCTGTGTGTTCTTGAGCGTTCACATAGAAGTGATGGTGAGATGAATTCCACGGTGTTTCGAGTGTGTCTGAGTGTATAAAAGGCATTCTGGGAGTTTTAAGTCATGGTGCCAAATGGAAACACCACAGCCACTCCAAACTCTCGTTCTCTCTTTCTCCTCTTCTCTAACTGACCTCTTTTAAGTCATCTCAACCTTAGTCTTAACATTTCTTCATTCTGGTCTTCTCTTCTCCTCTGTGGCACTCCACAGGTTTTGTCTTTCCTTTCTCACACTTTCCTTTCTCACACTTTCCTCTTTCACTCTTTCCTCTCGCCTGTTCTTCCTCTTTTTCCCCTCAGGCCCTTTGAAAACCCGTTCTGACATAGAAATAAACTATAAGTGTGTGAGTGTGTAGTTATGAAGATTTACATGATGCAAAATTGCTTTAAAATGTTATGTATTCCTTAATTTTATTCTTTCATTCACTTGTTTATATATATATGTGTGTGTGTGTGTGTGTGTGTGTAACGTGATTTTTTATCAATTCATTTGCAATTTTGGTAGGTAAGCAACAGGATAAAAAAAATTATGGATCCTAAAATGAATGTGGATGATTCTATTCCACTGTGTGTGATTAATCTGCTGTAGGGCCTGGTATCGAGTTTGATACTTTTTAGGCACCGACCAAATTGCCTCGATACCATTGAGTATTGAAAAACATCTTGTCGTTCGGTACCACATTTCGATACCTAAGGGGGTAATCTCATCAACGTCAGTGAGGCAATAAGCCTGCAGCACTGCTTGTGTTCGACTAGAAGCGATGCGGCACAGATTGATCATTGACATCTGCGAGAGCGATTCGAAAGCGTACGGAGCAGTCTGCTCTCTATATCGCACGCTTTTGTTTAGTACACTGTCTACACACAGACTGAAGCGCGTGACGCTCACGGTGACTTCAGCGTCTACTATCTCCCTAAATGAGGACATACATGAACAACATCTCCAGAACTGCTCTGAGAGTCACATTATGAGCATTTTACCATTTGATTAGAGTAAACTAGCCAAATATACACACAGAACCGTGAAGCTATTCATGGCAACCCGTCAAAATAAAAGTTTGATTAAACTTGGAAGACACTGCGGCAGAGAATGTACATACTGCTACTATTAAAATTATTATAACTTAATTTTTTTAAGTAATGATCACACAACATTTCTTCTTTGTTTTAATTATAATGCATTTAATTTATAGATAAATGAAATTAATGTTTTATGCCTTCATTTGAAAACCAGATACAGAACACAGAATTTCTGAGGAAAAAGAAAAAAAAATCATAAGCCTATTTTAAGAATACATTTGAATAAACTAAGCTGTTTTATGCTTTCAAATACTTAGACACACATAATTTAATAATAAAACATATGGTGAAAGAAAATAAAACACCCACTTATGTGACATTAAAGACTTCAATTTCTTGAAAGGAACACGCACTAGTGTAAAGGTAGCCTAACAGATGTGTCAACTGAAAACTATTTGAACTTTATTAAAACTATTTACACTGATTTATTGTGTTGGATATATTTTGTTCCTGATTTCATAAAATTGGTATCGAAAAAGGTATCGTTCAGGAACCGGTATCGAACTCAAGGTATCGGTATCGAACATTTTTTAACGATACCAGCCCTAATCTGCTGCAATTTTTTTCCTTAACCTAATACAACCTAACACACACACACACACACACACACACACACACACACACACACACACACACACACACACACACACACACACACACACACACACTCACACACACACACACACACACACACATTGGTTACAATAATTGTCCAAACACTTCCATATTTCTCAGCTGCTATTAATGTCCCTCTGGAGAGCAATTTAAGTGTGACGGCAGGGAAAATCTTACTTCCCTTAAGAACAAATGCTGTAATTACAGCTTGCTGGTCCTGTCGCACATTTTCTGTTTTCTTTAACGTGGCTTTACACCACACACCAACTAACAGAACAAACTTAAGAGTTATATATGATAGACAAAGACCCAGAGTTAGGTATGCGTGTTGACTGCTAGATGCTGACTCTGACAAAACTTTAGATTTTTTAAACAGATTCTATCATCTTTTACCCATCCTTATACATGTTCCAAACCTGCCAAAAATATCAGTTAAGAGATGTAAACTCGGGGAAAAAGTACCAGAGCTGTGACTGGGGCTGTATTCTTTCAACGGACATGAATTTGAGCTATCCAAGTACTAATATGCACTTTTAAGCTACTAATAGCACTCGTTTGGAGTACATAAGATACAAAGGTATACTTTTTGAAGGGTACTGCCCAAGTGACAAATTTTTTTGTAAGAGTATATTAAAGATGTAAGGGATCCTGTTCAAAGTGTTTTTCCATACAGCTAATGCATGACAAGTCCTCCAAAAAGGACGTGATAGCCAAAAAAATAAATGTTCCATACAACTAAAGCACTTTATTCCCAGTCGTCTGAAGCAATATGATAGGTTTGTTTGAGGAACAAACCAAAATTGTCAGTCATTATTCACTGAAAATCAACTAGTCTTCAGATATCATCTTTGCATGCACATTTTCTAATTTGAATGTAAAGATAACTCAAATTCTAGTCTGTTCCTCACAGAAAGCTACTGCATGTCTTCTGAAGACTTGGTACTATTACTGTGCTTACTTGTGGCTTGTCAGTTGCTGTTGAGTGAAATCTGGGCATGAGTAAATTAAGACAGAAACGTCATTTTTGGTTAAGCTATTCCTATAACAAACATAAAATAAGAAATATAGCAAATATTTTAAAGCTAACTGAAACAAATGTATGTTGATTGTTTACTCTTGCTGGCTTGTTTTTTCAACTCTTTGCTGTGTAGATAAAAAAAACAAAGGATAAAAGCAAAATCTACAAACAAATGTCTATAAGTATCCATGAGCACCGCCAGCTTTCCCAGCGGTCTTATAGCCAAAGCACAGTCACATGTCTCACACATAATAGAGCTGAGCTGTTCGCTGTCAGAGCCAAGGTCCATCTATCTGTCTCCTCCTCAACCATATAACTCTAAAAAATGAGGATGAGGTCAGAAAGCATCGAGTTTTACGCATTGAGGTCCATATTTGAAGCTCAGCATATGGGTGTTAATGTTTCTGCCAGCTTTTGCTTTTGAAGGAGACCCAATAAATCCAATATACTATATTCACTTTTTCCCACAGAAATGTTGGAGTCCAACAACCTGCTCACTTTCAACGGATTGGCCAACAGCTCTGCCTATCACAAGTTTTTATTGGACGAGGAGAGAGGTCGGCTGTTTGTGGGGGCCAAAGACCATGTGCTGTCCTTCAACTTGGTGGACATCAATCTGGACATGCAACTGGTAAGAAGAGGGTGTTAAAACAGCTATTATGACAATCAGGATAGCATTAACCAATTTAGATGATCAGCATCGCACATGGAAAATCATTCAAATGAAATTGATGTAGAGTTGCTAGTTGTAGGGTAAGTTGTCTGAATGACTACTCAACTACTTGGTTGTAGGTAATCCATGCATAATTAGATCTATCAGACACATAACAAACAGAGACGGATGACCAGAGTATTTCTCAAAGAATCTGATGAAGTCTGACAGTAATTGTCTTGGAAAGGATGTTTTGATTGTGATTTCATGATTTTTTTGTGATTTCTCAGAAGTCACAGTTAGCATGTTAAAACTGTCTGCACGCTAAATCCTTTCAGGGATGTTGTGTCTCAAAAGTCGTCCATTTTAAACGCCACAGCTAACAAATTAAAGCTCAAATACTTCAAATATCCTGTGCTTAAAATCTTACACAATTCCAATTTGGTGTTCCTGTCAAAAATGGCTAGCCTTTAATATGTTTCATTGTGCTATATTATCACCACATTTTAGAGGCAATCTTTTTGTCAACTTGTTTTCTTTAAGTTAGCACAGGTTTTGTATTTCTTTTTGGAACTGATAATAGTTGGTCTCATTGATCTGAACTTTTGCTCCTCGGTTTTTGAGTGAAAAACGTATTAATTGTGGATCATTTTGGCAATATGTACCCTAATACTGAGGTGTATACTTTCAGATCAAAGGGGTCTACAATTAATCCTATTTAAATGAGAAATACGAAACCTGTCATAATCGACAGAAAACAAGTTGATAAAAAGAGTCCAATATTTGGTAATATAGCATAATGAGAAATTGAAAAGCATTGTACATGCTTTATTATACGTAAAAGTTATATTTAAAATAGCTGTACTTGCTACTTAAACATACATGGTCTCTTTCTCTCGCTCTCTCTCTCTTTCTCTTATTCTCTTGTTCTCTCTCTCTCAGTCTTATACACACAAACATGAACACATCAGCACACAGGGGGATCTGTTTCCAGTGAAAAGAGTATGAATATTTCAGGGCAAAGCTGTCATACTGATCACATAGAGTCAGGCTGAGAGCTGCTATCCATTCACCTGGATAAATAATGAACAAAAAAAACGTAGAAAAGTACAGACAAATGGCACCAGGGCAAAACCACAGCCCACTTTAACCTATATACAACTTTATAACCTTTACAGAACAAAGGTAATATAAATATTATCGAATGAGGAAGCACTGGATATATAAATAATTTATCCTGAATAATTTACTTTAGTCAGTTATCTCACTTACATTGTAAGAAGCTGTTTTATAGAGGTTTTTCCATTGGTAAATTGTCCCATTATAAAACAAAAAGGAGGTCAACTAATTCAGTTAGTGTCAGGAATAGTGACACATACTATGGCACTTTTATAATGAAGGCAACATGTACCGCTACCAAAGAAAACGTTCTTCCTCCATGCAGTGAATATTCAGTTCTGTACTCTGTCTCTTTCTCTCACTTGGAAACACTGAAACACAATTTCACTCAGCGCTTATCTGATCAGTGTTCACATGTTCACAGCCATCAGACATGATCTCCATTCCAGCACATTGAACTCTCTCTAGACACGCTGTGACAGCAGTCCCACGAAACCTCGTTCTTCCCATTAATACAATGTCATTACTCTTTCCACCAAAGACCTCTGACATGATTCCTAGGATTTACACAACACATCTGGAAAGTTGTGTCTAGACTCTGGCTAATGCTATAGCTAATATTGATGTATACAGATTTATGTTAGAGAATGAAGTATACGTTTCGGGAGTATGAAGTATACGAGTTTTGGGACAGGCATATTTTTAGGAAGATTTTGATGATTATGCATATTCACCATTTTGGGGTGAAATTTTGTTTTACGAAGTACAAGTACATATGGTTTAACAAACTAGAAATTAGAATAAACAAATGTTCTGACCATTTTGGGTCAGTAAGTTATGTATTTATTAAATTAATACTTTACTTTTATTTAGCAAGGATGCATTACATCGGTCAACCATGACCTTAATATATTTATAATATTACATATGTATAATGTTACAACTAGTGCTGTCAAATGATTAATCATAATTAATCATATCCAAAATAAAAGTTTTTGTTTACATAATATATGTGTGTGTACTGTGTATATTTATTATGCATATACAAATACACACACATGCGTGTATCTATTTTGAAAATATTTACATGTATTTGCATGTCTATATTTATTTTCATATAATTTATATTATAAATTAATATATGAGCATAACATATTTTTCTGAAATATATGCATGCATGTGTGTGTATTAATATATGCAAAATAAATATACACATATATTCTGTAAACAAAAACTTTTATTTTGGATATGATACATCGCGATAAATCATTTGATAGCACTAGTTACAATATATTTCTACTTCAAATAAATGTGTTTTTCCCCTTTCTCCATTAAAGAGTCCTGAAAAAAACAGTTACACAAAATTTTAAAAATAATAAGCAGTTCAGCTATTTTTAACATTGTTAAGAATAATAATTATTTGTTATTATTTTACTGAAGGACTGTCTTGTGTGATTATGTGATTTTTTCCCTTTTCATCACTAAACATGTTGCAATACATTTTGAAATTAATTAACATATAATATATTACAGTCATCAGTGACCTTAATGTGATATTTGTGTATTGCATGCTGGGAGATTCAAATCGTAATATTGTCCTGATAAACTTGTTGCTATGGTATAGTGTGAATTACAGCTGTTTTTGTAGTTTTAACCAATATTATGTGGATAAATATGTAAGGTTTATTTACTTGCTCAAAACAAGTTGGTTGCTACAGTGGGTCTCTAAAGGTTAATAGACAACAAGAAGCATCCAACAAAGGATGTCCCAGTATCCTTTCTCCTTTAACTTTCTCTCTCTCTCTGACCGGTAGATATCCTGGCCTCCTTCACCTTCTCGACGAGATGAATGCAAGTGGGCTGGGAAGGACGTCCAGGTAAGTGCTTCTCTTTCACTTTGTTTTTTTCTCCCATCCTCTCTCTTCTGTCCTCTCCACAACCCTGAGATCTGTCGGATAGACCTCACTCATGCACTGAACTACTTGTTTGTCTGCACTGTTCCAATTCTCTCTGCTTCATCTCTCATATGTCTCGCTTTGTAGTATATGCATGGTTGCTATAACTTTATAATTAGATCGGCATAAATGAATACACAAAAATCTGTTGCTTTGAACTGAGCGATTACCTGACCTAATGTTTTACAGATTTTTTAACATCGATAGTAATAAGAAGTGTTACCTGAGCAGCACATTAGAATGATTTCTGAAGGATTGTGTGACGACTGGGGTAATGATGCAGAAAATTCAGCTTTGCATCACAAATAAATTACATTTTAAAATTCTTTAAAACAGAAAACAGTAATTTTTAATTGTAATAATATGTCATATATTTTTAATCAAATAAATGCAGCCTTGGTGAGCATGTGAGAGTTTGTATAAAAACCCCAAACACTTGAGCAGAGGTGTATGTTTGCATAGTACGACAGCTTTTAAAAGAGCTACAATTTTTTCCATTATATATGTATTTTATTGAAAGTAAATGTAATATTTGAGAGAGATCCAAAATCAAGACACGATTGGTTTGCTTTTGACAAGAACCGCTCATTCTGAGAAGGTAAAGCTGAGCTGGTCTGTCATCCGTCTTTTGCTTTCACTAACAAAGTTGAAGGTTTCTCTCAGAAAATCAGTTCACCAGATGTCAGTGGAAGAATGAATAAAAACCAAATCACTGAATTCTGGGACAATGGTGTGTAAACACTTTCCAGGCTGGCTGCCATTTGCTCTCATAAATCCCATCTCAGATCCTGCCCGAGGCGCTGCCTTGAACACATAGAGCCATAGAAAGCGGCCCTCTGTGCTGTTAGCATCATAAAGAAACTATAAGGTCGGTTGGGTTTCAATGGCGCTTATTTGAATTGCAATAACATGCATTGTGTGAGATTTTGATGTAAACATGGTTTCGATCAATGGCGGGTGCTCACTGAAAGATGGCTTTTATGTGAAGAGAGGGGTGCTGGTGAAAAGAGACAGATTGACTGAGGCTTGTTCTGCTCAAAGAGAGGTTGACTCAAGCTTGTTTGAAGTAAGTGGGACCATGTCAATTTAGAGGCCCTTTTGAGAGCCAATGAAGATAGAAAACTGCTGGTCCTGTTGAAGGATCTCAGCCACAATTTGTAAGAAACAAAAAGAGAGTTAGATCAATGCTTCACAAAAACATCCATTTATATTGGTGGTGGTGCTGCGTGTTAGGTCAAATTAGACAAGTGTTTAATTAGAAGTGTTTAAATTAGACGTGTTTGAATTAATCTGTGGATTTTGCAATAAATAACTTTAACATAAAATTTGCATTTATTAAAACAATAATATGCATTTCATTGTATTCAAAACATTTTGTTTGATAATTTTTTGTAATACATTTTATTTCATTCAAGTGTTTTAAATGCATTTGTACTTAGAAATAATAAAATTTAGCATTAAATATTGACATTTGAAAAAAATAAGTCAGCTAAGGCTTGGTCAAAACCAATAACATGGACAAAGCAACTTTTTAGCATTTTAAATACTGTTTTCCTATTGGTTACTGAGCAATTTCACTTTCAGACAATGTGTATAGAATAGGGATGGGACGATTCCCCGATTCACTCGGTGCATCAGCAAAAAAGAGTTCATGATGCGATGCATCGGTTTAAAAAGTGTGCATTGGATACAAGTTGGCATTTGTATAGCGATGCATTGTTTCCAAAATATTTGCATCGGTAAAAAACTATTTATTTATATATAATTACTAGTGGATGCGCTACACTTTAATTGTTAGAAAGCAACCAATATTTTATATGTAGATGATTTCTACTCTCTAAACTGAATCTCATGTGCGTTCTTTCATCAGAGACCTTTTGTTTTCCTCCGTGCATAACTTACATAACACAAGTATATTTTGAATCTGTAAATGTTAGAAAGTCATGCAAATATATCCATTTTGCTGTCAGGAGTGTGCTTACGCGAGTGGATGAGCGCTGCTGAGCGCATGCGCACTAAACAGACGGAGCGCAATAATTCTGAGTCAAATATGCATTATATGATCGCAGTCCTAATTACTAAGCTCGGATGAGTTAATATGTGTTTCTTTTAGCAGTTAAAATTTAGTTTTAATTTAGTGATTTTAACTTTTAGTTTAGTGATTGTTAATGCTTTAAAGAGCAATGTTAGATTGTAATGTTCTAATGCTATCTGTTCTAAATATAAAAGGTACATCTGTTAAAAAACCAGAGAGAAAGGCTGTATGGTTATGATAATATGTTAGAGGGTCAGTGGTAATATCATTGCATTCCTATTGGTCAGTGAGCTCAGCTTTAAAGTTTGCCTTAAGTATACTTTAGCCTGAGAGTTTGCCTGCCCTGAACCAGGTTAGCTTTCCAGCATAAGTAGCCACAGTTACAGAGTAATTTAAATGTAATCTTTGTTTAATTTGCTTTATGGAACCAAAGTCTTTGACAGTGAGTCAGACTAACTGAAATAAGCCTGGCCTATTTGGTAAACTTGTTTTTTGAAACAGGCCTCAAGGCGTTAGAAGTCAGAAGTGAATTTATGATTTGCTGTCTGTCTGAAACAAAGAAATTAAAGCAATCATATTTTGTCCATTGCATCGTATTGCATCGAATCGCATTGTGTTGAATCGAATCGCACTGCATTATAATGGGGTGAATCGTATTGCATCGCCTCTCTAGCTGCTTCATATGTATCTTCAATGTATCGTATCGTAGGCTGTGCATCGAGATGCGTATCGCATCGGGCTCAGTTATGGAGATGAATATCCCTAATATAGAAGTAACAAACCACTGTTAAGAAAATGAACCAGAAATACACTGAGTGGAGAGCTTAAACTTTAATTAAAACCTTGCATTTTTGTCTTGATGAAGGTGTGTGCAGAAACATGTCAGTTTAAATTAAGTCTGAGTTATCCAATGAACAGATGTTTGCTGGTTGCTGGGATAAATCACCATACAAATGAGTTACATATAATTGTCGAGGTATATTAAGGTGGGATAGGAGGTTGGAGAAATATAGCTAAATTAAAATGTCAGTCAGTCAATATTGATGGAGTAGAAAAAGCCAAATCTTTGAGTCACATATTATACGTTGTCGTACTTTTCTGTAAACCTTTTCCACATCAGATGAGTCACTTCAGTCTGTTCCAGATGAGACTTGCTCAGACACGTGGCTTTAACACAACCGAGTGGCTTCTGAACACATGCATGCACATTTCCGCAGGCAAAATCCCTGCTCAGATGCTATAGTGGAGCTGACACACACACACACACACACACACACACACACACACACACACACACACACACACACACACACACACACACACACACACACACACACACACACACACACACACACACACACACACACACACACTAACCCTGAGAGTACAGGCCACTGGGGAGCTATGGACACCTATAACAGGATTTCCCTGTTAATGCACTAAACACCCTGCTGAAAAACAACTCCAGCTGTTGTAATATTTTCCTTTTTATAAAGCGCTTTGTGGGAGCATGTTGGTCAGCTGTGCTGCTCTGTGTAGAATTCTGCTGCAGGAGTTTGATGAATACAGAAATGACATAAACAGAGGAACTACGCAATATTAAAGAACATGAAATGATTGGGTTAGTCCACAGATTCCAGCATAACAATCTAAGGAGATCAAACACATATTGTCATGCAACATAAACCTATGAGTGAACCCCTATAATATTATTAGTGAATGTATAAAGTCAGTTCCCCTCAAGTGCACACAGTTGTCCTAATCACAGGTTTAGGTCACCACAATAACTGTGTTTCACTAGGTATTGAAAATCAGAAAATAAACATACTTCATCCATCTTCACTATTGTTCAAAAGTTTAATTTGTTTAAAAGTTTAAGTCCACAAGTTTAAAAAATATATATTGTTTTAGTTTGATCATAAATACAATAAAACAGTAATATTGTAAAATATTACTACAGTTTAATATAAATATATATATATATATATATATATATATATATATATATATATATATATATATATATATATACATATATATATATATATATATATATACATACATACATAGAGTATATAGAATGTATTTTAAAATGTAATTTATTCCTGTGATGCAAACTGAATTTTCAGCATCATTACTCCAGTCTTCATGTCACGTGATCAATCAGAAATTTGAATATGCTGATTTGCTGCTCGAAAAATGCTGACATTCATATATTAAGTGTGTTCAAGTACTTTCTTGGGCCACTGCATGTGTCTGTGTGCGTGCGTGCGTGTGTGTGTGTGTGTGTGTGTGTGGGTGATAAGCTGCGTCTGTCAGCATTTGTTGACACAGATGGCATGTGTTTATTTATCTAAGAATTTAGTGACCACTGTGAATCAAGAAATATGGATACACCACAGATTTAGTTTGCTTTTCTCTCTGTCATGTTCAAGGTGTTGTTTTGGATGTTTCTTTTGGTAAAATATTGGCTACATCAATATAAATGCTGTTTTCTGATCATTGATTTATGCTGTTTTGTTCTCTCTCTCTGCAGAAGGAGTGCTCAAACTTCATAAAGGTGCTGCAGCCGTTTAATCAGACGCACTTGTATGTGTGTGGAACAGGAGCCTTCCATCCCGTCTGTGCTTATGTGGAAGTGGGCAAACGCCCAGAGGTAAATCCATCCCACATCAGTTATTCTGTCACAGTTTATTGGGGATTCTGTTTTACCAAATTATGTAACTTTTGATTATTTAGATGCTTTACTTACTTGGACAACACCTAAAAATGATGCTAAAATTTTTCGAATCACAGAGTAGCCTAGAAATCTGATAGAAATTTGATAAATGTTTCATTGTAGATTGTCATTTGCACAGAGATAAATTTTGTGCTCGTTTCTATCCAGGACAACATTTTTAAACTAGGGTCGTCAAGCTTTGAGAATGGCCGTGGAAAGAGTCCCTATGACCCCAAACTACTGACTGCTTCCATGCTGATCGGTGAGTGATGCTGAATATGAACAACTGATTTTCTGGTTAAGATTTAACTTCATTAGGGCTGCCCCCAATAGTCGACTAATCGTTAGTCGCCCAGAAGAGGCTTGGTTGACCAAAATTGTATTAGTTGCTGAAAACAAAATCCATATAGGTGAAGTCACGCAGATAACGGCTGGTCTATGGTAATGCAGGACATCTAAACGCTCACTTATCTTCTGAAATATGCAAGTATTAGCAACATAACATGGCCGCTCAATCTAATGTTGCTAATGATGCTGTTCAAATGTCTGTGTGGAAGCTGAACAGTAGCGTACACTGAAGGACAGATGGAGGCGCCGGTGCACTCACTTGCTCTTAAAATACTCCATCATTTTTGGTCATACAGATAATACATCTTTCAAATCTGTAAAGACGCTATGTTTATTTGTGTGCACTCAACAAAACGTGCTTTTGTAAAATAATGAAAGCAAACAGGATGCGCTTTCTGCCGCCTCGGTCTGTGAACTTGAGCATGAAACTCTGTGTATCTTTGCCTTACAGACATTACAAATATATATCTATATAGAGTGAAATATCTGCTTTCAAATGAACCAATTCAAATGGAAAACAAATATTCTCAAATTATGTAATCCGTGTGAAACATACATACAGGCGCATCCCCTACTGTGGAGATGACGAGTCATTGTCACCGAATTCATCTCTTAAACCGAAACTAAGAAAGCATTTGTTTATCAGTGAAATATTAAAATGTTAATGCAGCCTCTTTACTTTGTTTTCCTGACACATTCATAATCATAGCTTCTGCGTTGGGCTGTGGTAAGTTTTATGCGTGCGCTTGAGCGCTTATTAGGCTTTGTAGGCAATTAAAGGCTCATTATAATGATTTAAATGGTTTATTAATAAATGTGCGATTAGTCAACTAATTATTCAAATGAACAACTACTAGTCAACCAGAAAAATCCTTAAACTTCATTGTAATCCTAGAAGTCAGAGTTTAATTTGAATGGTCTTAAAACGTTTGTACAGGTAGATGTATTTTATATAAACTAAAAAAAAATAATAATAATTTTACATGGGTGGTGTAAAGTCACATGGCTAGATTAATTACCCGCTCTGAAAGTTTGATTAGATTTGATTGGATTAAACTCAACTTTATTGTCATTGTGTAGGTTATAATAAGAACAAGCAATAGGTTTCTGGTACCATAATGCAAATGAAATGCACAGAGAAGACAAAAAAGTAAAGATAAATATAGTTATCTATTTTAATATGTTCATTTATTCAGGACTGATTTATTATCATTTCATGTTACTTTATTGTTTTAATAATAATACAATTTATTATTATAATAATAATAATACTATACATATTTAAAAACTGCTATATTTAATTTAATTTAATTATTCTTTTTTTTATGTGTATAGTTTGTTCAGTGGGGTCCAAATATAAGACCACTTTGAACAACAAATGATTCAGAATCTAGTTTAAATATAAATAAATGGAAAGTAAATTTTATTGTTATTGATGTTACATTTTGAATTCAACTTTTGACTCAAATATGCTGATAATATAGTTTTACAGTGCATTTGCTTGTTTTCTCAATAGCAGTTATTATGCTTCACTTAGCTATTTTGTTTGTCACTCTGAGAAATTAATTAAACTTTAAACAGAACATAAAGCAGATCTGGGTAGTTAGAGAAAAATAAAACAGGTCTGTGTTTGTGTATTTGGTGAGTGGCAGTGCATAATCCGAAGTGTGTTTTGCTCTGGTTCATGTGTTCTGAATGGAAACTCAACACCCTTGATTAATGCTCTCTCTTCGAGGATGACCAGTGCAGACTGTTCCTCTGGTTTTGTGCTTTACCTGCAGAGCTTTCTACTGTTAAATCTCTCATCTCAGATTAAAGGTCACTCATGACACACACACACACACACACACACACACACACACACACACACACACACACACACACACAGTCCTGTTCTCTCACGCCATCCTTGAGTGTGAAATTGCCTGCGAGTGTTGACTGTTTCACCTCTTTGAGTCTTCACCTGAGCCGTTATTAAAGTATACAAAACCCAGACTGGACTAGTCTCCTGACATTTCTTTCTTGCCATCCATATTGATCTCACATCAACTATCATAAGTACGAGCTTTAATTAGTGCTTTTGATCATCAGATGGGGAACTCACAGCAGCACGACTCCAGATGGCTCAATGGTGAGACAAAAATACATATTTACACACAGCTTCGTATATATTTTAAATGAATACAAACAAATAAAAATACTATGTACACAGACACTACCGTTCAACATTTCCTATGTTCACCAACAATGCATTTATTTGAAAAATGCAGTTAAAACAGCAATTTGTGCAAATTTATTACAGTTTAACAGTTTCATATTTTACTATATTTTAAATGCAATTTATTTCATTTGTAGCAAAGTTAAATTTTTAGCAGCCATATACTTCAGCCTCCAGTGTCACACGATCCTTCAGATTCATTTGAATATGCTGATTTGCTGCTTTTAATGTTGAAAACAGTTGTGCTGCATAATATAAAAAAATTAAAATAAATCAGGATTCTTTGATGAATAGAAAGTTCAAAAGAGCAATATTTGTTGAAATATAAATATTGTAAATATTATAACATTTAAACATATAATAATTGTGAAATTATTTCTCACAACATGACTTTATATGTCACAACATAATGCTACTTCTTATTTACAACTTTACTTATTCTAAAATTTAATAATTTAATTACAATTTTTATTCTGTTGAAACAGACAGTTATATGTGTGAGAGAAACAGAAACTAGAGGAACTGGATTTTTAATCTCTATCTGAAACTTAAAAGTTATCAAATGTCATTACCTCACATCTTGTGTGCTAGCATGTGTGTCCGTAGACATCTGATGGAATTAGGATTATATAAACACAAAAAGGGTAATTTCCAAAGTAACAATTAAAGATTAAATGAATGCCTTTGGCTCCAGTGAACAAGTCTTGCGTCATAGGAGTGTGTGCATGTGCGTGTGTGTAGATGTGGTGAGGTGACTGTGTAGGTCAATATGAGTTGGTGCTACAGTAATGTCATGTGTGATGTTTGTGATGTGGCTCTTGGACTTCTGTGAATACAGCAATAACTCTGAATAACCATGAAAAACAGGCTGTGAAGAGCTGGGGCTCACGACACTGTAATGTACACTTAACATGTCACTAAGACACACACACGCATGTAAATTTGAGGGTCAGACCCATTCAACTAAATGAACAATAAAGCTTAAAATGAAATCTAAAACTGTCAGTATTCTTGCTGTTAAAGTTATTGGTCCACACTATTTTTGTTGTATTATGTAATTTTATTCTTTTGTGTTAATGTTTTATTTGTTTTTCCAGATCCTAGATTTATCAGTGTGCATCTCATCCCAGAGAGTGACAACCCTGAAGACGACAAGATCTATTTGTTCTTCAGAGAGAACGCCATTGATGGAGAACAAATCAGCAAAGCCACACACGCCAGAATCGGACAGCTGTGCAAGGTACAGATGCACTTCACACATACATACACCAAAGGACCACAAATACATGACTCCACGGGCTGGTCCACACGCACTTAAGCTCAGAAAACTGGAGTTATCAGATATGTTTCAGCTTTGCCCCAGATTCAACCTAGGATCATTGAAAACATATGCCTCTGCCTATATTTTTGCAAACCTCCAACCTCAACACTTCTACCATTTGTATACATATTTGTAACTCATGCATTTTGAAGTTTGCATCACATAACCAACTCCAGGTGTATGGCTTTCTGATGTAGTAAACTTGTTCAGTAGCACACCTGGTACAGCATTGCACTTGCACTGCAAACGCTTAGATATGAATCTTGGGAAACAAGTATCATGCCAGTAGAGATAAAAGTCTTAGAAGTGAGCATGAAAATGAAAATGTTGCTTTAGCAAATATGATTTTACCTCATGTTTGCTTTTATTATCACTATCGATAAAACCTAACGTTGTGAAAATCTACAAGAAACTATGTGATATAATTTAGCAAAAATGTCGCCATAAGCATCTTTTGCCAATATTTTTCAAATCTGATGATGCCATATTGAAATCTCGGACTTTGTTGATATCTTGGCTAATTTGAGGACAGTTTAGGGCTCTTTTTCTCAGAAAAATACTTCAAGAAACAGAATACTGTTTCCATTTAATCTTGTAGTCTAGAGGAGATGATTGAGATATTAACTAGATCTCATTTGTGGTTTCTCTTTACTACGGTAATCAAACAAACAGGTGGATGGCTCCGCCAGTGTTTTTGCATTTGCTTCACCCCTGTTTTGTGCTTAACTGCATAACTGCTCTCACCCCCCACCGTGAAAATGAAGAGATGCCTAAAATGTCACAGGAGCCATCGGCCGAGAGAACAAAGACTGCTCTGTGGAGAAAATGTGAGACTTTGGCAGACACGCTCAGCTCAAGTGCGAGTCTACAGCTTAAAGTGGTAGAAAGGTGTTCTCAATTACAGCTCGCTCGGTATTCCGGTATGACTGGAATCCTACCTTCACCAACGCAGACAATTGTCTTATTATGCAGAGTGTATGTTTAGTTTATGCAACACATTTTCCAGCCCTGCTAATTAGAGCTGATCAATCCACAGTAAAGGAGATTGTTTATATTGCTCATGTGTTTCACATGCCGACTGCCAGGTTTTAAGTTTGTAGATATATACGCATACATATACACACATGCACACACCTCTTTAAAATGAATGAATCGTCAATAATCATTCTATAAATAAACGGTGTTTGTGCTGAAGATGTTATTGGTTTTGAGACTTTTATGTTGTAGTTAATATATCATTCTTTAAATGGGTCATGAATTGAGAAACCTATTTTCCTTGATCTTTTGACATGTTAGAGGTCATTGTACTATAAAACACTGCACGTTTCAGAACTCAAAACGTCCTTGTTAGTCTAAAAACAGCTTTTATTGAAACCAAGCATTTGATTTATTACGTAATGGAAATGAATACATTTGCACAAGACTGGCTGTTTATTTTCAACTACGTGAATACGTCTCAGTAGAATTCTCTTCACAATTACTTCATCTCAGCAGCTGTTGTAAAAAGTTTGAAAGGTGTCTTAAAAGAGACACAGGGTAGAACATAGCCTTTTATTTGTTAATTGAGTTTTTAAGTGGACATTTTTACATTATGAAATACAATTCTATTCATGATCCCTTTAGTCATATTTTAATAGGAATGAAGATTTTGTTTGTGCTATGGAAATGAAAAATCCCTTAAACTGAATTGTCTCTATTCACAATTAAATTTGATTTGGCCATGCCCCACAAAAATGCATAAAGATGGTATTCTGGGAAGTGAAATATTCATCCACACTATTCCATAAATATTTAAACTGTTTTAAACTACTTTTGTTTCCTTTTTAAACTTTCAAATTCAGATGTCACTTTAAAATACATAAGATGAATTGAAGATGAGTTTTCTTTGATTTTTATTTGTTATAAGAATTTATTTGAGTTTCCTAATTTAACTTCCTTAAATTTCGTATTTGAATATAAATTCTATTTTCAGTTTTTACCTCAATTCAAATGGTATTTAAAAGGGATTCTGTTCAATTCTGAATGGCACGCTGTCCTTCTTAAAAAAAAATGTGGCTTACACATCGTCTTGTCTGAAGTAAACATTAAGTGAAATGATACAAGTCCGTTTTAATTTGTCCCTGACAGAATGATTTTGGAGGCCACAGGAGTTTGGTGAACAAATGGACCACCTTCCTGAAGGCCCGTTTAATCTGCTCCGTTCCTGGCCTGAACGGCATCGACACACACTTTGATGAACTACGTAAGTGGCCCATGCTATGACCATCATATTTTGCTGTTCATCTTAATTTTGGCATATTTGGTTGACCACTCACTAAAACTTTTTTGATCTTTTTCAGAGGATGTTTTTCTCATGAGCTCCAAGGATCCCAAAAACCCTATTATCTATGCTGTGTTTACAACATCCAGGTATTAAAACATCCAATTTACACTAAATTCCCTTTTCACACTTAGCCTGAATTCTTATTCTGTCTTTTGGTATTCAGATCTTGATAATTGTGTCTTAAGTCTCTGAAGGCAAAGCTGTCAAAAAACTCATAATTGCTGTTTCTCTGGTTTACAGCAATATCTTTAAGGGCTCAGCGGTGTGTATGTACAGTATGGCAGATATCAGGAGGGTGTTTCTGGGCCCCTATGCCCACCGAGATGGACCCAACTACCAATGGGTACCATTTTTGGGTAGAGTGCCGTATCCAAGACCTGGCACGGTAAGACGGCCAATCAGTGCTGATGCCTTTTTACATTTCACTTTTCAAATTAAAGTGACTTGCCTGCTTGGATTTGAACACAAGCTCTTCTGGATGTTGACAGTGCCCCAGCAAAACGTTTGATGGTTTTGAATCAACAAAGGACTTTCCTGACGATGTTATCACATTTGCCAGAAGCCATCCTGCCATGTACAACCCTGTGTTCCCCATCAACAACCGTCCGATCATAATCAAAACCGATGTTGACTATCAGTTCACACAGATAGTGGTGGACAGGGTGGAGGCAGAGGATGGACAGTATGATGTCATGTTTATTGGCACTGGTGAGTGGAATAAAGCTTTTAAATAATTTGTCATTTTTTAAACCATATAATGTATGTAACATTCAAGTTAATTGTGTTTTTTTTCTGCCGTAGACATGGGCACAGTCCTTAAGGTGGTTTCTATCCCCAGAGGAACATGGCATGATCTTGAAGAAGTCCTGTTGGAAGAGATGACTGTGTTCAGAGTGGGTTTACAGAGTTTATTATACCGAGTTATTTATAATTGGTTCATCATTAGGATATTATTTATATCTACTACTACTTTACATTTTTTTCCACTAAAACACTCCAAAGGCATTATTTTTAAGCTGTTTTATTTTCCCTTTTTAATACTAAGAAATATTTAATAATATTTTGGTGATTACTAGACAATATAAAGTTGTTTTTTTTATTACAGGAACCGACAGCTATTACTGCAATGGAACTCTCCACAAAGCAGGTTGGTAAACAACTGATCTCTTAATGCAATAAAGATGGTGAAAGCAATTGAAATGAGTGGCAGTACTGGAGATAATTCCATTAAGCAAGTCTGAGGAACATAATTGGTTTGTTGAAGTGAATTTAAAAGAGCAAAATAGGCCTAATACTTTATAGATCTCAAAAGGTCTTATCCACTTATACTTTTGCACAAGTGGACAGAAATTCATAACATGTGTACATTTTTTCTTATCCTTGTTCTAACATTAATCCAAATCATTCTGATATATATATATGAATCACTGCAATACATCACTGTTTCCACAAAAAAAAAATGTTAAGCAGCAAAACTTTTAATGATAATAAATATTTTTAGCACCAAATCAATATTAAAATTGATTATTCATAATGAATATGATTTCTGAAGGAGCGTGTGACACTGTAGACTGGAGTAATAGCTGGAGTAACGAAGATTTACATAAAAAAAAAAATAGAAAACAGTTATTTTAAATTGTAATTGTTTTTACTGTATTTTTGATCAATTAATTATAATTCCAATTACAAAGATTGCATGCTTGGTGAACATAAAATCTTTCAAAAACATAAAAGAAATCGTACCAAACCCCAAAAGTTTGAATGTTAATATAAATATAGAAATAAAAGTTCAAATAAAATAATTCAGCTTATCACATTCTAACATGTGTTAAGCTGAGTTATTTTATTTTAACCACAAGTCTGGGATTTTTGCAGACATGTAGCTTGAGTTGATCCTAAATATTATCCTAAATTTAAACTTGCAAACTTGTTAATGAATCATTATTTTTGTGCGAAACCAGTCGCTCACAACAAGACCCAATAAGTCTAATAAGCGATCTCTGTAAGTGCACAACTAGCGTAGCATGTGAGGTTTTTTAAAAAGAGTGAACTGATCAGCCAAGTTAGCATTAGGCGTTTTGTGGGGAAATTGTTATGCCACACTACATTTTGTTGACAGAGGTGATATAGACCAGCCAGATTTATCTTGTACTGAAAAACCCAGCACAGTTCTCACACTCAGGCTGGGTTACACACACACACACACACACGTTGCTTGGCCTCAAGCTACATTACACAGAGCAGAGGCTGCTGTCACAGTCACTCACACAACACGGCAACATGAGGTACTGCCATTCGAGGCCACACATACACACACACTGTCACACACACACCAGCTGGTTTTACACTCAGGACTGCAGCGTGAGCTCTCCTTTAGATGGTGTGAATAATCAAGCAGACACTGAGAGGTTATCTGAAGAGATATATAATTAAACAGCTGTGTGCAAGCCCCGAGAAAGTTCCTGTATTCTCAGCAATCACACCAGCACAGATCATCAAAACTTTGCCATCAGTAAGTCTCAATCTCTTTGTTATCTTTACAGCAACAGCTCTATCTTGGATCCACCATTGGGGTTTCTCAGATGCCGCTGCATCGCTGTGACGTGTACGGGAAGGCCTGCGCTGAGTGCTGTCTGGCACGTGATCCTTACTGTGCCTGGGACGGCTCACAGTGTTCCCGGTACTTTCCAACTGCTAAGAGGTAAGATGAGAAACCCAGAAACACTGCGAAGTTGACCTAAGATGAAGAAGATGCTCTATGAACTGGTTCATTTTACTTTTTTTTTTTTTTTTACATCTAAAATGTTATTTTATTTCAGCTGTAAATCTAACAAAAACTATTTTTCATGCTTTTTGTCATATACTTGTCTATACATATACTTTGTCATTTTTGTATGTTTCTACTGAGCATATTATTACAAACCTGTATGATCTTTCTTTTATGGAACAAAAAAGAGATGTTTAATAGAATGTTTAAGCTGCTCTTTTCTGTACATAATAAATACATATATTGGCTAAGGACTGACAAAAGTCATAAGAAAAAACAAATAAATATATAAATAAAGACTTCTGCACTACACTCTACACTACACTACACTACACTACACTACACTACACTCTAAGTCTGAAGCCATACAATAAAAAAATAAAATTTATTTAACAAATACTGACTTCAATTTCTGTCAGCTTCACAAAGCAGTTTTATGTTTATTTTAATTTTAGTTTATATTTTAGTAATTTAATTTGATCATTTTTATTAGTTTTCTAGTTAGCTTGATTTTTATTTCAAATTATTTGCTATTTTACTCATTTTAGTGTTTCACTTAAACTTTATTTCAGTTAGTTGTCAAGACAAAATGTATTTTTAAGTTGTTTAAATTTTACATATACAACTTTAATATATTTTATTTACATTTTTATTTTATTCTATCTCAGCTATATTTTAAATAGCAAAAACATTTATTTATTAGTTTTAGTTTAAATTGGTTTAGTCAACAATTAAGTAAACCAGTCCCTGGTTAAGTCACAGTTTTGCAACAACATGAGCATATTGCCAGTATTACGAAGTTGCCACAAAGGTACATTCAGAACGAGATGTCCAGGACACATGTTGCAGGATACGTTTTTTTCATAAAGTTTAGAGACTAAACAACCCAGAGCTGAAACAGGTTTTATTTCAGACACACATATGCTCACGTGGAGCTGTGTTTGATTTACTTTGAGAGCTTTTCTGAGAGACAGATGTGTGTAGGAGTGGATATGTGAGTTTCAGTGTGCTCACGCTCACCTGCCCTTTCTAATTTCCTGCTGTGTGTTGTACGTTTGCAGGAGAACGAGGCGTCAGGATATAAGGAACGGAGATCCTCTGACTCAGTGTTCAGATCTACAGCATCACGGTATTACTGGCAGATCTCGGATGTTTACTATGTGCAGAAACACACTTGTTACTGTGTGTTAATGATTACAACTAATTTCTATACAGTTCCTAACATTACGCCAGGTCTTTACTTGATGTCTAGACTGATATAAACTACTATTAAAATGTTTGGACATTAGAAAAATTAAAATAATAATAATACTCAGCGAGGATGTATTCAATTTATCAAAAGTGACAAAGACATTTCTAATGAAGACTTCAAAATAACTTTTTATATAATTTATTTAAAATAACTTTTTATTCATCAAAGTGTCCTGGGGAAAACATTTGTATTATGGTTTCCACAAACATTAAGCTGCACAACTGTTTTCAACAAGTGATAATAATTAGTCATGTTTCTTGAACACCAAATCAGCACATTACACTCAAGACTGGAGTAATGTTTGCTGAAAATGTGGCTTTGCCATCAAATTAATAAAACATAAACATCAATATATAGTATATCAAGTAGATCAATTCCTTCACACATTTTAAAATATATTGAAGTAGAAAACAAGTATTTAAATTTGTAATACTATTTCATAATCTTGCAGATTTTGCTGTATTTTTAATCAAATAAATACAGCCTTGGTGAGCATAAGATACTTCTTTTAAAAAACATTCAACATTACTGATCCCAAACTTTTGAATCATAGTGTAAAAGTGAATTAGGCAGTAATTTAGCAAATATATACATGTAACAGGAACAATCCTCCTGATTTAGTATCTTGCTTAACCCGCTTGCAATGGAGATGGCTCACTTCTTGTTGGGCTCGAACCAACAACCTTCTGGTTGCCAGCCATGTATAACACCTTCCCAACATCATTTTTTAGTTTTGGAACAGCGTTTGTATCAAACAGTCTTAGCCCTGATTCTAACCTAGCACTAAAACCAGAAGAAAATTGTATTTATCAATATAAATTGTTTCTCCAATACCAAGAATGATGTTGAACCAACTTACAGATCTTACTACTTGACTTTATGTAAAGCGTGATAACATACTAGCAAGAAAGCAGTCAAGAGTTTCACACTTCCTCAACATCTCTTCATAAAATAAAATTCAGGATGTGCGGGGAAACTACATTTTGAAACCAAAAAGATAATTGCAACTGTTCATAACAGTGTTTTAATGAAAGCTTTGCATACATTGCGTACATGCCAGGTTAGTGTTTAATTAAAGCTTCTGAAATGAAACACAGCCTAAAAAGGTCACTCTGCTGTGTTAATGACATATTTCACTGCCGAGAAACTGTTTCACAGCTGTTGTAAAAACACAGGCTCCAGAACATGCACTTACTCACGTCCATGTAGATATACTGTACACTACCGTTCAAAAGTTTAGGGTCTGGAAGATATTTATGAAGTCTTTTTATTATTTCTTATTATTATCATTGTTAAAAATGGTCCTTTAAAAAAAATCTTACTGACCACCAAGCGTAGTGTACATCCTGTGATCATATTCATGGAGACCCCACACAGATTTCCTGTGCCGGACACACCTCATTACAGTGGCACCGCTAACCCACAGCACTGCGCTCTGATGTTTCATAGTTCAGACTTAAAAGGATGGCAGAGGAAAATGAAAGACTGTGGAATAGATGCCGCTTAACACAAGTGATTCCTTTTTTTGGTCTCTCATGGCCTTGGATCCCTATAGACCTGAAACATGCGGAGAGACACAGCTGTGTGATATAGACATGCTGGGTGTGACCTCACTAGTGTTGATAGCATATGATCTGAACTATCAGTTTATATTCTCACTGTCTGTCTGTCTCAGAATCAAGATTTCTCTGTTGTTTTCCTGTCTATTTGAGCAGATCAGGCAGACGGAGAGAGGGGTTTGCTGGATAAGACGGTGTACGGGGTTGAAAACAGCAGCTCTTTTCTGGAGTGTAGTCCTAAATCCCAGCGTGCCCTTATTTACTGGCAGTTTCAGAGACATGGAGAGGACCGCAAACAAGAGGTATGTTCTGTCATGTATACAGTGGAGGCCAAATGACCACGAGTTGTCAGCATAACAATTTAAGTAAAAAGCTGAATTGAAAAATTAACATCATTTTACATTTCTGAGTAATTGGTTTGTCCCTCTTTTACTTAACAGCAGCACTTGAGCTGCATGGACTTCACAAGATTTGAGAATGATTCAAACAGCATAGAATCTTAAATATTTTCTGATTCATTTAAGACATTTATTTATTTAGATATTTTTAATTCCTTTCATTTATTTTTAAAATTACTTTCACAAAAAAATTAAAACACACACACACACACACACACACACACACACACACACACACACACATCATACAACTAATGGCTGTTTGAACAGAAAAATCACACTAAATCTGACTTTTTCAATGACTAATGCAAAAAATAAATCAAATACAAATTAGATTTTTGCAATATTAAATATTAGGACGGAATTCATGCAAGCTTTCAATCAATCTTACTCAAAATTGTGATTGATTTACCCTATCAAAATAATTCATAATTGTATTGTATGTATTCATAAATGCATAAAACTAATTATGTATGTATTCATAAAAGCATAAAAAGAATGTTTAAAAAAGAACAGTGCAACATTTTTATAAATGCACATAGACGTACATTACAGTACATGTCAAATATTGTAAAGTGAAAAGTCCAAATATTAATGCTAATGTATAAACTGCATACTGTAAGTTTTTCCAGTTTCATATGCTGTAATCATAAAATATGATATTGGATTCAATTTCAAAATTTGTTGATCCACATGCTGTCATGAATGTTGATTATTTGTATTTTATTCGGTATGGATCACATTACAAAAGTTAAGTAAAGAAACTCAATTATATTTGACTGGGAAGTTTAATTGGAAAATAGAATCAAGTACTTTGGTTTATGAGGTGAATGCAGCCAATAATGCTGAAACTGTTGTTGTCAATGATGTTTACAGCACTCAGTGTATGTGATCTGATCACATGTCTACATGTTTTGTTTAGATAAAGTCAGATGAGCGGGTGTTGGGCACAGAACAGGGTCTGTTGATCCGAACCCTCCATGAGAAGGACTCGGGTGTGTATTACTGCCACGCTGTCGAACACGGCTTCATCCAGACCCTCCTCCGCCTCACGCTCAACGTCATTCCCACCGAACACCTGGATGACCTCCTGCACCGAGACACGCCCGACAGCAATGACCCGGCCAACGGCAAAATGTGGTACCGCGACTTTCTGTCCCTCATCAACCCGCCGAGCCCGAACAGCGTCGACCAACTCTGCGAGCAAGTTTGGAAAAGAGAGCGGAAACAGCGTAGGCAGAAAGCCAATCTGCTGCACACCAGCCAATCACACGCCAGCCAGCTCATCCACTCCAGCCAATCACACACCAGTAAGTGGAAGCTGCTACAAGAAAATAAGAAAGGACGCAATCGCAGGACCCACGAGATGCAGCGGGCGCCCCGCGTGTGACGTGGGCTCTAAATAAAAAAGGATGAGGAAATCCAAAAGACTTCTGCTGAGACTGGAGACAGGAAGAGCGGAATTCCACTTCCTGTAGTATGTGTGTGAGATTTAGAGCACATCTTCATTCACAGGTATTGAGACTCGAATTCTGAGAGGACCTAATAGAACACAAGATGATAACAGATACTGAAATACCTGTAAATATGACATAAATACAAAAATATACTGTGAGACAGGTTTCAGTCTGTATAAAAACCTTGTTTCATTTTATGAGGGACAAAACATGGATGCTGAAAGACCACTGTTTAACCTCCATTTAGCTGAAGCACAATCCCAGTGCATTCTGGGTAATGAACTTGTCAGTGATGTTATGTGTATAGAGTGTGTTGACCTTAACATATACTGTATATCTTTGTATTGGAACGGTAGGCCCTTCTGTTTATGTGCGTATCCATTAATTAGATATTGTTCTTTAGGATTTCTTCTTCTTTTTCTTTCCCCTTCTTTCTATCTTCCTCCTTGTGTTTTCTATTTTCATCTGCTGCAAATGCAACGCCTCAGAAAATCCATTAATGGAACTGTGTTGTTCCTCTGAATAAGCTCTTTCTGACAAGAAAAAACAACTAAAATATTGTCTGCTATTCTTTTTAGATTAATATTTAATTTTGTACTGTGTCAGAGTATATCTAAAATATTGCATAATAGATTTATTTTATTATTAGTTGTCTTCATTTTAAACCACTGCACCATGAGGGTAAACAAGCCCTCTTCACTAACTTTTTCTCCTCAGTTAAGTTATTTGTTGATATGATTTTGCTCTATGTTCACATTCACGTTTATGTAAAAGCATTGTGGTCGAGTATATGAAATACGGTGGCATTTATTGCCATGTGTTCCTTTTTGTCATGTTTGTCAGGCATACTTGGGGAAATACTGTCTTTCACTACATGTACAAAAACAGAATTTATGAAAAACCAATCCACACTACAACTATAGAGAGTATATGACAGTTCTTCAGCTGAAGAAAAATTCTGTTTATGGCATAAAAATATTATTTGTAACTGCTAAAAAGGAGTTTAGATTTTCATTCTTACTTTTTACAAGGCCCTCCATTTTATGTGACATTTAAGGCCATATTTGAAGTCAACGTGGAAATATAGTAAGTCGTGAACAATTTGTACTACTATAACATGAAATGTATAAGTGAAACCGCATTAATCATAATGTTATACATTTTACATTTTAATCCCCTTATGAAAAGTTAGCATCCAAATAAACATTTTGTGTACATTTGTATATGCAAATGTGTATGTGTGCATATATATATATATATATATATACACACACACATATATATTCATGTTGTAGTCCATAAGTGTAGAAAGGTAAAATGTAGCTCCATCTCTGAGACAACTTTCCACAAAAGTGTCAACCAATGGGTGGCGCCATTGTTACACTCCTTATATTCGAAGCTCAGAGATGTCTTAGAGATTTTTACATTTTATTTCATTTTTAAGAAAGATTACAAAAACAGACTATTTATTTTGATTGGAATAACTTTTGGACTTAATCATAAACCAAGCATTAAGACCAAAAACTTGTACTGAGAGTAAATGGGGTTGGTTTGGATTTTTTGTTGACTTTAAATATGAGAGGGCAAAGGAGGACAAATGTACAACTGTTATATAATATCCCGAGACTGTCCCTTGGCTGAGGACGGGGGAGCTGTGTGACTGGACCTGCTGGGATCAGAGACAGAATACAGCTGGGACTAGACTCCTTGAGAAGTCTTACTTTCACCCATTTCACCGAAATAGATTTATCAAGTCATTTTCGTCCCCTCTTGTTGAGGCCACACACACGCTCACACCTACAGCACACATATATCTGAATGTAGCTGTGAACATATAGACTATTTATGGTCCAAAATATATGCCACTGTGTACAAACTGCATGTGAATTTACAGCACCACTCATTTCTATACTCGTTTACAGTAGCTGCTCTTGTTAATGAGTGATTTGTCTGGCGTTGGATTCCAGGTGGTGCTTACAAATATTCTGCTAATAATGACAGATGGTGTTATCGATGGGCATAATATCTGCCTGATGAATTCTCTCTCTTTGTAGCTAAATGTATAACCAACAGATAACCGCTGTAAATGAACGGATTTCAGATGCCAAACTTAACAGTATGAACTCGGTTGGCTGGCTCTGTTTGAATGGACATTGGGCAGAAAAGGACACCTGCCTTAGACTTTTCACAGGGACTCTCCTGAACTGGAAACGAGGGACAAAGACATGAAAATGCTGCTGTAAATTATTCATTTCTGGCATGCATTCTGCTGTTCAAATAAATGTCTCTTCTAAAGAACCTGTTTCTGAGGGCTGGAGCGCTGGGTTCTTGTTTCTGATTGCCTTGGCAGTGCCGTTGTGTTCTAGGTTCTCTGGCCGCTGCACCTGGGCCCAGGGAAAAAATATCCCTGTCTTGTGTTATTAGTCTTTCCTCTCATGCTGGAGTTCAGTGGGTTCTCATCTCATGATACTGCTAAGAGAAGATCTATCTATCTATCTATCTATCTATCTATCTATCTATCTATCTATCTATCTATCTATCTATCTATCTATCTATCTATCTATCTATCTATCTATCTATCTATCTAGTTTTTATATAATTGTTTTTATATTAAATACATTATATTTTAATTATATATTCATATAAAATAAATACATAGAAAATGAAAATTAGGGATGGATTACTGTAAATTAGCCTTCCGTTTTAACCAATCATCATCAACTGTATTTTTAACCAATCATTTTGCATTATCTGTTTAGCGTCATCGTGTCTGTTTATGGTGAACGCCACAGGTGCAAGTGTGGCTGAAATATCCAGAATATTCGACAATAACAAGTGAAATATTGAATAACAGTGTATTTATCATGGTGAAAGACTGGAAGATGGACTTTCTACATACAGATAAGTCGATGTTAGATGGAATGGGGCCCTCCATTAGTTTAGGAATGTTTGTTACATTCTGTAGATAGCACTACTACATTTAAGTTTCCTTCATTTATAATTATGGGAGTGTTGTGTTTTTGATGGTAAAAAAATATATTACGCGTCATTATCAAAACTATTTTATTATGCCAGAGGGATATTATCTGTTTATTTGGGGCGTATTTATTAGCAAAATTAAATTAAATCAGGGTGAAAATTATTCAATGATTTACTTGTTACATGTTATTTTCTTTCATGTTTGGGAAGTTAATGTCACATCGCATCTATTAGCTAGGCCTGTATATATCGCGATGCATCGTTTCTAACATCGGTACAAAACTATTTATTTATATATAATTAGTGGATGTGGAACACTTTTATTGTTTAGAAAGTGACCAATATTGTATATGTAGATTGATTTCTCCTCTCGTAACTGAGTCTCATGCGTTCTCTCATCACTGCTGCGCGTGAATATGACGAATCACAACAACACTACGGACACCTGAGGAAAAGCGGGATTAAAGTCCAAACCTGACTTGAAATAACCTAACAAATCAATCGGTGCTAAAGCGGTTATAAACGACAATGTAAGTTCACACAATCTCACTAATTTGTGCGCTTATTCTTAAGCAGCCCTTAATGTCGATCATAGCAAACAGCGAATATATTTGTGATGTTTAATGCAAGACATTTTGTTTTCCTCCGTGCATAACTTACATGTCACGAGTATATTTTTCATCTGTAAATGTTAGAAAGTCATGCAAATATATCAATTTTGTGGATGAGCGCTGCTGCGCGCATGCGCGCTAAACAGACGGAGCGCAATAACTCATCTGCGTCAAATATGCATTTTATGATCGCAGTAACTGTAAAGGGACTGTAATATGTAGCCTACCTTAAGTAGTCCAAAACCTATGCTTGAACACAGCACTTCTATGGCATCTCGATTGTAAACATCATGAGACATGTTTGAGCACAATTAATAATGTCAGCAACCTCAGCAACACCCAATATCTCAGTATCAGTTTTTTTACATGGACATTGGTCAAGCACACTGTGAGGATCTAGTTGTGGTTACTATGAACAAAACTAAAGACATGTCTGTCATCTGGTGGTAGAGTTTGTTACTGCATTTGCCGGTTTAAAAATCCACAGCTTTTAAAAAGGCCATCGCAGCTAAATGACTCTAAACACATTTATAGCATTCTGTAAATCCAGCTATACCCAGCTCAGCTGTTAGAAATGCAAGGAACAGATTCATGTTTGTAGGTGAGGGTAAAAATGAACTAGTTATCGAAACCGAAAGCGTAATAATTGTTTCCCTTGTTTTCCCTTATGGACTTTTGAACTCACTCATGCCTAAAGGTGACTGTTGGTCATGTATAGTGTCTAGAGGTCAGAGGTCATCCTGATTACCCCACAGACTGCTCTGTGGACACAGATGTGTGTCGTAAATGTCCATATCTATGAACGAGTGCATTAGAGGTTGTGTGATGAATGAACTGGGCAGGATTCCACAGTGCAGACCATTGACACTGAGAATATATGCCCAGAGTGCAGATATTTGAGGTTTTCCCCTTTGGGAGTGCTTCAAACCAAATGAGCCTGTGTGTTCCATGATGTGTTGAGGCATGTGTTCTGCATGCGCTGCAGAATGTGTGTGACACTTCATCCAGAAGCCCGTGCAGAGCTTTGGACAGATGTGGAATACTATAGAATATATAACAGAAGGCCATAGTAGGTTTATAATGTAGAACTAAAGTACTTATCATTTGTGTTCTACACTGTGACTATAAGCAAAACAAAGTATTAAAACACTATCTGTTTAACTTTATTAAGCTTAGAAAAACAGTATGCCAACATGTTTACCAGCTGGATTCCCTTTGTGTCATCATTCTAATAATAATAATTTGTTACATTTATATAGCACTTTTCTAGGCACTCAAAGCACTTTGTATAGTAAGGGGATATCTCCTCATCCACCACCAGTGTGCAGCGTCCTCCTGGATGAACGTCCACCACACACCAGCTTACTGGTGGAGAGGAGACAGAGTGATGAAGCCAATTAGTGTATGGGGATGATTACATTAGTAGGCCATGATGGTCAGAGGCCAGTGGGCAAATTTGGCCAGGATGCCGGGGTTACACCAATAATCTTTTTCAAAGGCCATCCTGGGATTTTTAATGACCACAGAGAGTCAAGACCTCGGTTTAACGTCTCATTTGAAGGACGGTGCTTTTTACAGTATAGTGTCCCCGTCACTATGCTGGAGACCCACACAGACCACAGGGTGAGCACCCCCTGCTGGTCTCACTAACACCTCTTCCAACAGCAACCTAGTTTTCCCAGGAGGTCTCCCATCCAGGTACTGACCAGCTCAACCTTGCTTAGCTTCAATGGGCAACCGATCTTGGGCTGCAGGGTGATATGGCTGCTGGTTATTATTATCTTGTAAAAGGTGTTCGCCTGAAGACCGTGTCTTAGTGTCATGATTGTTTATACCACTTTATCAAGGAGCGTGAAAGCCTGTATATGAGATTATTATGGTTCAGAGACAGCAGCATGCTTTAATGGAAAACTCCTACAATGCCTTTCTAACACATGCTGGCAATGGGCCTATATGGAAAAGTGTATACGTTTAGCTATTGATATAGGCTATGTATATTTTTTCCCATTTATTTCCTTTATCTTTATACATAGATGCTGTTTGCACTGCCTTATATTCTGTGTCATGATGTAGCTGTTATCATAGACATTTTGGCCATGCATTTATCAATGGTTTAACTGAATGCAATATTGTATCGCTTCATGACTCTATGCTGCCCTCTGGAGGGATTTTCGGAAGTATAAGTACATGTTCAAATGCAGTCAAACTGTAGTTTGTGTTTTACTGTGCCAAGCATTAGCTTGCTGTATTTAAGGTAATATATAGGCTAGTGTTATTATATAATTAATTGATGTAAATACAATACAATTTGTGTCAATATAGCAGGACAATATTGATGGCATCAGTTATCGCCAGTATTGTTTTAATTATAAACTTCAGCAGATATTATATATATACTAGTTGATATTGTTTAATTAATTGTGTATGCTCGTTTCCCCTTTGAAATTTGTCTTAAAGTTATCTTTGAAACAAGAACTGAATAACGTGTTAAATGTAATCTGTAGCAAATATCAAAATGAATATATATTTTGTACAGTGTAATATTATGATGTTTGAGTTCATGTGTAGCATTTAAAATAATTTATTTTAGTTTTTAGATGTCTTTTTTTAAATTGATTAAGACAAAATAGTACATAATTGCTTCAATTTAAAAAGAGGTCATGTAACATTTTTGGGGGGATTAGATGAGAAGATATCCTCTGTGGGCTCTGTCACTAAGCTTTAAATTAAGTATCACACACACACACACACACACACACACAGCCCTATATAAATGTAGTGATTTATTCCCTCAGATTTAGATCATAGGTCAGAGATCAAGCCCTCCTGCTCTGGTCTTATCACACATGTGGAGATATTCAATGAGGCAGATAGACAGCCAGCAGAGGGGAACAAGGACCACGGTGAAACACCAGACACTGTTTGAGTGTGTGTCTGTTCAACGCCAATGTGAACAAGACCGATTGCTTTAGTGTCATGGGTGACATGAGCTAGACACCTGCAAAAACTAAAAAAATACCACATTCTTGCTTAAATACTAGTTTTTTACAATAATATTTGTACTTATAACAGAACCTTCGTGCCATTTTTCAAAACTCTAGACACATAGTTCACAACCAATGATCAAAATGCCAATTTTTCAAAACACTTAACACTTTTTCCAAATGCTTGGATACAATACACATGAGCCAAATACCTTTTGTTCTTGAACTAAAATCACAGGTTCAAAATAACTTAACATCAACATATTACTATTTCAAAATGCAGCTCACACGTTACATCTGAGTGTCTATTCATATCATTATAATGATCTAACTATCAATTGATGCAACAGCTCAAAATGCTACGTAACTGTTGCATTACTCTTGAAGCATAGTTTTATGGAAAATTTTGAAAAACATTACGAAAGTGAAGCAACTGAGGACTGAGTATGTTCAGATATGATCAGTTTCAAGATGTCTGTTGTTGGGACAAAAAAAAAATCTATATAATTGTTATCAGTATTTGTTTTTCCTACAGTAAATGTATTTTAGAGGGTGAAAGAGCTGGAAGCTGATGAAAATCTAAATCCACAGGACGCAGCGAGGGACACTCCAGTTTTGAAAAATGACATGAAGGTTCTGTTATTAGTGGAAAAATGATTGTAAAAACTGTAAGTGATATTGTCCTTCCCTTCTTTAGCAAGGATACATTAAGTTGGTCAGAAGTGACAGTAAACACATTGTTAAAGAAGATTTCAATGGAATTGTCTATTCATCATAGAATCCTGAAATGATGTATCCTTGAGCAGCTAATCAGCATATTAGAATGATTTCTGAAGGATCACGTGACACTGAAGAGTAATGATGCTGAAAATTCAGCTTTGTATCACAGGAATAAATTACATTTTAAAATATATTCAAAATAGAAAACAATATTTCACTGTTTTTGCAGTGTTTTCGGTCAAATAAATTCCGACTTGGTGAATATTCTACTGTTGAATAGTATTAGTGTATTTATACTTCAGTCGCTTTCTTTAAATTTACTGGAAATGACGAAGCATTACAAACCTCACAACAAAATCAAACAAATCCCACAATCCTCTCTGATGACTCTGGGTTCAAGTAACATTCCTCTCAGGGCTGTTGCAAGCATTGTAGTGTGTAATGAAATGTTATTCCAGCATAATGCCTCATTTATTCATTTCACTCAGATGATTCGATTTGCCCGTGTTTAAACTGGCATGTACGGTGAAGCACACCCAAGTGAGGCTCTACAGCTATTTGTTTTGAATTGGTATTTGCATTGGCTTATCTCCTGGTTAGCGCCGTGTATGGGCATTATTCTGTCACAGTTTCTGGTTTTGGCAGGCTGAGGACGAGCGTCAAACCCTCAGCGCAGCATCAAAGCAGACTTGTGTGTTTGTACAGCATCCATTACACTCACTTTCAATAATTCAGTCCACAAAACACTATACATGCAGTCCACAGTTTCTCCTGCTGTGGTGGTTGGCTCGGTGTTCTGTGTGACAAATTCATGACCATAATTCTTCAAATGAAATGGTGTTACCACGATGGAGGAGGCTTTAGGCTCATGAGAGAGGGGGAGATAAAGTTGTCTTTGGCATTAGGACTTATTAAGTTTTTGTTTATTCAGTGAGTCAGTTTAGCGCGTCTCTGCTGAACGCCTGCAGTGTGTTTGTTTAGCAGTGCACCACCATCACCATGTCACATCAGGTTTAGTTAACTTTCACATCTCACCACCACCCTGTATTAATGTTTTCCCCTCACTTTTAAAGTCTCACTCTTAAAGGAATAGTTCACCAAAAGTGAAAGTTCATTGTTTACTCAACCTTTTGTTGCTACCAAAACATATGAATAAAATAAAGCACTATAATAACAGAAATGACCTGTGCACATTAAAATTTTTTTTATTGTTCTTATTTTTTACATTTCAGATGACCTTTTACCATCATCTGACGTTCACTAACACCAATTGTATAACACTGTTAAATCTAAGCCTTTGCAACATTTTAAATATTCTTTTTTTTCATGCTGTACAATATAATACTGTGATTCCTAAATTCACTTGTAGCATTTAAAATAATTCATGTTTTTAATGATTTACAAAAACTAGTACAGAAATGTATTATGGGCAATTTGTTGGGTTTGGGCTATAACATGAACACAATTTTCAGATTATAAGTCAAGCATTTTCGTTTTCTCCTGTATGTATACAGATATCTGTATAGTCCAGCTGGTAGTAAATGACCCATGTGAATTGTGTACATTTGAGGGGGAATTTATTCTGAATATAATATAAATTAAATATCAGAATTTTGGTGTTCTTAATTATTATTATTTTTAATTATTCTTTTCATGGTACTGTAGTACTTTTAAAGTTGTAATATATTTGTATTGTTTTTATGTATAGCATTATTATTATCATTATTATTATTATTAGATGCTCTTTTTACAGTACTATAGGTCTATTGCAATAGTAATATATGTCTGTATTGATTTTTATTATTATTAAATACTATTTTTACAGATTTTATTTGTTTGTTTATTTGTATGTTTTTATTTTTATTTATAACATTATTATTATTATTATTACATTATTTTTACTGTACAATAGTTCTATTGCAATTGTAATGTATGTCTGTATTTTATTTTTAATAATAATAATGATTATTATTAAATATTCTTTACAGTACTGTGGTACTATTGAAATAGTAATACGATTTTGTTTGTTTTTTATAACATTATTGTTGTTGTCATTTTTTTATTATTAAATGCTCTTCTTGCAGTACTATAGTTATATTGCAATAGTAATATATGTCTGTATAGATTTATTTTTATGATTAGTGTTACATATGACTCAAATATGGTGCGACTCAAGGTCGTTCAAACATAACATGACACAACTTTTATCTGACCTCTTGACATCAGCTAATCCTTATGTCAGCACACTTTCTTCTGACTTTCTGGAGCCCTGGAGCAGTGACGCTGACTGCTGAGTGCAGACTTAATCCACCCGAGAACACCCTTCTCTCAGAGGTGACCGACTGTGTTTGGAATGGAATAACATACTGCTTACGCTACTATTTTTAAAAGAGTATGGAAACAAGCAGTATGCAATACTAAATGATTTAAACGGTGTGATTCATTGTGCACCATAATTAGTTTATTTCTAAAATGGCATTAAGTTATCATGTGAGCTGTCTTTTAGTTAGTTAGTTTTTAAGGTTTTGAGTAAGTTTTTCTGAATGTTTTTGAATAGAAGTCTTTTATGCTCACCAAGGCTGCATTTATTTGATACAAATACAGTAAAACCATACTAATGTGAAATAATATTACAGTTTAAAAGAGCTGGTTTCTATCTTAAAATGTAATTATTTCTGTGATGGCAAAACTAAAATGTAGTCTTTGCATCAGATAAATAAATTACATTCTGCTTAATATTTTTTGTAGGAACTGTGATACACTGCCATTCAAAAGTTTGGCATAAGATAAAAAATAATAATAATAAATTTAAACCATTCTGTTTATTATTATTAGCTTCAAATGCATTTTCTGTACAAGGTGCATTTTCTGCTGGAAAATGTGGACATGCTGCTGATATGTCTTTCTTAAGAGAGGACCAGGAAAAGCTGTGGGGATCGGAAAAGTCCTCAAGCTCGGATTCACACTGACAACAGGCTAATATTTCTTAAATAATAATACAATTAAATAAAAATTCCTAGCTGAGAAAAAACACAGGCAAAGACCAGTTTGTTTATATGAAGATTTATTTTATTTGCATTATTCATTATGTATTTATTTGATTCGGGGTTTGTTTTAAAATGTCACTTTATTTCTGTTATTTGACATAAAATATATTAATATCACAAAGAAATGAGCTGGATTCTGTCTTAGAAATAATAAAAGGACATTTACAATTTGTCTTAAATATCATTTTGTTCAAATTGTGGGAAAATCATTGTGTAAAACCAGTATCACACTGTGAGTTGAGTGAATCATTACAGCCTTAAATACTTTTATTTAGCAAGGATACTTTAAATCAAAAATGGCAGTAAAGACATTTGTTAATATTAGTTCTGGCGTTAGTTCTGGAAGGTCACTAGGGGTTGAACAACTTCTGATTTTTTAAAGTCGACATTTATGTGATGAAAGTCAAGTCGAAGTCGACTAGTCGCTGATGATGTCATTAATGAACAAATAAGTCTGGAGCTGTGTCAAACACCTTGTGCACAGATATGAAATATGACAGCACTGCCCACATGACTATTGCTCCTATAACAGCTTATTTTTATCAGTTCTTACGTCTTTGGGTCGTTATATTTCACACAGATTTCCTGCTCGTTCTAAATCAGATACAGAAAAGTAGTACAGTAAAGATTACACTTATATGAATGAATGCATTAGTGAGAGAGTGATTGCGTGTGAATTAATTCTACCTGGCAGCATCTCTCTACTTGTAGTGAAGCTGTGGGATTTAGTTGTTAAGAAATATACGCTTTAACTTTTCCGTTTCTAAGCTATTTTATTTATTTATTTTACCATACATTTCCGCACTGAATGAATCTGTGTGCACGATCTGTGCATGATGTATTGTCTCGCGACTGTCTAAAGATTATGTGTGTGTTACAGTGTAGCAGTACATTAAGCCGTTTAAAACGTGCACTCTCCCATTCAATTTCGAGCATTCAATAATATAATCACACATGTCTTGTGGAGCACTTTCAGATAAATTTTCATTTTAACTGTTTGTAAATGGAGCGTAAATGTGGATTTCTTATCCTGTTGCGCCCTCTATAAGACCAGCGACTAGTCGACGTCAAGCTTAAAGCGTCATGGCAGAGCACTGAAGTCGACTAGTCTGTGCAACCCCTAAAGAAAAAAAAAACCCTATCTACTTATAGAAATATAAAAACCTATCACTGCATTCCTATAGAAGCTCTATTCAGTATTATTCAGCAGCTTTTTTGCTTGCTCAGGAGTAAATTACCCTCCTCCATCCCCAGCTCCTCCTTTCTCCACATTCAGGACGTGTCTTTCTGATATTCCTTGTTGAATCAGACTCCTTTATCTGGAGTAGTGTGTATGCTAAGTGTGCTATAGTGTCAATCATTTTGACGATGGTGTACCTGGCGGGAATAAAGTTACTTTATTCTAAAATAAAACTAAGTAAAGTCATGCATATGAATTTAGAGAGTTTTTAGTATTTAGTGTCTTTATCGGTAATAGTCCTATCTGAGGCTGCTCAGTACCATCTTGACTTTTATTGGCCATCATACTTGTACCAGGCGCTCAAGTGTACTAAAGGTTATCTCAGCGGCTCTTGTTAAACACAAAAAACTCTTTCACTGGAAAGACAGGAAAGGTTTTTCCTGTGGGAAAGGTTTTTTTTTGCACTAAGCAATCTTCCTGAACTCACTAACAGCAGCCTGACAGGGACAGGACACTTATCTAACTTATTCAATCAGGAGTCAACTTCAGAGGATAACCAAAACCAGTTGGTATAGAATCACCCCAAAAAATGTACTTGTCAGCCCCAACATTTCTGGATATTTTGGATATTATCTTTAGTTTAGCCCTTTAATGTAAGGATGCTGTTTCAGTACTCGATCAGGTTACTTTAATGGCACACTAATATTTCAGTCATTTATATGTACTGTAAAAGTGATGCATGTTAAAAGTCAAATTTGCTAATCATCGCACAAAGCTTCGGTTTAATTCACTTTTAAAACTTTAAATAGCCCCAAAGATTAATATTCTTATAAAAGAAAGTTTAAAATGCCTGAAGGTCCTCATATGTTTCAATTATTCTTTGTGTTTCTGTGTTTTCTTTCATCTTTTCTTGAATGTGAATCAGTTTTGTTCAGAGGCAGCCACTGCATACAATATTTAATACTTCAAAAAGGCAAAAACAAAACAATATTATACCAAATTAAATCATCTCTCCTTGAGCTAAATGTTATGACGAGTATCTTTAAGAATGTTCGTCATCCTTGAATACACATGGTATGAAATTGCCCACAGTCTTTATTGACATTTAACAGAAGCTACATTTATTCAGTATTTGATCAATTCTTTTCTGGTTAGCTCTAGAGTGTTCCTTTCAGATCAAAACGCAGAGGGTAAAAACATGGGCTCTGAACATTTGCCCAAGTGCTTGTGGATCCGGGGTGGTCTCATTGGATTATGGAATAAGAGCAATTCAGTTCGGCTTGAATTGCACCAGTCATACCAGTACAAAGGAAACCCTCCAAGAGAGTTCTGCTTTAATTCTTCAGTTTCCTCAAGCCAGCTGAGGAAGATCAAGTTACAGTTTTTCCCCTCCGTTCCTCTCTCACACGCTTTCACTTTCTTTCTGCAGATTTGTATTAAGTCCATTTATTTTATCTTGTTGTTTGTGAGAGCTTTAGTGTTGACTCTGATACATATGCATACTCCATTATGAAATTTCTAATTTAGCACTTCCTCACAAGAAGTATCATGCCTGTCTGTGCACCCTTAGGTTTTCATATTTAGTTTTAGCAGCAAATATACTTTTTTCCTGAAACTTTTCTTTTGCAATTATTGTAATAAACCATTGACCATTATTTTTTGGGGGGGAAATGTTTTTATGAATAATCTAAAAAGACTTCTTTAAAGTCATTGCACTTTATGCTAGTCATTTTTGTACATGTAAGATCCTGTCATGTAGAATTAACAGAAATTGTGCAGTGCCGTTCTGAAACTCTGCTGTCCTGCCCTTGGTTTGGCTTTATACAGTGAAAATGAGTTAAAAGCTCCAGGCTTTGATTTTCCTGACATGCATACAAGTTACACAAGCACATGTCTGGTTAAACATCTAAACATCATTGATGGCCAACAGTTTCCATTCTCTGGTACGTCTGTGGCTTTTCACTTTTGATTTGTTGAGAAGGTTTGAAGCAAACCGCTGAACATTTATGTTTATTGGAACAATGGGCTGCTTGTAAGATCTTTTTCTGCACTTGGACATACTGTACAAAGCATGACACACAAATATATCATGCTTGGAAATGAAGTGGTTTTAGACCAGGTAAGCAGAGAACTTTGAATGGACACTAATAATGGAGCTATGGGGAAAACTGTGAGAAATACTCAAGAGACAGGGTGCGAAATCGTTCAAAGTAGGTCTTAAAACAAAAGCAGGATGTAATTTTGACAACCAGGTGGAATGAGAGGTCATTACAGCACAATCACGCTGCTAATGAGCCTTTCAGACGCAACGTTCAAGTCAAGCACTAGTACTTCCAGATTCATACAATTAAATGGCAGTTTTATTAAAGATGTCTTTGTGTTTTGTGATACTGCACTTGGTTACATTTTTTCAGTCCGATATGGCAGCCAGGACAAGTAACCGTATATTACTTTGGGGACTAAGTGTTTTTCAATGGTCTACATAACTTCCATGCAGATAACAAGTACTAGACTCTTGAGATATTACGGTGAGATAAATACATGTAACTCCATCTAAACCGCCCAACCATCTGTTGGGCCTCATTTGTTCTCATCGTTATGTTTCTCATACATATTTTACACTATACATTAAGACGCACCCAGAGACTTAAATGTATGCCAGAGTTGGACATTTCCTTTCCAGATGAAGTAATATTAAAGCTCATTTCCGAAGCAGCCCGTATTGCAGATAAGCATGGGTTAAGATGGCATTTCACATATTTCAAATGTTCTTAATGTAACTGTTGCTCGTTTGTTATTTCAGCATTGCATTTGTGGCAGATTAACAGACTTGTTTAAGACCCCATGAACTCGGAAGTGTAGTTTTGTGGCTTTTAGTCAGTGCGTGTTAGCTTTGAATCCAACTATATATCAGTGTACTCCTAAACGTTGTCTGTTATCTTTAGCAGGTATACTCATTTTAAAATTGATAATCTTTCTTTCTCTACTGGGAAAACTAGATTATTAATGTCTCATCTTGTGCTGTTGCCCATATATTTGTCTTAAATGGTACTTGCAAACATTCTCATTCTAGACACCAGGTTATGGGTCATCATGTTGTTTTTAGTTCCAATAACACTCGTATTAGGGTTACATGATGCAATAATATTGAACTAAGGTATATTCAATTATTTTAAGATAATTGTATTTTCTTACATTAGTATTAGATGACTTTTTTATATAAACACTTTTTATATCAATTAGTTGCATTTAAAACAACAGAATATTATTTTATTTATTTAAAACAAAATGTGGAATTATAGTTTTAGCCACTTAGTCCCCAAAGTAATAGTTGGTGGCTTATCTGTTCAAAAGCATGAAAGTGAAATGTACTTTTTAAAGGTTATTTTATGGTGTTTTGTTGTCCTTTTTATTTTCTTCATAAATTCTGTTTTATTTTAAGTTTTCCGTTTACATTTTTCTGGATTCTGTTTTTCTTTTTTTCTATTTTCAGACTGTTTTAAATATTAAATTAAATTGTATTAATAAAAAATAAAAATAAATCTCAACTTCTGTTTATTTTTTTTTACCAAATTCTGTTTTCCATAACTTTTCTGGATTCAATGTTAACAGTTTCATTGGATTTTAATAAGCAAAAACATCTCTAATCAATTGATTTTATAAATACACACGAACACACATTGTCTATTGTGTTGTGGTATATTAATTTGTTGCATTTAAAACAATTGATTTTTATTTTAAGACATAATATATAATTTTAGTTTTAGCCATTTATTGTTTATCAGCCATAAAATGAAATAGTTGGTGGTGTATCTGTGTCAGCTAGAATCTTTAGATCAGGGAATCTATAACGTCCCATATATCGGTTGGTTGTGAAGGAAGTGGCTGATGATATGTATTCATTCAGAAAGTGTCTTTGTGTCTTTTCTCATCACGTGGCTTTGCCCAACTATGTTTTAAACCGACGTCCTTAAGTCTAATGTGTCTTGCTCTCCAGTGAGAAAAAAATATAGTTTATATCTTGCACAATGTTTCTTAAGAATATTTAAATGTTTCTACTGGAAAACAGAGCAAATATACGGTTTAAGAAAATCATTGTTATGACATAGACAAAATCCAAAAATATTGTCTCACATTAGGACACAGTATACTGAGAGGGGTCAATGTCAGTGTAGTTTACCCTAAACAATAATGGGCAAATTAAAATTCCTATCTAATTATCTCAAGTACCAGCATTCTTACCCACTTCCACTCACTCATGTGAGTCATCTTTTTGTAGAAAGACCACATAAGTCCTCCAGCCTGAACTGTTTCTTAGCTCTTGCTTCTGTGGGAAAGCGGGTACATCCATGGAAGTGGTCAATGGTTTCATTCCCAGTGGTTTCAACCACAGAGATTGTAAATTTTAGTCTACATTAATTTGTCACAATGACAGCAGCTACTCCTCAGCATAAAGAACTTTATTTATGTATAACTTTTTTTTGTAATTTGGGTATTTTACAGGTCTACATGCAAAGTAATACAAACAAAGTCTACATACAAAGTCTTTTACTGCCAAGTGTTTCTGTGAACAGTAGCAGCTCTTCAGTATTTAGATGTCACGTTATGTATGCTGTTGTAAGTTGAACCGTACTTTCATAACACATTGTCTAAGAACGCTATGAGAGATTCCCCTCTTTTCTCTCCAGATGCTCTCTGACATGCGCTGGATGGGTCAGGTGGTTCTTTTATACAAGCCTGTCTTTCTGTGAATGTGTTTGTTCGTTGGACATTCTTGTAGCCCCTCAGGGTCCAGAGAAAACTCCCTCGGTCATGGAGCCTGATGTTTGTGTGTGCAGTGATGCGTGAGCCAGTGAAAACACACCTGGATTCACCGTCGGAGACAGAATCAGATCATACCAGCTCCTAGAACACAGACATTCAGGTCTTCCTGTGTTTTTACTCCCTGACAATAACTCATCAATTGAAGAATGTAGACAAGTAAATCTGGAGTTAGCTTGTAATTTAATTATGCATTACTTAACCCTTACCCTATCCATTGTGCTCAGTGTTTATGTAGAATGCATTTAGGTGAGCGCATCTACGCGTGCACACAGACAAAAATAGACATGTGCTTTCACTTAAGCAATCAGCAGACATGGTCATATCTCCAGCTTACAAACTTTTAAGATAACATTCCTTTCGATTTCAAGGGTTGGTGGCATAATATTATTTATATCAGAGTTTTTAGATTAGATTTTTATCACTGTTTTGAGATAAGAGTTGAAGCGGTGTGAGGAAAAGGCATACCTCTGCTCACTTTATGAAGCTAAAAGCTTTATCTGACTCAGACAGACACTATGTCTGCCAAAACAGTAATGCATTAAGACGGTTAAGAACAATCACCGCTGAACCCGTGTGCTAATGCAGCTATAAAAAACCAGCATGGTATGCGATGTCCTAAAATCTTTTTTTTCTTTTTCTGAAGAACGTCTTGCGGTGAAGTAAATCTTGTCTTGTCACGACAGTCTCTGCTCAGTAACTAATTTTGTTTGGCTTTGAATGTAGCTTCTGAAGAAATAGTTCACCCAAAAGTGTCATACCAATATTTTCATTTTTTTCTGTTTAACACAAGAGAAAGAGCTGATTAACAGCCTAAGTTCTATTCCAAGGTTATAATTACTATAGGATCACAGCATGAAAGTAAAAAATGTTAAAATGCTAAAATGTTCTTAAATGTTCTTTTATGGTGTTTTGTAGTCCATTTAGTCATGGTGACTTAACACAGTTGCTTTACCAAAAACAATATGTGAATACCATTTTAATTGAATTAATACATTTATATTTACGTTTATGCATTTAGCAGACGCTTTTATCCAAAGCTTAATTCAGGTTATACATTTTGTCAGTATGTGTGTTCCCTGGGAATCGAACCCACAACCTTCGCGCTTGTTAACGCAATGCTCTACCACTGAGCCACAGGAACACTAATAATTGTATAAATGTCGTATTTTATTTTACTGTAAATTCCTAGACTAAAAATCATATTTAAAAATAATGGGAATAGTAAAAGGAAAACATCAAGATTTCTTCTTAATGAGAATTATGAGGAAACATTTTTTTTTATATAATATATTTAATATATTTTTCTGGTAAAAAAAAGACCTAATGTAGGCTTAGATTTCTTCATTAAACCTATACTTTTTTTGCGTGAAGATTCTAGAGTAGACAACCGTGTTTTCAAAATGATCCCTGTTCACATGGATCCCTGAAAATGACTAAAACACTGTATTATGCATGTCGGGCCTTAAGTAGTTGAAGACTTTTCAAAAGTTTGTGTTTTCAGGACCCCAAATGCATCTGTTTTTAGTTGAAAACCTTGTGTAAACAGCTCCTTAAAAATGTTTACTTTTGTGTTTCACCAAAAAGTAAGGAATATGGCTTTGGAGACTGTTTAATTTTTGTCAAAAATATTTTGTATTTTGTTTGTCATTTAATTTTTCTGGATTCTGAACACTCCCCCAATTAAAACAACATTAATCAAAAGCATGTCTAATAAATTGAATTTTCTGTATTCCATTTTAATGGTTTCATTCGATTTTAATAATTTAGATTAGATTTTTTATTAATTGATTTTATTGAAAAAAATATTTAATTTATTTCATGTTCATGCACTCATATATTGAGAGGCAGAAAACACCACGAGCATCACGCACGCCTCAGTAAACGAAACCGCGTGTCTGCACCATTCATTCACGAAGAGACAGACATAATATGCAGGATTCATATTTAAATATTATTTTGCAGCTTAATATTCATAGACACTACACCTAGTCCCTTTCACATTTTGATTTAAGCATACTGACTTTGTATATATTCATCCAAAATTTGGCACATTTCATGACATATTCCACCTTATACAGTAAATTCAATTTTCTACCTGGTCTCGTGGCATTTATGTACCTGGGTGCACTTTTTAGCGAGATGCAAAATTTGTACCAATACATACATATCACTGCAGTTTCCAAAATAAATAATCCTCTGATGCCTTTTATTACTTTTAACACAAATGTTTTTCTATTAAAAAAAGCATAATTTTCGCACAATTACTTGAAGTCTCATGTTATGACTTGAGATTTGAAAACTGAAGCTTTTGAACGTTAGCATCACACATGTCCAGCTTCATATTTATGGGTTTGTTCGGTAGCTCACGGAGTAAAGGAGACCTACTTGAGAGGGGAGGAGCTCCGGTTCGAATCCTGTGTAACTACGGTTCGACAAAAGTTCAAATCTGCAAGTAAGGAAGTTCAAATAGCACGGTTGCATCAACAAATATATTTTTATATCGGTTTTGCATTTGTCAACACTATCGTGTAGGTTTAGGGTTGGGTTTGGTGTAGGACATATTTCCAACACGATAGAGAGCATTCATTTTTAGCAACGGTCCCTGGATATTTGAATTCTGAACCACAGCTACATGTACCTGATGCAACATAATAAAAACACAGCAATACGTGCCTATATCAACATAATACAAATGTGCCAGGGTTCACATATTGAACCTGCGTTTTAGCGCCACCCAGTGGACATTTCTCTTTGAAACTGTGGCGAAACGTGCAGTAAGGTACGTAAAAGCGGTCTCGTTAAAAAGTGCACAGAGGTACGAATTTTTATGAGACCAGGTTGTCCATTTTTATGGCTGGATTTCGCGATTCTGTCTGCGTTTTCTGCATCGCAGAAATCATAGGAAAATTAATTTCCCCACATGGAAAGTAAACAATGACAGAATTTCCATTTTTGTGTGAACTATTCCTTTAAGTGTGTGGGTTAGCCAATGTTGTACATCAAAAAGTTAGTCTTTAATTTGAGTATTTGATGACAATCGGTAAGTGCCATAATGCAAGCAAAGCCCGAAGCACACTGCACGATTTCCGGCTGTCCCAGATGAAAGACTGGCATCGTGAAGTAAATCAAGACTGTTTCTCGATGCCAATCTTTCGTCTGGGACAGCCAAAAATCATGCAGTGTGTTTGGGGCTCAAAACAAATATATACTCTAACCCCCGGTTTCACAAACAAGGCTTAAGCCTAGTCCTAGACTAAAATGTAAATCTGAGCTGGTTCAAGTGAAAGAAACTTGCACTGACTGATCTTAAAATATATCAGTGTCTTTGGTTTGTCTCAAGATGCACACCAGTAATGCTTTTTTTTCTAAGGCACGTTTATAAAAATGACTTAAATGTCCTAATTGAACAATGGCCTAATCCCGGTTTAGTCAAGCCCTGTCTGTGAAACTGGGCCTATGTATTTACTCTTACCACAAGGGAGCAAGAGATTGACTGACAGAGAGCATGAGATACCAGAATGGTTAACTTAGTTAACTTTTAAATTGTGTTATCAGGCTCCAGCATTCACCATAATACAACTTTTTAATCCAGTCTTACTGGATTCTAGTACAGAGAGGCAGAGATCCAACATCTTTGACCTGGTTGGCAAGGTGCATTTTAGAGAGGTTGTGTCTTCTGATGGTCATCTAATCTCTGTCATGGAGCTGTGGGCAGATATTAAAACAACAACAGCATCTCTTTAATGAAAAAGTGCTGAGGGTTCTAATAAAAACAGTGATACTTGATCAACTGTTTGAATCATGCAGGCATCTGCGTTGGAAGCAACTAACAAGCTTTCTATTGAAAATGGACCTACAGCTGCTGACATTTGAGAAATCACCTCAGCTGAAATGGGTTTTAGGGAGAGTGTTCTTGCCGGTAATCCTCTGCTCCGCCACGGTCCTACAGAGTGAGGCTTTGTTGTGGTACTGGCTGGAAAGTTGCACTTCATTCTGTGTTAAGTGTAGCGGAGAGGCCTTTCTCTTGAGGCTCTTAAATCGCTCTGCGTGCTCAACCATGGCATTGTGATGGATACATGCTCAAAACTTTAAAGGGAATAGCCTACTTGGTCATGGCTGAGCCATTTCTCTAGGGCTGTGTGAATGTGTGAATTTCCATACTTCTCTCAAACAAGTGATTTTTCGCCACTCAAGAACTTTGAAAGGCCTTGAATCAAAGCCTAGCATTGAGGGATTGTCTTTGATCAGTGTTTTCTTTATGCAGACTGCCATGTTGATAATGTAAGGAGCAACTAACGAAAGATGCTTCATGTCAGAGCTGCGTGTTATGGTGTGCATTACATTTTCTTCAATTTTTTTTTTTTTTTTTTTTTTTTTTTTTATATTTCTGGATTCCATTTTTTTCCGTTTTAATTTTTCTGGGCTCCTTTTTTAATGGTCAAATTAAATTTATTAAATGTTTATTAAAATGCATGCCTAACATTAATTTATTAAAAATGTAACAAAAAATTATGTTTAGGGCCGTATAAATGTTTCATTTTGTTCTCACCTTGTGTTCGATTGTTACCAAATTATGTGTTTTAGTATGTCTAATTATTTGAATGCATAAACATTTTTTATTTATTCTTACAGTAGCCTTATGAAATGTTTTTCCCCTCAGAAATTCTGTGTTGTGTATTTAAATGTTACTGGTTATCAGATGAAGGCATAAAACATTTATTTAATTTATATTTTAATTAATTAATCAATAAATTTTTTTGGCAAATACAGGGGATTTTCTTTTTTAAATTATATTTTGTGATTGTTTATTTAAAAAAAATAAGTTGTATTATTTTTCAACAGTAGTAGTATGTGCCTTCTACTAAATAATAGTAATATAGCATATTTCTGGCACAATGTCTTTAATAATTTAAACCGGACTTTTATTTTGACGGGTCGCCGCGAATACATTTTATAGTTCTGTTTGTATATGACATGATGCTGGTTTTACTCAAATGAAATAGTAAAATGCTCGTGAAGTGACTCTCAGATCAGTTCTGGAGATATTGTTCATGTATTTATGTCCTCATTGAGACGTAAGATGCTGAAATCACAGCGAGCTCAACGCGCGCTGTGAATGTAACGTAACCGCGCGTCTGCTCCATTCATACAGAGAAGCGCAGAACATGCAGGATTCATGTTTAAATTGACTTTTGGGGCTTAATATTTACAGATACTAGTCCATATTGTGATTTGATTTAAGTGTAATGACCTACTTTTGATTAATTCATCAAAACTTTGACAAATTCCGCTACATTATGCGTTAAACTGTAAATTGCTTTTATGACTGTTTTCTGCGTTTTCTGCATCGCGGATATCATAGGGCCCTATATAGGGTGACTCTCACATAACCTGTCAAGAAAATATCTAGGTCTCATTTCATTATTATTATTATTATTAATAATTTTACTATTATTATTATTTTATATTTATTTTTTGCATTGTGACATTACTTTCAGGAGTCAACAAATTTCCATTCATTTATTGAAAAAAAAGATATATTGTCTTCATATTCTCATTACATAATGTGAAAAATAATAAATATGTATATAATATATTTTTTTACTGCTTCATTTATTCTGATATTTGTATAAAAATTGTATATCAGATTTTCTCTGTTTACAGTGAAATAATCATCTTTTAAAATAATCATTATAGTAAAATTTTAATAGTTGAGGTGATTTAAAATGTTAGATTTAAAATATACATATTTTAAAAGAGATAGTAAACTAATTAAAAAAATAATGAATAAATTGTTAAAAAAGCTAGTTTGAGTGAAATATGACATTTCTTGACAAAGTGACAAATTTACCTAAAACGTTTCATCCTTTTGCACCTAAATGCTTTGTGTATAATTGTTTGTCAACAATTAGTGTAGCTATCTTGCTTAAACCTAGTTTAAGCAAGTGTCCATAAGAATGTGTGACGTGATATGCAACTGTATTACAACCAATAATCTGCATCTTTAAAGCAGTGCATTGCTGAGTCAATTAGACAATGCTATAATGAGTTAATGCATATAATTTATGTATGCATGACGTTTTGTGAAAGCTTGTGAATGCATGTAACTATTATACATGTGATGCACACCTGTGTAAACTAGATGCAGAGCAAAATTCAGTCTGAAGATGAACAGAGCTTTTGTTGCAGGCTGCAGCCTCGCACCCCTGTTGAGCCGGCAGTCTCTCGGCCACGAGTTTTCATCACGAGGTGCATGTTTCACCCTGACAACGCACTCCTCCCACCTCTGTGGTATGGCTGTCTGCTGGTGGAGGATGTTTTCATAGCATTTACATGAGAGAAAATATTTTCACTGCTGTGTGAATCATGAAAGCATGCAGCGGCTCCAGACAAGGCCAAAGGGAAACTAATCTGCGATATTAACACCGAATTAAACTGTCTTTTTTCACACAGCAAGCCGTCTGGGCTGACAGGGTTGGGGGTTGAAAGGGGTCTGCAAAACAAAATGTCCAGGGTTACTTGGAGGGGAAATATTTTGTGATAGACAGATGGAGAAGGTCAAGTTTATGAGCTAGAGATACAGTTTTGCTTAAAGAAACTAAACAAAAGAGATGTCTTAAAATAGCTTAGTTGTTACTGTGAGATAAAGCAATGAGACTGAATGGAGAAAAAAAGGAGATATTTGCTTAAAGGAATAGTCGGGGTTAAGTTGAGCTCCAATTTAATGTTACCAATGTTGATTACCACAAAAAATAAATTCAAAAAATATTTTCTTAAAAATAATGTTACCCAATAGTACTTAAAATGGAAATAAACACGAACGAATATTGGGGGAAACGTGAAGCTTATTATTTTATAAATGTATTAACAATAATGGTAAAAATAGTGTACATTTATTTGAATACTTTAAACATTTAGGTTTATGGCATTGTGTTGTTATGGAAAGTCGTGTGAGAACCCTCAGCACTTTGTACATGTAATTGATGTAACTCTGTTTTGCAGAGAAAATGAACAGAATGTATGTTTATTTAAACTAAAATACTTGTAACATGCACTATTCAAGCTGAAAGGATTGGCCCCATTCAACTCCATTGTGCATAACTGTAGCCCAATTATATATTTATATAATTTTCTATTATGAATGGAATTTAAAAGTCGGTGCTATTTTTTAGCATATTATATTTATTTAATTTTAGCATATTTTTTAGCATGTAGTATTAATATTAAAATATAATTAGCTTTTATTTTTATATTTTCTGTTTTCATTTCATTAATTTATTTGATTTTATCATTTATTCATTAATAATTGACAATATAATATTTATTTTATTTCAGCTATAAATTATTCTGATATTTATATAAAATTGTATATCAGATTTTCTCTGTTTTACAGTGAAATAATCATCTTTTAAAATAATCATTATAGTAAAATTTTAATATGTAACTGCTTTTAAAAATCCTCTTATCTTTGTTTACGTAACTTAGTCACCTTAAACATTAAAAGTTTCCACTTAGGTATTTGGTTTTATAAACAGATAATAATTGTTTTATTGTTAGGAAAGCACATCTAAAATCTGTTTTTAAATCTCTTACAAATAAATGTCTGAATTGTTTCCTCAACCTCAGAAAATTGTCCTTTGCAGCTAATTAAAAAAAACAAAGACACGTGTCCCAAGAAAATGTATGATAGCAGAAATATTAAACAATCCATCTTTTTCCATTTCCATTTTAAACATTCCAGTCAGTATAATAAGTGTCAAACATACTGGCATGAGCAGAGTGATTTCTGATGACTTCCTTCTGCACTGGCGCAGCTGCCAAAGCCTTCATTCTACTTCTCTATTTCTCTCTCTGTCTCTCATTCAGCTGGAGATTGTAGGGTGACTGGCAGTATGTCGGATAGCTGTTATTATAAAAGAAGGGGATAATGAAAGGTTAGGGGAATGGGCAGCATGCGGATGGTGACTGGCATGTATCAACTCATTCACAAGAATGAAACGCAGCCAAAGCAGTTCAAACAGCAGACTTCAACTCTACACATATGACACACTCACTCTCAGGGTTTCATGTGGATTGTATTTAAAAGGAACCAATTAGTCATTGTTCCACAGTCCTTGCCGTTTTATTCTGGTACAGTCACTCTATGGAAAACTAAGATGAGATCGCCTTTGCACTATTGAAATTTAAAAGAAAAAAAATAAACAGTGTAGTAAATATAATTATTCTAAATTGAAAATAAAACTGATTATTGGGTTACGTTGTACAAGAAAATGTTATTTTAGTCTAATTTTGCTTCTAATTTGATGTGTAACTTTTTTACTGAAATTTCTAGTATACATATTTTTTGTTTTGTTTATGGTATAAAGAAATCTTTCAGATTTCAATCTCTATTTTTCATTGACCATTTTTTAAACTAAGCTACAAAAACAGGTTGTTCCGAGACTGTTGAGGTTTGTCCAGTTAACAGATATGAGAGAGAAAAAAACACTATGTTGAATTTAATTTGTAAATAAATAATTATTTAATAAAAAGTAATTACAAATAAATTAATAAATTCCACTTTATATTGTGTTAATTTGTTATTTTCATATATTTTACATTCAGCTTAAGTGTCTATTTTTAAGCCAGTTATTTTAATTTTTAAGCCATTTATTTTTATTCCAGGTTTGCTATTAAAATATAATAATATAAAAATATTTTTGCTCTAAAATTATAAGTTAACTAAAGTGTTTTTCTGAGTTTTGTGTCCAAGTACTTCCTGCTTACAGATGGGGGTAAACTGATTTTTAATGAGTAACTATATGGTATTGTTTAAATGGGAGAGATTTTTGATCACTTTTTGATGAGGAAAAAAAAAGTAGAGGTCCAGCAGAGTATTTACAAAACGATATGATGTCACCCGATTCAGCAAGCGTAACCAGCATGCCACATGCGAAGTACAATGAGATCATCTCAGATTTTTAATAGGGATCAGCTGCTCTTGGTTTACGAAATAACACGGTGCAATGTTGCTATCAGGAGGAACAGAGCGACCTCTATTCAGGCAACTACAAGTCAGGCATCCTCAAATCTGGCCCACTCCTGCAGAGTTTAGCTCTAACCCTAATCAAACACACCTGAGCATGCTAATCAGAGTCTTCAAGATCATTAGAAAATCACAGGTAGGTGAGTTTAATCAGGGTTGGAGCTAAACTCTGTAGCAGATTGGACCTCCAGGGAAAGATTTGAGGAACCCTGATCTAAGTGCTGGAAGTGTGCTCCGGTGCTTCAGTAGCCTTTCTACAGTCTGAACCTCAGGGATTGATAATCACAGACTGGAGGAACTCAAACCTCACAGGCTAAGAGGAATGTGTAGATGTGACAAGAGAAGGGGCTTGAAAGAGAAAAGTTAAGTGCAGTTTAATAGTGCTTACAAAAATAACCATCGGTGAACACAGAGCTGCTGTAATGATTCCAGCACTGGGCTGCTTAACCGCAGGCACAGATGATTGTTCACAATCCACCACAGCTCAAGATCTACGCTGTGAATTGATTGTTTGGTCATGATCAGAGCGTGAGCGCTCCTTCTGTCATTGGTGGTTTACATGAATGATCGCACATCTGTGCTGATTCCTGTCCTTCATTTCCATCATCTTTTGGCATTCTACTGTAACTGTAAGGGGAAGTGGTATCCTGCAATGTATATGGGCTCACTCGCAAAGATCATTTTGTTACCATCATGCCCTTGAGCTGTTGCTTGTTTCAGATAAACTCTTTATGCAAGTAGTGTAGGCTACTCTACACTAGTGTTGGGCGATATGCTTCATTTTTAATTTTTGACCGGAAAACTAAAGAAACTGAACTGAAAGTGATACATTCACAACCTGTTTGGTCCGGTTAAATGATTTATATTTTGTGACGTAACTTATCGAACACCAACAATAGGTGCGTTCAACTTTAAAGCGGCACTGCGCAGACAGATCAATGTATGGGCCTGTTTACCTGTTTGGTCACTTCATACTTTTTCTCTGATCAGATAGCTATTCGATCATGAAAAGACCAGGTGTAAATGCCCTCTGAAACGCTTTCAAGACACATTTAAATCCGATCGCTCAAACCACTTCAGGAGGTTTAAAACCGCAGATGTAAATGCATCTGGTTTTTGAAACAGCATATGATAACCGCACATTTTACAGGATTATTCATGCATAATGCAAATAATAAAAGCGTGAGAGCGTTTTATAGGCTATGTGGAATGTAATGGTCACCTATGACAGAATGCAACAAGAATCACTGTGGATGAGTAGCTAAGTGTTATATATATATATATATTATTGAAATCCAGAATTTTTATACATAATTATATAATTAGCATTGTGAAATAGTGTGGGCTATTGTCAATATTCTTTCATTTGAGGAAATTCAAGAGATGCTGGTATTTATTTCAGTATTTTAGGAATTCAGGGACAATTTAAAGGGACAGTTCACAAAAATGTATTCTGTCATCACTGGAAGTCAGTGGGCTTCAAAATATAATATTTTAAAATAAATTCTGTTATCATTTACTTATGTCGTTCCAAACCTGACTTTGTTTTGTGGAAAAGATGATACCCTGAAACCTTCTGACTTCCAATAATGACAGAATTTCCATTTTGGATTAATTATGCCTTGAATTAATTCTCATTCATAACCTTGGTGTCAGCGCCTGATTGATTTATTTTTTATATCGTCTATCTTTTAGACAAAATAATGTTGTTTCCTTACTCAAAAAAAATGTCTCTTTGATAACTTGGCCTTTCAAAAATGTGTTTCCCACAAATCACTCATAATTACTTTCATCTGGACATGTGCATAAATAAATATATTATACATGGATATTCTGGGGAAGACGTGTTTATATGACAGATGTCTGCTTAATTAAGCAATTTGCCAGCTGTCTGATTTCTGAAATGTCCTACATTGTCCAACTGCAGTTGAGGTAACCGCAATATGACCAAATTACAATATTAATCTCAGTTTTCAGTTGCATGTAAACATGGTCCCTGAGATGAGAACAACAGAATACATTATAAACCGAGGAGAACACAAGGGTGGAACTAAGAGAGCGAGAGAGACAGAAGGAGAGAGGGGAAGAGAAGGGTGGGGGTGGATGGGAGTGTTTGGCCGTTGTCCATGTGTGCGGCAGGGGAGTTGAAGCAGTCAGGAGGGGAGAGAGGGCTGGCACGTGGAAGGGCAGTATTTCACTGAGCCAGAGAGAGAGAGAGAGAGGAAAGAAAGGAGGCTTCTTCTCATTAGAGGAGGTGGAAGCTCTCTGAGATCAGTGTGCTTGTTATTTTTATGAGTTTGAGGAATGCATCGCCTGTGGTACGAGTGACAGGAACGGTCAGCCAGGGATGAGTCACAGCTTTGCGCACAGTTTAGACACTTTCTTCACACTGGAATCCACAGAAGCATCTCAAAACACACCCTAAGCATCAATTAAGTGAGTTTCAGCACACTGCTCTGATGACAGCAAACTAATTTTCTTCTCCAACCGACAATTCAGTCATTCAGCGGATGGAGGCTGCTCATGGTGGATCATAAGGAGTCCGTGTGAGACGTTCAAGAGGACTGCGTGAGGATGGCATGGGGTGTGTGGACCTTCATGCTTTGCATGACACTGTGGATCTGCTCTGCTACTCAATCTGCAAAGACTGTGTATCCAAGATTACGACTGTCTCACAAAGGTAAGGCAACAGGTGTGTGTGGGTGTTTGTGCAAAGCTTGAGCATGAAGTTCAGTCAAATTGAAGCTGAAACTGTAATTATTGGAATACAGCTCTTCCAAAGACTTTAGACAGGTTAAGCATACTGATTACTTTACCACTTTCCTACACTGTTAAAATGGACAACTATCCTAAACAATTAAACAAGTACATTTATAATAATTTATTAAATGGTATAATTTAATTTATGTATTTATATTAACATTTGTATTATAGCTATTTAAACACATATTTTATTTGTAGTTTATACATTTGTTTCATTTGATTTCATTCTTCATAGCGTTGCATGATCTCATGTGTACGATCTCTTGTAAGATTCTGTAAAATCTGTAACATTTATACGATTTCATATGTACTAAATTTTCAATCGGTTAGATAGTGTGACTGAATGAATGACAGTGAAGTTGATTATGGATATGCAAATTATTTGGATGAAGTCACTTGTGCTGCCATAAATACATCTGGATTCTCTTTTATTTCTGTTTTTCCTCACCGTTACGGTGGTTGAGTTTCTACAATGTGGTTTTCTGTCAGCTTAAGCGGTTCACTGAAGGAATGTCAACTGTTCTGTTTACTATGCTGGTCTCTCATTGGCATGTTTACAGTGAAATTCAGGGATAGATGGGGGCATCCTTTGTAGATGAACACCCTTGCCCGAAGCAAATAGCCCATGCCGCTCTCAGTCTTCCTCTTTGATCAGAATGCTGTGGAAACTGTGTCATATAAAAATCCACACCCCAGCGTTGGTCATGGTCGAGAGTCTATGTGGAATTTCAGTGCATGGTAAATCAAACCAACACCATCTTTAAGCGTTCTGTTAAACCTGCTCATGGAAATAGTGCTGTTCCTTTGAGAAAAACACTGACACCATGTGCCAAAGGTTTTATACTGAGGTGTTTGAGTGGCTTTTCTCATTAGATTTGTCACAATATTGATTTACAATGTCACTTTCAGTGGGTTGAGCACATAGCTGCTGGCAAACTCAAAGCAAATTGTGATTGACGTGTGGCGAAGAAACCGGCTGGCAGCAGGGGAAATATCCCCAGGCTAAGATAAAATGTGGAATTTCTTTCCCAATCCTCTCCGTGCTATTCTTCTCCCTGTTCCTTGTTTTTTCTTTTCATTTTTGATTTAAAGTGTTGATTTTGAGGGGACAATGTTCTAAAACAGATTTGTTTTACATAAAATATTCTCTTTATTAGCGATTTTATAGTTCCCCTTGGTGTCCATCTCTTTCCCCATTCTTCTGTTTCTGTCATTCACTTGTTCTTTGCGTGTCTAGACTGATAAAGTGTTCTCTACTCAGCAGGATAATTTTTTTTGCATGTATCCTATCATTATGGAATGAAAAATTTGAATAACATCAAGACCTAGTTGAGGCATTTTTGTAGACCTTGGTGCATCTCAGGAGGTTGACTTGTGGTTAAACCCATGGGATTCTCCTCCTAAATTTTAAAGATGTCTTAAATTATAACTCAAATTAAAACCAGTAGGTTTAGTTAAATATTGCCCTGATCTGCCAGCGTCTACATGCTGTGTGCTAACCAGAGTGGGAATGTTCTGCCTACCAGACATGGTGCCTTGTTGAATGCCCAGTTTACCAGACCATTAATTATAAAATTGAGTTTGCAAATGTGCAAAGAGATTCCTTTTTAGAGTCTGAGTCAGTCTTTTAGTCATCAGGCATTTTTAGTGGCCAAAAAAAGGAAAATGTAGGTTTGGATCTCTTTTGCTATGACTGCTGTGTGTGTCTGTGTAGCCAGACCTTTGACCTTTTGTGCAACTTATTCCGCCCAACAACTACCAACTTAGATGGAAGAAACTGTATATCATACATGGTAATAATATAAACTGGTTTGGCATATTATATGACCTGAACATTTTTATTTTCGTTGTATATAAAATAAATAATAAATGATATTGTTAATTTCTCAAGCATACATTTTATTTTACATTCTGTTTTCTTTGTTTTATTAATCTACATATTTTTTTCAAAGACATCTTGTAGGTCACCCACTACATGAACTGTCAGATTAGGAAAAATTGACTAAAAATATGTGTACCTGGTGCAAAAAGTCCATCATGTTATTCAAGGTTCTTTAGTGATTCTTTTTTTACCATTTGTAAAATCATAACTGGGAAAATTCTATCTGAGGATTTTCTGTCAAGTTACTTTTTTATGACAGTGGTGGCTTATATTACAAAGATACCACATTTGTACTGTATTAATCAATAGTATTTGAGCAAAATCCCTCTCAAACTTCCCTGCCTACACAAATGAAAATGTATAAAAGTAAGAAAAAAGCACTTTGCACTGTAGTTGGTTTTCAATGCAACAAACTGAAGTGTAATAACCAGAGCTACTTGTTTTATTCAAGCAGGAAACAAAGGTATATTCATAAAATCCCAAAAAAATCCAAAAGGGAATTCATAATTCAAATTTAAGGACACGCCGCTTCTCTGCTATTATTTGGCTAAGCTTTGCCTAAATACATAAAAATGATCAACAGCCCATTATAATTAGGTGTAAAGGAAGCTTATTTAAAAAAGCCCTGTTTTGGCTTCATTGTCTAACAGCTGAAGCAACAACACATTCAGCTGGTTTGTAGGTGTTTAGGTGGGATTGTGTAGGTGGTTGCACATATTTGATATTTATTTTTAAATGGCTTTGAGGGTTTAATCAAGCTAAAAACAACACAAGTGAGAGTTAAGAGATTGCCATTGAAATTGGTGTAATTAGTAGAATCTACAACAATGTGTTTGTTTTATGAGGGAGTGTAACACTGCCGTGATTTCAGGTATGAAAATTGCCAACCGCATCCCAATGTGCACTCCGAACCTTACAGGCACCTTAATTATATGAAGGTATTTTTGAGAGTATCGAATAATTATTTAGCGATGACATTATACGTTCTTCCCTACTGCAGTGTCCGAGGGGCAACATGTTGAGCACATGATCAAGAGTTGTATATTTATTCAAGAGTGAATTCAGTTTCAATCTACTCTAAACATTATTTCAAAACACTTCCAACTGGTTCTGGAGTGTCCGACCCCAGTTTGAGGTGATGTCACGCTGTTAAGACAGAGTTTGAGTTTCGTGCATTAACTTGTATAAATAAACCACGCTGGCTTCGGTGCGGTATTACTGAACAGTTACCCTTTGCAAAATTTCAACAAGGAGCCCCCAAAAGCTCTCCAGAGCTTTTAGCCCTTGTCCCAGCTACTTATAAAAAGTGTCAGTTTCTTATCCCGAATCTATAGCTGTTCAAACATACAAATCCTCACGGACCTCCAGTTGGTCGTAGCTATCATCATGTAAATGGATGTTCGTGAACGTTTTATGAGTTGTTTTTTTTAAACAACCCAAACACATAAGACATTTGCCCCCTACATCAATATAAATGTGAGAAAAGAGACATATTTTGAGCTCTCTGACACTTCAGTACAGTCAAATAGGCAACATACTTCAGTTTCGCAATGTTATATGGTCTCTAATAACAAGCTATAGTAGCTTTTCCATCGTCAGTCATCACTAAACAACTAATCACAGTTTGAGCGCTCTAAAGCGTTTTTTCATCACCTCTTACTGGAGAACATGATCTTTAAGTTTTGAATTCAGCCTTGGGATTTGTTTTACAGAGCTTTTGGCTCTTAGCGAGGAAGCCGAAGGGCTGTGTTTAATTTTTATATTCTGTTTTAGATTGACAGTATAACAGCCCATTAGACAGCTCATGTTGCGTTTCGGCTCAGGTCATAATCACCAATGTGTTTCTCGAGTCTCTGCTGTAATTTTAAACCTACTTCAGTGTAGACAAGAAGGCTCATCTATGCTCAGATGACTTTAAATGAGTTTGCCCAGGGTTATTTTCTTTTTTTGTGAATGGGGGAATTTTATTCCCAAACGGAGGGCTGTTTTTGTAACATTTAGAGTAAAATTACATTTTCAAATGTAATATTTTACCATTCCAAATGATTTCATATGAATGTTTTAATGGTTTTCATGTACCCATTTCTGTGTGCTATCCTTGTGTTATAAATTGGCATAATCCAGTCATTCCAGCCAACAGTCATTCACATTCGTTTTCCCTGATTGGATTACTGAAACTATTTGGAGATGGTCTGGAATGGACTCTGACAGCATTTAAAGGGATAATTCACCCCCCAAAAAGATACAATTCTGCCATTTGCCCACTTTCATGACATTCCAGCCCTGTATGACTGCCTTTCTTCTGAAGAATATAGAATAATTAGAAGATATTATGTAGTACAAACAACATTAGACCCTATTGACTTCTTTTGTTTTGAAAAAGAGACATTTTCCAAATAGTCTTAAATGATCAGGTGTAATAGTCACCTATGTGTCACTCCAAAGGCAAGTTTTGCTTTGAGTCCATAGCACATGAAAGGAAAAGGACTTATACAAGCAAACTTCCTGCTGTTTCATCACCCAGTCATTGTATCCAGATAGTGCTGTATGTGTTTAGCTTGCCCGCAGATCATTGCGTAGTTAATGATGTTCTTGGAAGAGTTTGTTCCTGCTTTGGTCTGTTCTTACTTCTTCCTACCGCTCGCTGTGTCTTTCTCAGTATTACTCTTGACAGTTCCAAAAGGTCTGTTTACCCAATAAAACCCATAATTTCCTTTCAAACGGGGCATCTGAAGGGTCGTCATGGAGACAGTTTCTTCAGAGACAGCAGGACAGGAAGGAACAAATCCTGGGTTTTAATAAACTTCACAGTCTGCACAATCAGCGCTGGACAGTGGCCCCAGAGAACAAGGGTTTCCTTGACTTACAGTGGCTTCAATGAATGCACATTGTTCTCTGGTCAGTGAAAGATCTCCAGGGTCAGGTAATTTACAATGTATCCATCAGTCAGCTTGTTTCCCTTCATCAAACAACCAGAATGACGTTTTCAATAAAACAATGGCCTGGAGTTTCATCAAACGTTCAAAGATGGCGCTCCATGTGACATCCTCTTATCTTTGATATATTGTACTCCAGTGAAGGCAGACTATGGTTTTCATTTGGATGTTTTCTGTCCTACAGCTAAAGTTCTTTGTATTCATCCCCTCACTTTGTGCCCATTTGGCATTCATTTTAGAGGTGACACACAATGGCTTTGTAAAGATTGTGTAATTTTCGGTCATCCTGGAAAGCTTTCAAACTATTGATTGAGGGTCGATAAGTGATTTCATACTCCTGAACTTTGGTTGAAAATTGTTTGACTATTTTTTTTTTTTGGTGGCCATTAATCCTCTACAGACTTGTCTCTTGAGGCATTTATGGTGAGAGGACGTTTGAGTAGAGCTAATCGTCTTATATCTGTAAGTGAATTACGATGTGACATTACTCGGGAGATCTACTTAGTCTGGTTTAATCTACTCTGACTGACAGTCCAAGAATGATGATGTATAAATTTCAAGTTTTTTTGTTATTTAAATCAGTAAGTAGTACATTTCGTTCCTTCTCTCTCATGCTGTCCAAGGATCAGTCAAGGTTAAATATGAGAAAAATGTTTTATGAGCAGAAATCTTTGGCATCTTTCAACCCATTGGCTTTGGGTGATGAAAGGCTTCTTTTTCCATGAAGTGAGCGAGCGACAGGCCCTAATGTATCCAACACTTGTGTGTTTTTTGAGAGTTTTGCAGCTCTTAAACATGAGCGGTTATTCCAGGTGGGAGAAAATTATAGGGAATAAAACCATGGAAAGCCCCTCAGTTTGTTTTCAAAGGATATCACTTAAAATATGTGTTTATCTCTGTACAAGCCAAGACATTGAACTGAAAGAGTATCTTAATGAAACACTCAGATGTTTGAGGAGGTTAAAAAGTTAAAAACTCATAAATATAATATTAAGAGGTGGGTGTTTCCTGTAGAAACGCTGAGAGTGGTTTTGTTATAATCACATGTATTTTAAAATACCTTGAGAAGGCTGATTGGCCTAGTCGATTTTTTTGTATTTTTACTTTTTTGGAATTATTATTGAAAATATCATGTCCCATAGTACTTGATCTTAATGTAACAGAAACATAAGCTTTTTATTTTATTTTATTTAAAAAATAAATAAATTCCCCCACCACTTTATGAAATAAATAGTATGCAGTAGAGACTGAAATAATAGTTTTTTGATCACTGATTCCATATACTGCTTAAAACAAGCAACAAGTATACAAATTGCTAATATTAACTAAGATCATTTGAAAATAAAATTTGAACTTGCTAAAGTACACTCTTAAAAATACATTTGCTTAAAAGGTTCTTCACAGCGATCCCATAGAAGAACCATTTTTGGTTCCACAATGAACCATTCAGTCAAAGGTTCTTTAAAGAACTATCTCTTTCTTACGTTTATACAATCTGAAGAACCTTCTTTCCCCACGAAGAACCTTTTGTAAAAGAGAAAGTTTCTTCAGATGTTAAAGGTTCTTTATGGAACCATTTAGACAAAAAAGGTTTTTCTATGGCATTGTGAAGCACCTTTATTTTGTGTATACATGTAAAATGTCTTTTACCTAATTATTTAGCTACTTTTTATTTAAATAACCAGCACATCTATGCATTATACTATAAGTGGATTAAAGTTATAAATGTCTATAGGTATGTTTCCATCCACCTATTTTTATGCGCATTTTGGGATATTGCATTAAAAACGCTGGATGGAAAGCCAAGAATGCATCAAAAAAGACATGTGACTTTGTGACGGGACAGTGTAAAACTGGACCAACTAATGGACCGATCTCATTGCACAGCATCTGAAATGATAGTTGTGTCATTCTAATTTGCTTGAGCAAAGTCTCGTCAAAGTGCTTTGTTATAATAAACTCCAAGAACTGCGTTACCAAACAACAGACTCCGAAAATAAAATAACATGACCGTGTTTTATCGGCGTGCTCTGAAGCTCAATATTACATTTTTGAGCATAAGTTCAATTTGTAACTTTGGATGGAAACATAGCTTGTTGAAATTTGCCTTAATGAATCATTTTCATTAACCCGAGACACTATAGCTTGTAATATAAAATATTTGGCCTTGTTGAGCACAATCATTCTTTTATTGTGCATGTAAACTGCATAGACAGCAAATGTTCCTTGAACATAGTTCCCTTGCTAGACATTTCCAGTTTCACAGTTCCAAAGTTGAGTTCATGTTTTTATAAATGGCTTTTTTCTGGCAATCTTGAATGCAGCATGAGGAAAAATCAAAACTAACAAAATGCTACTGAAATCAATCAGTCACCACAGAATAATACATGACAAGCCGGATCTGGCAGTATTTCCATGTGTCTCTCCACAAGCCTCATGTTGTCCACAGCACGTTCCTTCAGGAGGACCTGACCTCTGTATGCCTATAGCTCCGCCTCCTAGATGATTGACATGCATTCTATGTTTGTCTTCTTGATAATTTGCTATGCATCAACACATCATGTGTCCTAGCAGGTAATTGAAGTTTATCTCGTAGCCACTGTGGAGTCGACAGTAGCATGTTGTTTCAGTCAGCGCTGATGTTTGAAATCAAAATACCTGTCTGTTTTGTTACATATTTACAGTAGCTGATAATAATGCTAGATAAATGTTTGTAAATAAATTCAAATACCATGCAAAGAATATGATTCATATGTGAAATGTATTTAAATGTGTATTTTTTGGCTAATATGATTTGGCATTGGAATTAATATAAATCCATAAAGTTATGTAATCTCATACTGTATTATGTATTAAGTTATGTAGATTCAGATTGTATTTTCATACAGTCAACATTGTTTGATTGGTTTGTAACTAAGTTTACTTGCATAATATTATAAGCATATTTTTATTATATAAGTTATTTTATTTGTACTTATTTATTTTTTGTTCTTTTATTTAGTTTCTGGAATAACATGCCATAATGAATCATGCACAAGAAGACCAGATACATGTGACAATCGTTGTTCATTTTAAAGCACTTTAGGTTATAAATGTGCATCGTTATTGGCCAAAGTCAGTTTTTCAATCTGGAGTATGAATAAATGTGACTTTCTCTGTGAAAACCCAGCTAAAGTCATTTTTTTGTGATTTGCTGTTTTCTACAAGACAAATTACCCTTCATATGGTAAAGAACACTGTGAAAATGTAACCTTTATATCTTTAATATTGACTGAGTAAGGTCATGTCAAATATTTAAATTATAGTGAAATTAATTGTAGAAATCAAACCGTGATGCTTGTTTTCTCATAATTAGATTTTGAGACCTGGATTTCACAGAGAGGGTCACAAATAAACAAACAAATAAATAATTACTTATTTATTTAAAATCTATACATAAATACATTTTAAATAAAAAATGAGCATTTTCTGTTTTAAATGTTAGCCCAATTTTCATAACTCAAGAATGTTGCAACACTAATTAAGAATTGCAATGGTTCAGTTTTGATTTTGTGTTGTCATTAAATGTGATTAATCTGTCAAGTGTATTAATGAGATGATCAGACACCTGGTGTGCTGTGGTGCTTATATGGGCAATCAGAGTTTGAATCTGGCTTGTTTCACCTCCACATTTCTTCATGTTTTCAGTCTCCTGTAGTGTTTTGTTGAGCGAAGGACAGGTTGATGTTAGCCAGCTTCACTTCCTCTGTACTGGTTCATTGAAGTATGACAGCTGCAATTTAGCGTAGGTTGAAAGTACAAATAACATGTGTCAGTGCGAATCATATGTACATAATACACAATACGGTTAGAACCCTTTAATGTTATTTAAGGCCTCAAGTCACACTACCTTTACAAGGCCACACAGAAACTCGGGTCCTAGATCAGGGACATCTCCCTTCCAGCCCGCCCACAAGAAACCAACCCCTCTGGGCTTCATATTTAAACCAAAAACCTTCACCATTCCAGATCAGCAGAGACAAGTGTTAACCAAGCTGTTGAGTTTGTTAGAGAAGAAATATTTCAAGGGTGGTGGATTGGATTATGTTCAGGCTGCACACGTTTAGATTGTTATGCATCTGCATGCTAATATATACATGTTAATGCAAATATATAAATATATATTTAAAATGTTTATTTTTTCCACTTTAATTATTATTTTATTTTAAACTAGGGAATTTAAACTGCAAATCAATGTGTATTGATTTATAAAGTGCTGCGTTTTGATTGCCCATTGACTTTGGTTGCTAATTACTTATTTGTTTCTTAGTAAACAACAAATATTGATCGCATTGATTCCATTAAAGAGAGTTGTACTTGTGAAGGATATATAGCCTTACCCAGACATGCAGTCTGTCTGGAAGAAGGCAAAGATCATATTCCCAAATACAGGATAACCCTTACGATAATTACTAGGGTTAGCAGGTTAACACAGTCAATATGCTGTGCTCTTTTAAACAGAGCCCTCAGTCTTCTGCTCAGAATCAGATCTTTTATAGTAATTAGCTTTGGCTTTTGCCTCCTCGTTGACTGAAATAAAATGGCCCCCTGTTCATACAGACAAGTTCGCCTTATACTGCAGTGTTTATAAATATGATTTATGTAAAATTAATCCATCAGGGGGTCTACAAAATGACCTTTCTTGTTAGACAAAAGATGAGGAACTCAAAGAGTGACAGATAAAAGAAGGAATCTCTTTTCCTGACTAGGATAAAAGCACTTCCCGATCTCCGATAGCCCTTAGCAAAGGGAGTAGACGTCCACATCCGCAATCAAGCCTATCAGCTATCCTTAAATCTGGAATCTTCCAGCCTCCACAGTTCTCTTTAGGGAGAACCGGCACTTCCTTAGACCCGCTCGCCCCGGCTGAGGTTCAGATGACTTGGGCAGAGGAAACAGGTCTTAAGTTTGGCTTACGTGGAAATACAGCCTGTTCAGCACATGGGGATTTGGATTAGAGAGAGTTTTGGTCATTTCCCTTTCAATAACCGCTTTTCCGGTTTTGTTAGATGACAAGCCTGAGAATGGGATTGACAGTGTTTCCTGTGAATAAATGCAGTCACTTCCTGTCTTAAAAGCATAGAGGGACCTATAAAAAACACTTTCACTTACAGTCTGAATTAATAAATTGTTTGCCAATAACACATACACACAAATCATTGTTTAATTAGAATTCCATTAGTTCTGTTCCTGAAATGTGACTGTCCAGTCAGCATAGCTAGAGTCCTATAAGTGTTTTTCATACTAGTGGTGGATATTTCTCACTTACTAATTTTGCAACCACATAGTTTTGCCAGTCAGTGACGAAAACTGGGTTTCTCTTTGTTTGTTTTGGGTGAGTATGAATGCATTTTAACTCCTTTTTTAAAAACCCTTATTAATTCAAGAACGAAACAAGTGAGTTTTATATGAGTCATTGAATCATTTGCACGACAGTTTTGTTTAAAATAAAAAATGTATTCAGTAACGATACAAGATTTAGATGAGTTTGTTTCTTCTTTGGAACATATATTACATCATATGCTCACCAATGGATCCTCTGCAGTGAATGGGTGCCGTCAGAAGGAGAGTCCAAACAGCTGATAAAAACATAACCGTAATCCACAAGTAACACGCATGACTCCAGACCATCAATCAACATCTTGTAAAGCAAAACGCTGTGTGTTTGTAAAAAACATATCAATCATAATCCATATAAACCAACACATGTTTGTATATATACATTTATGTGATGGTTACAGTTATTTAGTATCACACTAGCACATATTCAGTCAGTGAGTATAATAACGGTGCAGTAATTGTTGGATGGTTGTCTTTTTCGCCTGATTTCTTCCCCCACCCCTCCACTGAACAGCCTAATGGTACGACCCTTGCCCTGTCAGGGCACTGCGTTAATAACGGTGAGGGGTTAAAATGCTCGTTGCCTCAGGGAGTTCAGGATTATTTGCTTTGCTTGCGTTGGGACATGTGCAATTTGCTGTTTGTTCTAGACATAAGGTCTCTTTATAAATATCATGACACTGTATGTCTTTTGATTGTGGTTTCTACTGATAAATGAGTATATTAAATAAATATTTATGGTGGATGAACCCTGTGAAACATCACATATAGAGGCCAGTCAAATCATGAGCGAAGTCTTGTTTTCTTTCTTTCGATTATCTGTCTCATTTATCTTCATGACCAAGAGGCCAAACCCATAGATTTAAAATGAATGAGAGCGGCGTAGTGGAATTGAGTTCATATATTGAATAGAAATAAAACTAAATGACAGGTCAAATAAAATCAATAGAGCAAAGACCTTGGATTAATCAGAGTGAATGAAATGTGAAATTCTTCATCCAATCTGTTTGTTGTTTTGCTGTATATATGGTCAGGGAACTGGAAATTAATCCCGAAGGCATTCAATGATTTGTTTCATTTTTCTTTCAATACGACACATGGGCACCACAAGCTGTGTAAGGTGCTTGACACTTTAAAAGGGATTGTGATTTGTAACATCTTGAAGAAATTGTTTCATGGGCTTTCAACATGACGACACCCTATGGACATCTAAACAAAGATAAATGATAAATAGCACATACTTGGTCCAACATTTGAGACCCCTAGTAAAAATGCTTCTATTTAGCATTTTTCTAAGCTGATTTAATAACAATAATATTCTTTCTTCTTCGTTGTCGTCTTATCTTTATTATTCATCTTTGACTTCTTCCTTGTATTCTTCATCATAGTCTTTATCTGCTTTGTCTTATTCATCTGTTTTCTGCATCGATTTTGTCCTTTTTCTGTCTTATCATATTTCCCAAATATTGGTTCATTTCAGAATTGTTTTTCAGTCCTAAAACTATTTTTTAGATCTTGAATCCCAGATTATCAGTATTGTCTTGACTTTTACCTCACTGTTAAACATCAGAGTGAGGTATTACATTGACTTCCAAATGAACTTGAACACTGGGTCTGACTTGAACTGAGTGTTACTTGTTTTTATGTTTTTGAGTATCCTAAGGCATTTCTATTAACCACAAGACTCATAAACATAATTAAAGACACATTGAATGTCTTTCAGAAGAACTGCTCTCAGACACTAAAATGTGATCAAAGTCTGCCTCTTTAAATGTCTGTCTTTGACCTTGTCGTTCTCTTTCCACTTCTTCGTGTCTGTTTATCCCTTCCACTATCATTTCAGTAATCCAGTTTTATCCCTTATCTGTCTGTCTGCTTCGCTTATCTTCTTTCAGTACATGCTTTTGCATTTCAACTTTCTAAGTGGCTATTTTAAAGGATTGGTTCATGCAAAATTTTAAATTGACTCCCCCTCGTTTCATTCCAAACCTGTAAGACATTCTTTCTCTGGAACATAAAATGAGAAATTCTGGTCTCTCTTTTTCATACAGTTATGGTGAATGGGGACTGAAGCTTTCAAGCTTCTAAAAGAACACACACATTTGGTGCATATGACTTAAGCAACTCTCTTGAAGTGGTATGATAGATCTGTGTTGTGAAAAAGTGAAATTTAAGTCATTATTCAATGATGATCTTCCCTTCCAGAGAGTTATAGCTTTCTAAATTCAGAAATTCAGTCTATTTCGCTTTTCTAAATGATTTCTATGTTGCTTTGGAGCTTGACAGCCTCGGTCCTTTTGGACTTTCATTAAATTGAAAAAAGTGCTAAGGAAATTCCATAAAAATGCACATTAAATAAAAGAGGAAGTTATACGGGTTTGGAAATTACATTTAAAGCAAGTAATAGCAGAATATTTTCTTTTTTTTGCTAAATTCTTCCTTTTAATGCTTTTTTTCCCCATGCGTCACTGAACTCAACCAGCGTCCAGTGATGTGTGTATTCCATTTATCGATGGATCTTCCTGCATCTTTGTGTATGTGTGTGTGTGTGTGTGTTGGGATGCTGCCATTTTTCAGTCTTAAAGCAACCAGAGAGCATTTAAAATGAAAAACACATTTTGTCATTGGGTGTGCCCAATGACTGGAGGGCCAACTCACACACGCTGAATAAATCAGAAGGTCAAGACCATTACGAGGGCAACTCCCCATGGAGCAACCCAACGCACACGCGCAAACAAGCTCAGGAAATCTGTCATAAGTCATCGACATCTCGTACTTTGATTAATCATATAATCCAATTTCTCTCATATCACGATTCAGTGAATCAGTGCATCTTTGTCTGATTTTGTTCATATACGTGGTCTGTTTAATCCGGTTCCAGCTGCCTGACTTCACTCTGTGGTGGAAAGAAATGCAACAGAGAAGAGATGGGAGTCATGAGCTTTATAACGGTTCAACACACATGTTTGGGTTCAGAAAAGGGCTTACTTTTGTTTAATTCATACTTTTATTCAGCAAGGACCGAGTAAGTTTATCAAAAGTGATGGTAGAGACATTTCATAATATTACAATAGATTTCTGTTTACTGATAGATGCTAAAAGAACCACAACTATTTTCAATATTGATAATATTTCTTAATACTTTTCTAAACAATCATTTGATTAAAATGCTTCCTAATTTGTGTCTGTAGAGTTATGGGAGCTGAACAGGACGAGAGTGTTCCAGGCTGGAGAGGGGCGTCTGCAGCACTACAGTATGTTACTGGATGAGACTCAGGAAAGGCTGATCATCGGAGGAAAAGACATACTGTACTCTCTCAATCTGGAGCGCATCACTGCCCCTCACAAAGAGGTACATGCATTTATAGCTGTTCTCAGGATTTGGGCAACGTGTTTGTCCGGCATAGTCGTGTGTGTGTGTGCGTGCGTGCGTGTGTGTTACAGTTTATAGTCTCATTTGGCTCATGACAGTACGTTGTGCAAAGCAATTTTTGTCTTTTGCTAAATAAATCTCAGGATAGCTACTCACATAGTTATTAAATAAATAAAAACAGCACTCATACAAAGAGAAGAGATTGTATTGCAACCATCTGTTCAACTGCAGTTTACAAACGTTCACAAATCCTTGTGCTCATTTTGAGGTTGCACTGAAACTGTCATTATATAATTGAATTATATATATTTGTTTCATATTTGGCTCCCAAACTCTCGAATAGCCTTCCTGATAATGTCCGGGGTTCAGACGCACTCTCTCTATTTAGCAGCAATTCCTGATATTTATTATTTATTTAAGATTTTTCACACTTTGGCTCCTAATGACTGTCGCACCACACTTTCAGATTGGAAGCAGTCATTATCCTCCACTTTTTTGCAATGGTGAGAGGACTGAATTATAAATATATGAATATATCATGCAAAAAAAAAAAATGGATATAAAAATATATATTTTGCTAAATATTTCGATGCAACTAAAGCTCAAATTTAATACATAAATTCTCTGTATGCATCCATCTATCCAAACAGCTTTACTGTTTTTCACTGAAAATGAAAGACTTCCGGTCTGATGTTTGATGGAGGTGGCTTTACTGAGATGAAGTAGATGGTATTACATGAGAATCAAGTTACGTAACAGTTTTATAAAATTGTAATAGGCCTCTCATATGAGTCTTTATCTCATGTGATTGTACATCATTTTAAACACATTTGTCCGAAGTACTATTTATTTCTTCATGTATTAAATGTTTTTAAGTGGATTTTTTTGTGGACTTATAAGAGGCTCTCATGGAGTATTATAATTAGAGGGTTATAAAGACTCACTCCACAGTCTCACACAAATATTACAAAAGCTGTTACTAGGGCGGCACCCTTTCAAAAGGCAATAATATGTGTCATTTAGGTACTAATATGTACCTTTTAAGGTTATAATACCATTTAGGGATTGCAAGCAACATGCTCTACTGTTTGAACTACAGAAATCCAGACAGTCTTTTTGTTATGCAACCACAGGTCAAAAAATACAACAATGACTGTGTTCAGCCAAGTACAGCAAGCACATTTCTGTGCCAGAACAACATGTCCAGAATTACAAATGCATGCGCTTGTTTCTCTGTTTTTTAGATTCACTGGCCGAGCTCTGAGGAGCAGGTGGGGGATTGTTTAATGCAGGGCAGAGAGAAGGTAAATCTGTTATACATCATGTACAGTATACAGGTATATGACACAGTGATATCCTGTTGCATGGCTACAGTTTTTATCTTGAAAAGTGTTAAAAGTGTTCTTCTCTTTATGTCCCTCTCTCACAGCCGGAGTGTGCAAACTACATTAAGCTGGTGCAGCATTATAACAGCACCCACCTGTTAGCATGTGGGACTGGAGCCTTCAGCCCAGTGTGTGCCTATATCAGAGTGGGCCATGGAACAGAGGTAAACCTTCTGCTGTGGCAAAGAAAATTACCTTAAATCAGTGTTTATTTTGTTTTTTTCTTGTTTTAGTTTATATATATATATTTGTGCTCTGCATTTAACTCATCCAAGTGCACACACACAGCAGTGAGAAGTGATCGAACAGACACACACACAGTGAACACACACCCGGAGCAGTGGGCAGCCATTTATGCTGTGGCGCCCGGGGAGCAGTTGGGGGTTCGGTGCTTTGCTCAAGGGTCTCACCTCAGTCGTGGTATTGAGGGTGGAGAGAGCGCTGTACATTCACTCCCCCCACCTGCAATCCCTGCCGGACCAGAGACTCGAACCTACAACCTTTGGGTTACAAGAGGGACTCTCTAACCATTAGGCCACGACTGCCCCTAAAATGATTAGAAAACATGAAAAAAATAATGCCGTCGCCTCTTTTAGCACTGAAAACCTCTTATTTTTCAAAGTTAAAAGCTTTAAGGTGAACAAAAATGATGGAATTAGCATGTTTTAAAACTGTAATGTTAGTCACAGTTGTTGACGACAAAGTTTCAGAGACCACAATATCTTTGAAGCTTTTTATTGTAAAGGATGCAGACTCATGAGGTCTCATGTAGCTTGCTTTCGGTCTTATATTCCAGAAAAACATGTCTTGAGTAGGTCTTGTTTGCCTTCGGAGGAATGTGTCGTAGTGACTCACAGATGAATTGTGTCCAGTGTTGTGCTGTTGTTTGTCACTAGAGACCACTGAAACTACCCCTGCAGTCTGCTATTGTCACTCTCACTGTGTTCCACACATTCTGGAGTCGTGCAGAGAGACTTGCGATAATTGAAACCAGTCAGAGTGGTCACAAGTTAAAGCGCTTAAAATCTCAAGACACTTAAACGCTGGCCGTGTTTTGAGTTCTGAAATCTTTGATTTGTAAAAAGATCCAGATGCTGTGCGTCACCGTGAGGTTTAGGAGTGCGTTTCTTTTGGTTTGGATGGCTGTCTGATAACATGGTGGCTGGTATTCAGCTTGCTGAAACTTTACTGTTCACAGTTGGAAGGAAAGACATATTTAAAATCATATGGAATTGTATTATCGTAATAAGGAATGTTAAAAATCTGGTGGTTTAGAGAGGCAGAGGCTAAACAATGTGACCTACATCTGCACTGCTGTGTGAAAAGTTGAAGGTTTTCATGCTTTGCATGCCCATTTAAATACATCCAATCAGGCGTTGTTCATTTATACTTTTTTTGCCTCTTTATTACTCAGAACTTTGAAAAGTACAGTAAGTTAATTGGATCTTGATAGGTTGCTGCGAGGACTCAAATCTGCATCTCTCATAAGAGCCCTAAAGCTCCAACATGTCATTTCACTACTTCATTTGAACTTCGAGCACATATTTAGATCGATTTTTACAGGTTAAAACAGTCAACTAAAACTTAAAACAAATGTTTTTGTTAATTGAAATAAAGATTAAATAAATTAGATGAAAAAGTTCAATAAAAATTAGTACTAAGATAAAAAAAAATCAATGTATACAATTAAATTAAAGCTAAATAGAAATAATGATTCCACAACTAATAAAAATGACAAAAGTACATAACAAATTTACTGTAATATATTATATTTAACACTGTAATATTATATAAATTATACTAAAATAACTCTGGGCAACACACCCTTAATTTTTTTAAATGTCTTATGTGCTTTTTTCTCAATTTTAAGGCCATAAGCTTATTGCTGTTTTTGGAGGTTGTTTGATATTTGTTGAAGGCAGATTCTAAGACAGAGTTAATGATTCAGTGCAAAGGTAGATTAAATGCCATCAGAACCACCTTCAAATGTTCTCATTGTGAAAAAAATTGTTTAGTCGATCTGTCTGTATGTACAAATCATTGATCAAATGTTCAATTTGATCAAAATCAATCTTTGTAAATGCACTACTTATGGTATATAGTGTATATGCCATAAGTGGTGCATTTATAGACTTTTTCATCCTAATTTGTAAGTTAACTTCACATTCTGATATTGCTTATGTAGGTGATGCAGGTTTGAGTTCAGTCTGCAATGTATCTCGATCACTTGCCTTCCTCTCTCTCTCTCTCTCTCTCTCTCTCTCTCTCTCTCTCTCTCTCTCCAACAACTTCATGACATTCTCTCCACTATCTCTCTAACGAAGAGACAAAACCCCAACAATAATCATGTAAAAGTGACGAAAAGTACTCCTCACAGCACTTTCTTTCTGAAGCAACTTTATCACTCTTCAACCGCCTGTGGTGAAAGCCTGGTCTCCAGAGAGACCGACAGAGTTTGTTTAACTGTGTGCGACGGGAAGTTTTATCATTCTCACTCTGTTAAAATCTCCAACCAAAATCCAGACAAGCGAAAACAAACATCTCCATCCTCCCAGGAGAGCCCCAGTCAAATTACAGAGCGGCTAATCATAGAGAAGAAAAGAGCAAAGACAAGACGTTTATTTGAAGGAAACTGAGAATCTGGATCGTGGCAGGCAGCCTACAGGCTTTCTTTCACAATTTTTTTCAATCTTTTGGAGGTTTCAAGATGGAGAATTCCCTTCCCACCTCGTTCCAGCTTTTTATCCCAACTAGGTTCAGAGATTGGACCTCATGGCTGGGAATAGGAAGCACTTCTGGCTCCCTGACCCTCCGGCAGAGGTGAAGGAGAGAGCCACGGGCGTTATGGGAGCCATAGGCAGGAGATCAGAGAGGGTTTAATTAGAGGAGACAGGCTTCAGCAGGGTGCCTGATAACTCTAGCGCTGAGCTGCAGGCCTCCAGCACACGCATCAGTCTGGAACAGCTACACCCTGAACACTCGGAGACATTAATGAGACGCATACGACATACATATGCATCCGTGCACATGAGATATGAGCTTCGCATTCAGATACACGCACGATGACAAAGATGGATACACATACCTGCACAATTATACACACACTCGGCCCTGGAGTGCTGGGATGACATGGTGCAGATGTAGCTATGATGACAGGAAAGACTGATAACGCTACAGAGACACAGAGCAGAACCGGAGAGAGCGAGTGAGAGGCGTGTACATGTACCCAAAAGCAAACGGCCCCGCATGCATTCCTTCTCTAATATCGGGAATCTAAGCACCGTTCCAGCCCTTTGCGCCCATACGCACTTCACCCGACACATCACAACACACCGTTCCCTCTCACTGTCTCCTCTTTCACCAAAACCCTGCTTTTTCTCATGGGCTTTACACATACTTCTACTAATACACCCACATCATACCTTACTCACATCTTAACAGAATAAACACATACATGCTGTTCTGAAACATAATGAGCATTCTAATATATAATATAATAACATACAAGTTGCATGTTAATCACAGTTAAACTAACATTTATTATAGTTTAAATGTAACATTCGTGCATTTGGCTGATTTTTGTTTCAGACTGACTTCGATTTGTATTCAAGGTATGTTTTATCAGTTCTTGCTCTCCCTGGGAATCGAACCCATGACCTGTGTGATGCTAGTGTCATGCTCTACTTTTTGAGCTACAAGAGGGCTGAAAGTAAATTTAGAGTTGATTTTTGGTCCACTTAAATATTTCTTAATTTCATAATTCTATTATCTTCGAAATAGTCTACTGGCAAGCATTTATGGTATGCCATTTATTTAAATATATATTTTAGCTATACATCTGTATTCATGACATTGCAATTTCGTACCTTTAAAATATATCAACTTTAAATGTAATATCAAATAACACTGTAATCAAGTGCTTTACATATGCTTTAATATTAGTCAATAAAAATAAGTGTACTTCTTTAAAGCACTGTAACAGATTATTAAAACAATGGTTTAAAATACACTTAATAGTACAGCTTTTTAATTTGACATTGTATAAAGTGCACTTTATCTGCAAGTAAAGTTTTTAAAATATACCTTTTAAGATTTGAAATTCAATACAAGTGCACATTTAGTGAAATGAAGCACACTTCTTTTTCACAGGCAGAAGAATATAAATTAATTTCTTTCCATTTTAAAATGTATTTAAAAAGGTTATAATTAAGTTGAATTAAAATTGCTTGATGGGTATTTGTGTCATGTATTTTTGCATGTTAACTGTGTATAATTGTTTTATAATTTCTTATTATATTTGGTTTATAACTTGTAAGTACATATAATTGGGCGTTAAAGACATTGCTTAAATTTTTCTGGTGCAATGATTACCACCATCTTTTCTTCTGCTTGAGCGGTCTGAAAAGACCTCATGTAAAGCTCAGAAATAATTATGTATTCATATGACTATGCTTAAAAAATTATATTTTATTGTTGGAAAATAAACACATTGTTAAATAAAATGTTATATTTTATCATTAATATTTAATGCATTATTACACACTAATAAATAATACTATAAATTAATAATGTGCTCTTTTTCCACCTCTCAGTTTGCAGTTCATTTGGTTTTGAACCATAGCTTTGCACACATCACTTGTTCAATTCAGTTTATTTGTATTGCACTTTCCACGATACACATCGTTGCAAAGCAGCTTTACAGAAAAGTTTCAGTTTCTACATTATATTCAGGATTAGGTTATTAGTGGTGACTATGTACAGTAAAAATCATGCAGTTAGTTACAAATGACATGTACTCAACCATACAGTGAGCACTATTAACTGCAATGATTATATGATGCGATTGCGATTAAACGTTGCAATTAAGCAACATGTGGTAGTTTTATATGTTGTTGGTTAGCATCATCTGAGGTACACCAACTAGTTCCACCAACACTTATTTTTGGTATTCTGCGGCTGTCAGTTTCAGGTGATCTCTCACCTAACATTTCATCCCTCCTGACAATACGCAACACGATCCCCAAACCTCATGCAAATCCAAACCATGTGTCCTTCCACAAGGTGTGCATGTGAGTTTGTCTATGTTTGACTCATCAGCCGTAAGGTGTGCTGATTATCATGTGAATCTCGATCTGTTTCATTTCATCTATGCCACAAAAGTTACTCCAGGCACATCATCTGCTTGAGCAGATATGCACATTCACAACCATGTGTGCTGGCCACAAGCACTGATGCTATCTGTCTGGTGATCACAAGACTGTGTTAAGTAAGATTTGTTCGTTCACAAAGAACCTTACAGCCCCTAGGCATAAACCAGCACGCCAACCTTTATAATGAATACCAATAATTCTCCCATGTAACATCACGCTTCATAAACTGAAACTGAAGCTATGGGTATGGCTAAGGATTTATTTCCATTCCTGCTTCGTATGAAGTAATGATCGTTAAAACGTCTACCTGCGGAAAGAGTAGAAGAACAATCCTAAGACAGAAAATGATGAATGGACTGGTGTTACATGTCTGGTGTTTGTTTCTCCAGGATCACACGGTGTGAGAACACATAAATCAAGCTCGTGAAAGCCTGTTCTGTGACACATGTTGCACGGCTTATACCGTCACCTTCTGGTAAAAGTGAGCTTTGCAATAACGGTAGAGAGAAAGGGATTCTTCAAAGGATTTTCATATAGGGAAGGACTTGGATGTGTGCGCTCCAAACTCATTTTACCCTTCATTGCTTCACCTGGATGTTATATTTCCCCTGAGACTGGAGGAAATGCAGTGAAGGCCTGTGTGTTATTTGATGAAAAGCTACAGTAATATACACTGATACTGATGTGTTAATGCTTTATACTCTATGATGCTAGTTGCCCGCAGGCTGATTGATTATTTTCACTGTTTTCTTTTTCTTGCTGCAATGCTAAGAACTGCAGACTTTGCAGTGTCAGATTTCTATGTTGTCTACCCTGCTGAAAATACCAGCTTACACCAGTATGACTCTCCGTGCTGTTCACCAGCTGAACTAATAATGAAGCTGCTCGACCAGCAGGATCGTTCTGTTGAAACTGGTTGACCAGCTCTCACTGGTTAAGCTTTTTAAGAACCTAGAGGAGACGCCAGCATATCAGCAAGTCATGCTGGGAATCTCAAGCTCGAGCATATAAAAACACAACCTATGCTGGTAATGAACAGGTGGCATTTTGAGTGGGAATACTATCATGAGAAAAATAAATCAAGCGTTGATGCCTGCGGGAATATATATATATATATATATTATATCCTATATGTTTTTTTCTGTTAAATAAGCTGATTGATTGATTGATCGTTTATTTATTATTATTATTATTATTATTAAAGATTATCAAAGTAATAACAAAAATAACAACTATTATTGTTATTATTATTGCTATTACTACTACTTGAAACATCAATAAATCATCCAAATCACGTTTTACTTAAAGTCCAATAATGTTATTATAAATATATTGTATATTTAGAATAGTTAGTAAATATAATGTTATTAGTCTGAAAAGCATTATGTTCATGAAAGGATCTTAATTAAAAATAAATGTATATATGTTTATTTGATTTATTTTTTATTTGTAGTATTGTTGTTATTACAATATATATATATATGCTGGTGATGAACAGATTATATTTAAGTACGAAAATTTAATTAAAACATTATTTCTGATGGAATAACAAATGTATTAACAATTTTTTCTGCTGATTGATTGATTTAATACTATTGTTATAGTTATAATTGTCGTTTTTATTATTATATAGGCTATTTGGTGAACAACATATTATTATTGTTATTATTAAAAGTAACTTTATTACTTTCTGTTTATAAAAGGTTCTTGATAGATAAATTGTATTTTATTCAACAAATAACAACTTTAATATTATTATTATTAATAAAATGTTTCTTAAAATCTATGTATTTATTTCTTGTATTTAGCTTGTTAAATGTGTGCTTGTGTTCCAGCAGGAAGGAGAGTTCAGGTTGGAGTCTGATCACATAGAGAGTGGCAGAGGAAGATGTCCATTCCATCCCAACAGCCCTTCAGCATCCACTGTGTACCGTAAGCATTCATCCATTCCTGCATCTTATAGAGGATAACCCTCCATCCTTTAATACTCTTTCCTCCTTTTGTTGACATCCAAATATCTTTCATCCCATTATATCTTTATTCTTCTGTAGCTTCCCCCCTCCGTTTCATCTTGATGTTCAGAATGTGTGTGTTCTTGAGTTTTGGAGGAAGCGAGTGCATTTTGAGCCTGGGGCCACCGAGCATGAAAGCTCTTCATAACACACTTCAGCTCCAGCCCTTCAGCGCGCTCATTCACACGGCAGCAGGGATCTGATTGAAGGGAAACTGAGAGATGAATTTGATGACTTCCTCTCTGACTGCAGCTGCAGATTATTTTCGGCTGGGTTATTCATTTAGTCTCTCCCAGCCGGCCCAGCATCAGGATCGTTCATAATAAAGAATTTTTATATGCTAAATTGATATTGCCCTTTAGATGAGTAGTACTTCGTGACTTTCGCAGGATTTATTACTCACTGGGCAAAGAGGAGTAGTTATTTACAGTATCTGCAGTGCCACCTAGTGGTATCTCTATATATGACAAACACATTAACATGCTGTCATGCATTTGCTTCACTGTTCAGGGATTCAATGTTTGTCATTAATTGTTGACTAATTATTGATAATGTCATGGGAAATATGAAATTGTAACATTACTGAACTGATTTAAGACTGATCAGTTTTAAGTGGCAATTTTTATTTAAGAAACTATATTGAAACTGAATAAATAACTGCTTAAATTACTTAAACACTTGACAAAAAAACAGTTCAGCTTTACAGTATTAAATCCAATAAGCATTTCTCAATTTTATCTATAATACTGATTTAACCCCCCTCTCTCTCTCTCTCTCTCTCTCTCTCTCTCTCTCTCTCTCTCTCTCTCTCTCTCTCTCTCTCTCTCTCTCTCTCTCTCTCTCTCTCTCTCTCTCTCTCTTTAAATCATGTTTGATTGACAGGTGGAGAGTTGTTTGTTGGCTTGTACACTGATTATTGGGAGAACGATGCCGCTCTATATCGTCTAGGCAACCGCAGTTTCATTAGGACTGAAGTGGGTGACAGACAGCAGCTGAACGGTGAGAGAAAACTGATGAAAATACAAGCACTGTGTGTAGCAGATAATGCTTCCTGGTGTCCTCAAGAAGTTGTTGTTGTTTAATCTAGCTTTAACCAGCAACACTTCTTTGGTCATCTGCCTTCACCAAAAAGATCATGCTGGTGGATAAGCTTTGAAACTGAGCTTGTCAACATATAAAGCACACATAATTTGAACAGTGAAGCTGGTAGTTATTTACACCAGGGTTTTTTAGATAACATGGAGCTCCAAAAAATTATTTTAAAGTTTAAAATGCAGCTATATATTTTCATGTATAATGACCCAATTTCTACTGTCAAAAATGAATGTTATACATTTGTATAAAATATTATTTGAAAATTGTATTGCATTGAAAGAAATATTACATTGCATTACTATGTTTTTTTAATGCCGTATAGTACTTTAATGTTAGATGTGTTAGAAATGAAAAATAACAGTTTTCTATTTTAATATACTTTAACATATCATTTATTCCTGTGAAGTTTTCAGCATCATTACTCCAGTCGTCAGTGTCACGTGATCCTGCTGATTTTGAATCATTGTTGGAAACATTTGTGCTGCTTAATATTTTTTGCGACCTGTGATTCTTTTTTCAGGATTCTTTAATAAATAAAAGTGAAAAAGAACAGTGTTTATACAAAATAGAAATTTTGTGTTACTTTATACACTACTATTCAAAAGTTTGTGGTCAGTAAATTAGTTGTATTATTTTTTTTTAATAAATTTATACTTTTATTCAGCAAGGATGTGTTAAATGTGTAAAAGTGATAGTAAAGACTTATATAGTTAGAAAAGATTTCTATTTTGAATAAATGTTCTTTTTAACTTTTTATTCATCAAAAAAAAAACATAAAACAGCGCAACCTTTTAACGCTGATAATAAATCGGCATACATTAATAATTTCTGAAGGATCACGTGACACTGAAGACTGGACTGATGAAAATTCAGCGCTGTGTCACAGAAATAAATTCTATTTTAAAGTATATTAAAATAGGAAACCAATATGAGAAATTGCAATAATATTTCACAATATTAATTCACAATATAAAATCTTACTGATCCCAAACGTTTGAATGGCAGCGTATAGCTACTTGATATAAAACAATCATACACATAAATGTGCATACATAGAATTAAATAGAGTAATGAAGCAGAATTCAAGATTGATGTACAGTTCATCCTGTGTGTGGTTTAGAGAGGCCTGCGGTATCCTGCTGAGAGCCGGTTTAATGCTTCCCTTTGCTGTATATCTGCTCCTGCAGCCGTACGAGAGATCTGGCCTTCAGCCCAGAGCAGCGAGAGTGATGATTTTACCATGCGTATCACTGTAGCAAGGCTTGTGGCCTCATTATAAGTGCAGTTAACACATCAGCTCCACGCCAAGTGTAACTGAAGATATATTCACAATGGTGTACTACACTACTGCTATTTTTGCAGCATGCACAGAATCCAACTGTATATGTGGAGATGATCTTCAACAATTGCCAGAATGTGCATTTAAGAACCGATAGTATGACTTAATTCTGATTGGATGATGCATAAATTAAGCTTTTGTATTCATTCTGAAATGAGTGTGTCAGACAGATGTAAAAAAATATGGCATTCTCTTTCACTTCTCACATGTGATTCCGACCCCTGCTGTGATGCATTAATCATACAGAGAGACCGAGCGCGAGGTGTTTGACATGTACCATCCATCTCTCTAACATCCATTCAGACATAATAAACCACGGTCAAATACCATCACATCCTTAGGTCATCTGCTCGATAACGTTCGAGTGTGTAATGCAGAGCATAGAGCACGACTCAGTGGAGACTTTTACATGTTCTGTGTGCACTCAGTAGTCTGGGGTTGAGTTCTGTTCATGTTTTGAATGGTGTTAACTGGTGTTAAGTGTTCTCGCTGCTGACTCATGAAGCGCTGACGATCTAATCCCACTCACATTCACTGCACAAAGCTGCGTTGAACATACGGATCACACTGTATAATAAGATAGTGGATTTATTCATATTTGATTATATAAGGAAAATGCATTTTGCACGTTAAAATGACAGATTTATAGCCTGCATGTTAAAGCAGGATTTTCAGCATCCATCATTCCAGTCTTCAGTGTCACATGATCCTTAGGAATAATGATCATTGTAGCATTTATGTGGAAACCGTGATCATTTTTTAGGATTCTTTGAAGAATTGAAAGTTCAATAAACAGCATTTATTTGAGATATAAATAATTTGTATCATTATACATATCTTTAATATCACTTTTGATCAGTTGAATGCATTCTTGCTGAATAAATGTGTTTTGAATGGTAGTGTGTAAATATTAAGGAGCAGCAACTGGTTTTTAACATTGATAATAAGAATAATTGAGTGATTTGAATGATTTCTGAAGGATTATTAGACTGGAGCGATGATGCAGAAAATCCGGATTTGCCATCAGAGAGAGACATTTTTTTTTATATATTTCAAAATATTTACTGTATTTTTTTAATTAAATAAATGCAACCTTGGTGAGCAGAAGATGCTTCTTTCAAAAACATGAAAAAAAAAAAAATCCAAACTTTTACCAGTATTTTACAAATGTGTGTTTTGGTGTCATTCTAACCATATCTCTTTATATATATATATTTTTTCCCTAGAGCCCAAGTTTGTGGGTTCGGCAGTGATCCCTGACAATGACGATCCTGCTGATGATAAGGTCTACTACTTCTTCACGGAACGAGTGGCCAACATGGACGGAGGAAACAAAGCCGTTTACACCAGAGTGGCCAGAGTCTGTGCGGTATGATGCCAAAAAAAAATGCTTGTTTAGATCTTTGAATCGAATTAGTCTTGTTTAGCATTCAACATCATAATCTATAATGCTTAAAGAAAGTGTTTACTTAGCTTTCCTCTTCGTCTCAATAGCATATGCTATTGACCTCCTATACTCCGAGGAAACCAGCCCCCCGACCCCCCATACATGCCAATGTCAACACTGATTGTGTGGCTTCATTATGGCTGTCCAGTGACATAAAAAGCAACAGACCGAGATACTACAATATAAGCAACTTCTGATAAAACAATGTAATGAAATGCTTGCAAAAATTATTTAGTCAAAATACACAAGTTTTTTTTATGGTTTTCAATGAAAAACCATGTTTTATTGCTCCCATAATGGTGCAATTGTTTGCTTCATTTCAACATCAACCAGCTTGAGATTAATTTCTGAAGCTAACCAGCCAAGCACTGGCCAATTACTTTGTGTCTTTGTCTAAATCTTGTGCTGCAAGACAGCTCCACCCATAGGTCGGGTGAAATGAAGTGTCTTGTTATCTCTTCCCTGCTGTCAGAATGACCAGGGTGGTCAGAGGATGCTGGTAAACAGATGGAGCTCTTTCCTGAAGACTCGTTTGATCTGCTCAGTGGCTGGACCCAACGGCATTGACACACACTTTGATGAGCTCGGTAGGGGACATTCTACTTATGATATAGAGAATTACCAGTACTAGGTCTAAAATTATGTTGTTGTGTACTGTAAGCATTTTGAGCATCTCAGGCTCATCTTATTCTGTAGTGCAAAGGATTGTGTTTAATATTAGCCTATACAGCTTTTACATATACATACTGTACATTAAATGTGCTTGCATTTACACATACAAATAAAATAGCATTTTTGCATTTGGCAGATGGTTTTATCGAAAGTGACATACATTGCATTCAAGGTTTTGAGTTATTGACATTGCTAGTGCCTTGCTATGCTGTTTGAGCTGCTGTAAAATGAACCATAAACAGTATGTCATCTGGTTAGCTCTGATATATTTTCGATGCCATATCCTAATATTGCTTACTACTGTATATAGAGAACATGTGTTGCCCTTTTGTGTTGGAAATATACAGAGTCACTGTCCTGAGCAGTGTCTGGAATCCATCAACGTACAGGGCCGCTTGACTGAAATCAGTTTTAGTCTCAGGGGCCGTTTCTTCCAGCTCAGTGATTTTATTCATCATATGCCTCAGAGCAAAACTGCTGATAAATCAGTTTTTACTCTTCACATTTTGTCTTTCGCTATAGAGATTTAATCAGGAATCCATCTGTCCATCCGGATGAATTTGCAATAGATCTCACAGCATAAGCAAGCTCTGTGAATTGAAAATCTAAATCTGTTTCACCTGCTGTGCTGTTTAACATCACCAAACTTTGTAATCTTGAAGGATCTCTCTGATGGGCCCTTTGACTTGCAGATGATAGTTCATTTGTTTCTGCACTGAAATCCTATTAAACACCTTATCTGTTCCAAAGATGCAAAGTGCAAGATGAGACTATCACGCGCGGCCGAGCCCTTCTTCCACCGCGGCCACGCAGAGACATAATGTGCCGCGCACACGCAAAGATGATTGGAGAAGCCATTTGATTGTATTCTAGTAAGAATTGAAAGAAAGAAAAGAATTGCAATGCTCGGGTAAACCGCTATAGAGCTGGTGCCACTATAGAGTTAGATCCGTGAATGCGGTTTAAAGATTTAATGAATGACTGCTGTTATGTTCATTGGCTGTAATATGACTGTCATTTAATAAAAAATAAAAAAATCAAGAGCCAACAGAGCAATGACTTGTGAAATAAAACGTCCTCATGTACTTCATAGCGATGTTTAGATAGAATTCACGTTCACTATTTAAAATAATATTTAACTTCGGTTTGTTTTCTATTCTCTTCTATCAGTTTAAATGCTTCAGTTTGTTTTCTATTCTCTTCTATCAGTTTAAATGCTTCAGTTGTTTTGATATTATTATAAACCTAATAAATGCTTCAGTTTGTTTTCTATTCTCTTCTATCAGTTTAAATGCTTCAGTTGTTTTGATATTATTATAAACCTAATAAATTGACCTTGTTTTTTAACAGAGTCACTTATGATCATCAAGGCTGTATTTATTTGATAAAAATACAGTAAAATAAAACCAGTAATATTGTGAACTCTTAGGCTATTGCAATTTCTAATGTCACATGATCCTTTAGAAATCATTCTAATATTATGATTTAGTATCAGTGTTGAAACTGTTGTGCTGCATTTTTTCTTTGATTATTAGGCTAATAAAAAGTTAAAAAGAACAGCATTAATTAAAAATATAAATATTTTCTAACAATATAAGTCTTTACTATCACGTTTTATCAATTTAACACATTCTTGCTGAATAAAAGTATTAATTAAAAAAAATAAGATGGAACAAATTTCCTGACCCCAAACTTTTGAATAGTGGTATATATTGTAACAGCTTGCGTTCTGCAAGTGAACGACGCATTACTGTACCATCCCAAAGAGGCACAAAATCCCTTTCACTGACTTTTTCATTAACTGTTCCCACCTGGTGGAATGATCTGCCTAACTCAATCAGAGCAATCCATCTTCAAGAAACGGCTAAAAACACATCTCTTCCATCTTTATTTAACCCTCTAACTCTGACACTCTCTATTCTAATTCTATTTTATCTATCTGAGATACACTGAGATCACACACACACACATGTGACTTGACCCCTAAATCAATTGCATATTTATTCTCTAACTGCTAGCTTTTCTTGAAAAACTAACGCTAGCTTTATTTTTTCTATTCTATCTACTTGTTTCTATAAAAAAAAAACCTTGCTGCGTGTACTGTGTTAGGCTGACCGAGACTTATCGTAGCACTTGCATGTTGTTGCTCTTTTGTTGATTTTGATTGCTTATATTGTCCTCATTTGTAAGTCGATTAAAAAAGTGTCTGCTAAATGACTAAATGTGAATTTAATTCTAATATATATATATATATATACATTTATATATATATATATATATACATACATAAAGCTCACATTTGTTTATATTCTCATTTATCATTTACATGCTATATATATATATATATATATATATTTAATACATACATGCTGTAAAATCATGCTTGGCACAAATTCAGGTTTATTTGATGACACTTTTTGTGTGTATCTGTGTTATTTTAGAGGATGTGTTCGTGCTACGGAAGAAAGATGAGAAAAATCCAGAGATCTTTGGTCTGTTTAGCACCACCAGGTGGGTGAGGTCACATGTCACTGAACAGAGCAATGTATACTTTTATATTCTCAGTTTATTTTGACGAACAGCAGCCTGGATGCTCATCTTCATCTGTTTTTTTCACTCAGTGCCGTCTTTAAAGGATATGCAGTGTGCATGTATAACATGGAAGACATCCGTGCAGCGTTTAACGGGCCTTTTGCATATCGGGAACGAACTGACCACCACTGGAAGGTGTACGATGGCAGGGTCCCCTACCCGCGACCTGGATCGGTGAGTGATATTTGCTCCATCATTCACTTTGTGTCATCTTTTAGTTATGTCAGAAATCCCAGTGTACAAAATGTCATGGCGTCTTTCATTACACCTGACATACCCCGTCATTTGGAGGCCCGCTTGAGTGAATATTAAAACATTTGTTGAAGAATGTTTGGATCTTAGATCTTTAGACGCACAAAATCTCTCATGGCAGATGGCACAGTCCATTTTCAGCATGACTGTGCACATCACTATTCTCCTCGAGCGTGTCATGACCATTCTTTAACATTAATGCCTGAAACTGAGCACTTACGGAGGTACTGTGAAATCGAGCCATTTAAATAGCCGTGTCTGAGTTATAATTATATCTGATACGTGCTGATTAATGTCCTTTTCTGGCTATTTATCTCCAGCCGATAAAAGAGTAAGATTTGTTTCCAATAGTTAGTAATGACATGTAATTCACAGTCATTTTCTCTGGTGTGTCGTGTCTTGTCTCATATTGAAGAATCAGGGTACATCCATTGTTCACATTTCAGAATTTGTCTCAATTCTTCAGTTTCCATGTGCAGTTATTCTTGGGAAAAGCATATGAAAAAAAGTATGTCTCTGACAGCTGACCTTTTAAAAGGCAATTTGGTAGCTTTAGTCATGCACCGCATGATTTCTGATTAGTCTCTTGTTCTAAAAGGTTATAACAGCGAGAAAGCGGGCGAGCTATTCTCGGATCAGGAGCAACAAAATGAAAGACCTGAAAGGCTTTCATGGCTTGGAGAACTCTGTTCATGCTGTACTCATATTTACTGATTTTGGTCTCTCACAGTGCGCCAGTAAGATAAACGGAGGCCAGTTTTCCAGTTCAAAGGAGTATCCGGATGAGGTTCTGCGTTTTGTGCGTTCCCATCCCCTCATGTTCCAGGCGGTGCAGCCCGTTCACAGACGGCCCATTCTGCTGGACACTGAAGGAGGACGTAAACTCACACAGCTGGCAGTGGACCGGGTGGAAGCTGAGGACGGACACTACAATGTTCTCTTCATAGGGACTGGTATTCAACTTTAGTCCCTTTATTTTATACCTAATTTGCACAGTCATAGGCTTTATTATTGTTGCTTGTGTCATACTAAATATTTGCAATAGGCCTAGCTTATTTTTTGTCTTGCTTTTTAAAGGAACATAACAATCAATTATTATTATTTTATTTGATCTCTAATGTACAAAATCTCTAAAATCAGAATTGGAGTTGTGTAGCTTTAAGGCCAACTATAAGCTAATGTAATTCTAAAAAAGTTAACAATTATTTTAGAAGATTATACACTACAGTTTGGGGTTTCTAAGATTATTTTTCACTTTTGTTCAGCAAAACGGATGCAAAAAAGGATGCAAAAACAAAATATAGAGAAAATTGCCTTTAAAGTTGTGCAAATAAGGTTCTTAGCAATGCATATAACTAATCCAAAATTAAGTTATATATATTTACAGTAGTTAAAGCAATTTACAAAATATCTTCATGCAGCATAAAATAAAATCTATAATTTTGACCCATACAGTGTATTTATGGCTATTGCTACAAATATACCCATGCTACTTATGACTGGTTTTGTGGTCCAGGGTCACATATTAGAATGATTTCTGAAGGATCATGTGACACTGAAAACTGGAGAAGTAACTACGTTGTAAATTCAGCCATTGCAAGAATTACATTTTAAAATATATAAAATCATCAGAAAACAGTCATTTTAAATTGTACAAATGTTTCGCAATATTACACCCTTTACACATTGTTGATCAAATAATTGCAGCCTTGGTGAGCATAAGAGACTCTGCTAAAAAAACATGGTTCTGAAAAAATTAATTGTTTACAATAGGGTAGTATAAACAATAATAATAATACATACAATGTATTTTATAAGTAAATAATTCTGGTCCTCTCTCTCTTTAACCCAGATAATTCTGCAGTATTAAAAATGATCACAATCTACAACAAAGAAGCCGGCACAGTTGAAGAAGTTCTTCTGGAGGAATTGCAAGTTTTCAAGGTCATCAGAAGTCCTTCGGTTGACTTTTTATCTTTATACTGAAACCATTTCACACTAAACACAGTTGTTTCTTCTCATTCTAGGTCCCTGTTCCTATTACAGAGATCCTCATCTCTACCAAGCGAGTAAGACTTTCTCAGTTCGTCCTCACAGACACTGTCTCCCACCTGGAGATGGTGGTATTGAGTACATTTTTCATGCATGAGGGATCATCTTTATACATATGGCAAATTCAGCCTTTATAACCAAATCAGATGCTTCATAGTTAATTATTCATTCTTGCAGTTGTTAGTAAATATTATAAATCAAGTATGAGCATCTTTTGTTCTGTTATTACTGTAATATATTGTATTATTTACAATGCACACAAATAACTGTAGAATGATTTTATCCGCATCATTATGCTAGCGTGGTGATTTGGACATAATGGCATTCATCACATGTAATAAAGCGGTTGACAGCAGTGTTTGTATCTCCATAGCAACAGCTGTACGTGGGCTCTGAGCTGGGTGTAACACAGATCCGTGTGCACCAGTGTGGGCTGTACGGTTCAGCCTGTGCCGACTGCTGCCTGGCCAGAGACCCCTACTGTGCATGGGACGGGTCCACATGTTCCCGGTACTACCCAGCTGGGCTGTATACAAAAAGGTAGCTTATATTTAGTCAAGCCATATTTATTTGTGTAGAACTTTTCACTGTAGATATTGTTCTAAAGCAGCTTTATAGGAAATAAAGCCTTAAAGGGATAGTTCACACAAAAAAATTATAATTTACTCACCCTTGAAATGTCAATCATTTCCTTTAAACCTCTTGTGGTAGGAGTCATTACATCATATGCCTCTTAATATTTAATATTTTAATCTTAAACAAACACACTAAAATAACTTGCTCATTTGGAGGTCTGTGCATAAAAATGCTCTGTCAATATAAGTATTGGCCTGGTAGTGCATATACTGACAGTACTGAGACTGTAGATTGCTTTTATAATAAGAAAAGTTTAGGCGTCTTGACATTTGTAAAAGATTGTGTTTTATCTCCATGTCTTGCATTGCAAAATTAGGTTATTCATGCATTTCTTGATTTAAGAAACTTTTTTTAGTCCACAGTTTCTAGCTTGTCAGAATGTGTATGTGCACCATAATCTTGTTCGTTTCCATTAGTGTGCTCAGTGAACTTGGAGAGTGTGTGTTTTTGTGTGAGCTCTTTTGATGATTCACTTAGCCACAGGATAGTGCTTGTGTGCCGAGCGTATCGAGCGAAGGGCGAGTGGGAGTGTTTCTCTAATCCCGACTCAAAGGCCTGTCAGCTGTCTCAGTGTGGTCATCAGTCTGAGCTTGTTAGCGATTGATGCTAACACCTCTCGCACATATTAATACCCATCACACGCTCACTTTGTATGCAAAGCCAGACAAGTCATGCACAATTGGCACCAAATGCCTTTCAGAGTCATTACTCAAAGAATACGGACAAAAACCAGAGCGAGTCTGATGGTATTTCTGTCACCTCCCTGTGCTGTTACACACTTTGGGCGGCAGGATGATATTATGACAATTGCAGGCAGACATGAAAGCTGTGTCTGGGTTATATCAATGTCAAATTTTTCTCTTTTATTCTTTAGGCGCTTCAGACGGCAAGACGTCCGCCATGGCAACGCAGTTCAGCAGTGCAACGGGCTTCAGCTTAGCGGTATGTTCTTGCCAGAGCTTGATCAATGGAGGATATTAGATTCTTAGAAGCTTTATAAGGAAAAATGAGGCGGATGAGATCTGTGCAAGTTGAAGAGGTCAGAGTACAGTTAATGAGTGTTTCTGAAGCTTTATGCACAGATGCTGCTTTTACTTTAGCAGAAAGACATCATGTGACAGTGACTGCCCAGTTCTTCTATTCCAGAAATAATTTCCCTGTTCTTTTTCTCCATTTCATCTTGAATCAAGCCTACTTCAAATATACGCTCTGATATCATGACAACGTTCAATTTGAAGCTAAAAGATATTAATAATGTGAAAAAAGTAAAAATTCTAAACTTTAAATGATTGAATCTTACATTGTGTATGGTTTAAAGAACTTAAAGCATACTGTAACTATAATATCTATAGATATAGACATTGTATATTTAATGTTTGATATATTTAGTGACAAAATATTCAAATGTTTTGGGTCAGTTTGCTTTTTTAATATATCAATCAGTCAATTTTTATTTTTTACAGCACATTTGAAAATAACTAAGGCAGACAAAAGTAAAAACACAGTTAAAATGAAACATAAGGAGAAAAACTGTAGAAGAACTGTACCTCTGAGCTCCTTTGAATGCAATATAAAACATCTCTATCCCTTGTATACTGATGGCTATCTGTATTGTGTGCTTGGATACCTGCTGGAGTCTCCACCATGAACACAATGTATGGATTTCTTGAATGTAAGACCATGTTTACCTGAGAACATAAAAATGAAAACACAATGTCAACAGTTTGAATTCTGGTGCAAGATGTTGATTGTGTTTGGTGTTGAAAATATCACCTCGAGAGGAATATATTAGACTAGACTGTTCAGTATGTGGGTATGTTTGTGTTACAGAAGAACAAATCATCTCAGAAAAGCTGGTATATGGTGTGGAGAACAATAGTACCCTGCTGGAGTGCAGACCACGATCACTGCAGGCGTCTGTAACATGGTACATTCAACACGGCGTGGATATGGAGGAGGTACAAACACATGCATCTAGAATATACAGACTTTTATCATTTTAAATACAATGTGTTTATATTATATAACTAACCTAACTCTAACTTTCTTTTTTTTTATTATAGAAGGGAAAAATTGTAATCAATTTTTTTTACCTAAAATTATACTATAATGACATAATACTTTCCCAATCCCTAGCCCTAAGATAACTTTTATAACTTGTATTATTACGATGTGTATATATACATACATTTACACACACACACACACACACACACACACACAAATATGTGTATAATATAGATCTCTCCTCATATGGTCAGGCTCAGAAATGATTTCATCACATAAGCTATGGTCTGAACCCCTGCTGAGAGAGAGCTGTTAAATATAGATTAAAGCTTCATTTTCATTTCACTATTCTGACCACAGGGAGGCTGGGTAATATAGCCCCTAGGGATTCAATTCATCTTAAATAGAACAGACAGAATAATGAATAATAGAATAATGTCACTCTGACCATCTCTGTGCTCCAAGACATCTCTCTGCAGAATCATGGTAAATTAGACTTTTAATAATGCCACATATATCAGTAATATTAGTTAAGCCGAGCATCATTACAATAGCTTTTACTTGTGTTTAGGGATTAGAAGTGCCTCTGCGCTTACTCCCAATTTCTCTGAACACAGGGACTGGAGAGATGTTAGTCAATAAATGAAAAAAAACTACGTAACTGGCATTACTTATTTGAAAAAGTAACTCTGATATTTAGTTGTAAATGTAGAAGTAATGCATTACTTTATTAGTTACTTTAAAAAGTAATCTGATTATGTAACTAAGACTCGTTTGACTTGGACCAGCCTAGAAACCCACACATTTTGAGCCTTTGCATGCTGTTCCTCTCCTTCAGGTAAAAGGCGATGATCGTGTGATTCAAACCCCTCACGGCCTGTTGCTCCTTAACATAGTGAAGGGAGACGCAGGGGTCTATGTGTGCCAGTCCACAGAGCACGGCTTCGTCCAGACGGTGGTGCGTGTCACTTTGGAGGTGTTGGATGAGGGGAAAGTTGAGGGTTTGTTGCATAAAGGCGAGGAAGATGAAGGCGATTCTCCACACAGACCTCCGCCCTGCCCCTTCCCCAGCCTGCCCTCCGCTCCATCCTCCTCAAAGCTCTGGTACAAGGATTTCATGCAGCTGATCGGCTACAGCAACTTCCAGCGGGTGGAGCAGTACTGTGAGAAGGTGTGGTGCGTGTCTGACAGGAAGAGGAAGAAACTCAAGGGAATGGCACCCAAATGGCGGTACACACCCGGGGCAGAGCAGCGGGCGAGAGCACGGGCACCTCGACACACACAGGGACAGTAAAGACTGATAGAACATTCAAACTCATGCTCAGTGCAGATGATTACATATAGACAGTTTTATTATAGTTATTACTAAGAAATTAATGATTGGTAAAGTCGTTAATGCATTTCTTTTAGAGTCTTTAGAGTTGCATCATTTGACCTGAAAACTATTAATCTGTAGTCGATATGCCAGATGTTTAAAGGTACACAAAGTCATTTCTTCACAGATATCATAGATGTGTGGAAGCAAAATGAAACCGTTTACACAAATATACTACATTGCAAAAAAAATTCTTAGGATTTACACGACCATTCAAAAATGTGCGCTCATTAAGATTTTGTAAAGAAATTAATAGTTTTATTCAGCAGGGACATATTAAATGTATTACAAATTGACAGTAAAAACTTTTTGGTTACAAAAAAATCTGTTCTTTTGATTTTTTTTTATGTATAGAGTTTCCACAAAAATATTGAGCAGCTCAAGTGTTTTTGTTTGTTTTCACATTGATAATAAGAAAATTGTTTCTTTACCACCAAATCAGCATATTAGATGATTTCTGAAGGATCATGTGACACAGCTTTGCATCACAGGAATAAATTACATTTTAAAATATATTCAAATAGAAAACGTTTATTTTAATATTACGTTAATATTACAATTTTATTGTTCACAATATTACTGATTTTTCTGATCTAGTAAATCAGACGTGATGAGCATTATATCGTCCAACTACAATTTTGAATGGCCGTGTATTTCTATTTAAATTCAGCGAGTCCCATTCTGTTATTGGAAATAAAAACGTTTATTTTACATTTTTAATTTTATTTGTTATTAGGACACATTAACTGTTAGTTATTTGGTCAAAAAATCATTAAAATGTAAACAAACAGCTTCATTTGTAGCACTGGAAATATAACTTTGGGTTGAGTATTGCAGTATGGGAATTATAAGTCTTTAAAATGTCATATATAGCACATTTTAGAAAATATAAAGGTTTATTCCAATCATATGGGGAATTAGCCGAATTTTGAGCATGCATACCACAAATGCATGGATTTACTGGGTGTACCTTTAAAAACAGAAGGAAATGTGTCATCGATTTGAATATTTGTACAGGGCTCTTGTGTAACATTTGTGTTAGAAAGAAAATACTAAAGTTCTTCTACGGAAACATGCAGTGCTACCTGACTGACTGGGCCATGAAAAGACAAGGGTTCAAAGAGCCTCTCAGGATGGGAAAGGAAGCGTTTTCTCTTGCACTGCTCTGAACAATGACAGCTGTCCTCTTGTCAACGATGTGAGATTTCTTCTGAAGATCTCTCAGAATGACTTTTCCACTGCTGACCATTCAAGAGTTCAATTCAACTGAAGAAAACATTTCTGTGAACGGCTACTTGGCTTCATAAACCCTCCTGACAGAACTTACGCACATACTGGGTATATTTATCTGCATTTTGATTATTTCATAAATTATTCTAGTTAGTGTAAGATGTGTTAGTGTTTTTGTAGTAGTTTTAGATGTTCTCATAGTTTTAACTGGACATGTAATAATACATTTCAGCTGTGTATATAGGTTGATGCGTTTCTATTGCATATAGATGCTGTAACTGATGAATGATGATGAATGGGAATGCTAACAGACAACTTTCTCAATGTTTTCCAGCTCTCAATGACTTTCTTATAATATACACTACTGTTTAGAAGTTTGGGATCGAGACGATTTTTTTTCCCTATATGTTGAAAGAAACCCAAAGCTGCCTTTATTTGATCAAATAAACAATAAAGCAGTAATATTGTAAAATATTATTATGATTTAAAGGTGTTTTCTGTTTTGATACTTTTAAAAAGTAATTTATTATTATAATGGCAAAGCTTAATTTTGTCATATGATCCTTCAGAAATCATTTTAATATGCTGATTTGCTGATCAAGAAACATTTCTTATTATTGAAAACAATTCTGATGCTTAATATTTTTTGTGGAAACTGGGTTGAGTCTCTTTTTCATCCTTCCTGAATAAAATGTTTAGTTACTTTCCAAAACAAAAAAATCTTATTGACCCCAAACTTCTGAATTGTGTATTGTTTTTGTTTGGTATGAAATATATCTTATTTCTTGCTGAAACCCTGCTTTGGATTCAGGGTGAGCACGACGGGAAGATCCATATTGTTTTTGACATGATAGATGGAAGCAGTTTGTATTCATGGATGTCTGTAATATAGCGTATTAATATTCAGAGTCTGGTCCTCCAGTCCTTGCTATCTGTCTTCAGCTTTGTGACTTTCCACCACAGCAGTTCCCCTGCTCTTTCTGCTTATTGCAGATGGGCCTTTTAATTAGCAATATGTACGCCGGTCTGCAATGGAAATAATGTATTTCATTTCTGAGCGAGACAGTTGCCCGAGTGTGTCGCTGATAACGCCTCACCATAAACATGCGGCAGACCCCGTGCTGATGATTCATTATAATGGAGATGGATTCCACAGTCCTTCATTTTTCTCATATTTAAAACATTTCAACACAGCACTGAGTTCAGGAAACGTTTGCTCGTGTTCAAATGCTGTACTTAATGTTTTATTGCATTGAAATGACTGAGACTGGTGTGTATCAGTCTGGGCTAAACTATTGTATTATGTTTTCTGTCAGTTCTTCTATCTTCTATTCACTATAACAAATTCCTCATATGTGGAAACATACCTGCCAATAAAGCTCATTCTGATCATTCTGATATCTTGCCAGGATCCAAAATATTTGCCAGAAATGAATGGTGAAAAAGTACCATGTATTTAAAGCAAGTTTACCCAACATGAAATTTCTCTCATCATTTTTCTCGCCCTCGTATCGTTCTTGACCCTCTTAAATAACGCTTTAGTTTCTAGGCAGTTGCGAGGGTTGGAGGATACAAGCAGTGATGTATTAGTATTGTTTTTATACTCTTATATTTGTTAACCTTGTACTTTTATATTTTAGTTTTAGTAATGTATGTACTTTTGTCATTTTAATTAGTTTTACATAGTTTAAATTTTATAGTCTTAGTAATTTTTGTATTTTAAAAGTATTATTTGTATTAGTTGCCAAGGGAAAACTTTTTTTTTTTTTCAGTTTAAGTTTTTCATCTAATATTTATATTATCTTTAATTCAATTCCCGATTTTCTTTTTATTCCTTTAGTTACCAATAGCAACACCCCCCTCCAAACTTTTAAAGGGACACAGAGGCATCATAAAAGTAGATGTTTACAATAATGTACAAGTCTTAAGTCATTTGATAGCTTTGTGTGTAACAGATTTACATCTGAACCATTATTCACTAGAAATCTAATCTCTCCTTCAGGAGAGTTCACGAAAGAGTTCATGTTCAATTTGTGCATGAATCATTCAGTTGAATCTTTTTAATTATTATTTTTCGAGTTTTCGAAATCAGTATTTCAGGATGACACGCATACATGTTCTTTATGTCAAACCCATATGACGCGTGTTTTATTAGATTGTGCTGGTTTTAGCTCTGTGAGAAACCTTTTTTACATAGTTAACACTTTTGAAGATATTTTTAATCAAAACCAAATTTAGTTTTAGCAAAAGATAAATTGTTTAAAACACAAATAAATCTTGCTATTAAAAGTATCTACAGAAGCTGACATAAAGCCTTTACAAAACCATTCTAAATGATTTGTTCATGGAAAGCATGTTCTGTAAAGGACATATATATATATGTATATTGTTGAAATTGAATTATTTTGCATTCAGAATATTCCTAGTGAATTGGCAAACTGATGGTCAGTTTGTCTTTGAGTCTTTAAACAGCACCGGAAATTGGAAATATAGAGGCACCGGAGTTGAAAGTTATCTATGAATCATTTCCTGAAGATACATACTTCTTCTTCTCTTGCTGAGCACTTCTTTTCATTCTGTTGGTGTAGATTTAGGCTAATTTTAGCTTCTGAAAGGAAAACGAGTCACACTCATAAGCAGGGATGTTTGCTCGGTTTCATTCAGAGCTAGTTTTATTGAACTCATTCCTCTCATGAGAAGAACACCTCTCATGTCTTTAGCATTACTCACCTCGCCCACAGACTTCTTTTTATAAAAGATTCCTGAACAAGTGTGTGATCGTGGTATGCGTGCGGATGAAAGGCTTCTGTTGACAGTGCAACAGCATTTTGTGGAGGTGTCTTATCTCGTCTTAACACAGATATCCTCCTAATATTCAGCATCGTCACCAAACGCCTTTCATTTCAGTTTGTGACCTTTTACTCTTCATCTGTGATTGCAAAGACTGATGAAGCCTTTTAAAGGCAATGTGAATTTCTGTTTTCAACTCATTTTGCTTCTGCAGTTTTTTAGAATGTCCAAGATAGTGAAACTTGATTTTATACATCAGATTGATTGGATTGTAGAAAGTAGGCCTGGCATTCTTTAATAGAGTGTGAGTTTGCTAAAGCAATGTCTACATATCCATTTAGCCCAGATGAATCTGCAGCAACATGCATTAAGTAAATAGGGTAAGTTTTCATTTTGTGGTGAAGATAAAGGAATAATTCACCCTGAAAAATGAAAACACTGTCATCATTTACTCGCTGTCAAGCTGTTCTGAACATGATTTTGTTCATTCATTGGAACCCAAAAGAAGATGTTTAGCAGATTGTTCACGTTGTTGTTTTCCATGAATGTGTTTTTGAACAGATGAAAAAAGGCATCATAAAAGTAATAGTTTAGATTTTTTTTTTCAATTGCATTTTATTATATAGATTTTAATTTCCATTTTATTTAGTTATATTAAAATTCCATATTAAAATACTAAGTCAATTTTAATTAAAGTTTTTTATTTGTCTAATATGCAGCTTTATATCAATTTTGACTTTCAGTGAGGACTTTCCTTCTCAGAATTGCAAGTTTATATTTCTTATACATTTTTCTTCAGAATTGCGAGAAAAAAGTTATACTTATGAGATAAATAGTAATTAAAATAACTTTTTAATTCCATAGCATATTATACAGGCTTCTTTGCCTTTGAGATTATATGAACCACAGTATATTTAGTTACGCATGCAAATGGTTGTTATACATATTTTAAAAGTCAGTAAATAATAATAATCCATCAAACACAATGTAAGTACCAATAATTAGTTGTAATCTTTGCTGACATTCGTTTCAGCATTCCTGGCGCTCTCAGACATGTTAAATCCTTTGAAAGGCATTCATGTGATGCTGCGCTGCAGATATCATCACAGAGCTGGCTTAGTCCCACTGTTCTTTATCAGAGTTCATCAGCTCTCACATAAACACTTGTCTCTGACTTCAGAATGACGCCAGAGGAGGCTGAGCAAATGTGTTATCAGAAACCCCGGCCTGATTTCCCAGCGTCCTTTAAGAAGCAGTTTTTCAGTTCAGGATAAATCCCAAATCAATCTCTCATCAGTCTTGAGAGGATTTCACAGCAAGAATTACAGTAAGCTAACTGTAAATGAGGCCACTGCCAACATTTGTGTTAGGATTGTGCATTAATATTTTAAATGGAAAATATGTATAATTGTCAAAATGAAAAATGAAATGGTACCTTGTTTTTGGGGTGAGACATCTACTTGAGAATCACCCTTTAACTAAAGACTGTAAATACGGTTCTTTATTGCCGTCTATGGTTCCATGAGCAACCTTTAACATCCATAGAACCTTTGCATTGCACAAAAGGTTCTTTACAGAGAAAAAAGTTTCTTAATATTAAAATATTCAACACACTAAGAAAAAAAAAGGTTATTTTATGAATGCAAAAATCTCCCTTTGCAACCTTCATTTTTAAGATTGTGGCTGCTGTTGTCGTCACTAAGAGCAAAGGTCTCATAGGTTAGCCATCAGTCCCTGCTCTGCAGAGCACAATACATCACGCACAGGCACGCAAACACACTCCACGCTCACACACTCAAGGCTTCGCTTTACTCACACTGCCTAGAGCACGGTTATGGAGGAGGACAGCGAGGGAGTGGAAGTAATGCCCACAATTCATCAGCCTGTGTGACACTTCACCCACTACAACTCGGCGTGAGCACGATGACACTGACTCAGAGAGATAGAGAGGAGAGCTACTGCAGCAGAAGAGATAGAAAAGAAAAGCAGAGGAACAGTAGAGGATTCAGCAGCAAAGAAGAACAGAGAGGATTATAAATTGACATGAGCATTTATTATGGATACAAATCATGTACAGTACCACCAAACCTCAGAGTCAGAGTAGCAAAAATAATGCAAATGTAATTGCACAATATTAGAAGTATGCTTTGTGAATTGAACCAATATTTTTTTATTTATATTACAAAATATATTTGCATGCACGTTTGTTTTGTTTCAGACCTTCATTTGTCATCATTTAAATACAATAATAAAGGCAAATAATTATACATTTACAATATATATATGGCCAAAAAACATGTCAGAAAAATATATTATATATAAAATTGTCATTTTTATTTTTGATGACTATATGTAACTGATTGCAGCAGTACTGTGGAGTCTGCAGTATGGTTGAAGATTACAGAAAGCGTGTAGCTATATTGTTTACTAAGCTTTAGAATAATAGAGGAAGTCCCTTGAATTTAGTTTTAGGTCAGCGAGAGAACCCGAGCAAAGCTATAATGCATTCTGTAGTTTTAACATGGATGGTGCTTGCAATTTTAAGTAAGCCAACGAGTTATGTGGTCATGAAACACCTCAAGCCTGACCGAGGAGCTGGGACTCATTTCCTTTCAGTTGTGAAGCATGAAACGGCAGGATTGTAATGTGAGTTGGTCATGCAATGGTTTTTCTATATCCAGGGGGGCCTGTGTGAACTTCAGGTGAGGTGAAGAGAGTTTAATTTGAGGAGGCTGTGACCAGGGGATACGTGGATTTTTATCATTCAGATCAAGATGTTTTGAGAAACAGACTGACATCACAGAGAAAAAAACCTGGATGATTTGAGTAGTGTTGCATGCTGTCCACGTATAAAAGAAAATGAAGCCATGCAGCTGTGAGAACTGAGTAATTTGGTGCAAATGGAGAATATTAAAGGGCTGAATACAGAGTCCCGTGGGACGTCCTTGAAGAAAGAGTAATGCAATGTGATTAGTGGGTCATGCAAGCACAGTGTCACCGAGTCTGTGCCTTTTCCTGCAGAATTAGGCTGCTTTTAAACTATTCTGTGGCCTAATCTAATTTTCTTCTCAAAACTTGAGGATTTGACATTTGGCAAGGATGATGTTGGTTTTTCATCTCAGTTTTTTATTGATGCCTTCTACTTTCAGCTGAGACTGCTACCTTATTTAGCAAGCCTACAAATGAAAGGAAATCTGAAAATGCACAATCTAGGATCTTTTGTATTTGGTTTGGAAGTTTTATGCTTTGAGTTTTGGTTTTTGACTAGTCTTGATTTGATTTTAAGATCTTTGTCCTGGAGATCTGGCAACCCAGATGCCATTAGATTGGTGAGAGACATTAAGTGATGAGTCCAGAGCATTTCAGACCTTTAATTTGAAAGAGTTGAAGAATATTTGTAGCTTATTTCTGAAATTAGAGGGCTCAAAAATGAAATTATGAAACAATTGTCTAAAATATAGATCTTAAAATTATGGGACAAAACCAGTGGTCTTCAACAGAAGACCCTGTAGGATTAAGTGGCTTCCTCCAGAATATAACATTGTATGCTTCGTTTTTCTACATGAACCCTGTTCTGTTACGCTCTGTACAATAGGAGAAGCTTAACCTAACTGCTGTCAGGCTGGAATGTGTTTAATCTGAGAGTAATAACCCACTGTGTGGATATTCATGTCTTCAATTCCGCTCTGTAATCTCACATACTCGTGTACGCACATTACATAATCATGACCTTTGCTCTGTAAAAACATCCGTTACTGGGACAGCAAACACATGTTGACAGCTCAAAATATACAGGGAGACACACAATGCAGGACATATTTCTTTTTAAATCAATAGCATTGACTTGTAGATTTGCATGGCTTGTACACCTCGACACATCATGTCGTTAATCACAATTACGGCTGAATTTGTCACCAAGATATTGGATCTCATTCTTTAATAATGTTGACAAGTGTCCTTATGTGTACAGAAAGTTTTTGATGCAAAATTGTACATTTGAAATATAGGTGTATATACAGGTATGAAACCAAAATGTCCTGCATACTAATATGATATCATGTAAAACGTTTTAGTATATATTATATTTGTAAAAATACAGGTGAATATATATATATATATATATATATAAAAATATAATTTGTTCTAAAATTGGTCTTAAATTCAGAAAACCTTATGTGATGACTCAATTTGCATTTAAATGTTTGCACACAGGTTTTGTGCTCACAGTTAGTGTATGAGACCCACTGTTTTTTGTCATCTCTTACAAACCCAGTTGGTCAGCTCAAATGCTTTAATCCGTGAGTGTTGGATATCAAGTGATGAAAAGCGTTTGGCCAAGATATGTGCGGCCTGAGGAAAATGAGTTTGTGCAGGGACAGAGTGTCTCATTACTTCTGCCTCGGTCATTTAACATGAGAGGCTGTATTGTGTAAGAAAATATGGTTCATTGCAGTCTTACATCAAGTCTTCTGACAGTCAAATCATACTGTAGAAGTCGTAGTATGACCTTATATTCACTTCCTTTCAAACTGAGTTCGATCCCTTATAATTTCAGCTAACCCAACCAACATCCTATATACAGACTTAGTCCCACAAACACGCTGAAGTGACGAATGTAATGTGTATTTTATTGCTGTGTTATGCGATCGCATCAGTGTGGTGATTGATAGGCAGGCTCATATTGACCAGTTAATGTGTGTTTGAGCAGTAGCAGCAGAAACAGCTGTGTGGCAGTGACGGCCTATAAATATTTGAGAAGAGACTCGATCTCCCAGTGTAGCACTGGAGTACAGTAACCTCCTTAACTTTACACCCCCATGGGAGTGCAGAGCCAGTGAAGGTGATATTGAAGTATAACTTCTCCCCTGGTGAAGATGAAAGTTACACCTGAAAATTGATGCTATCTTTCTTCCGTGTTCCCTTCAACAACAACCTGGATATGAAGCACAAGGTCATCGAGTTAAGTTGGTTTGAGATGTTACGATAAGGCCAAGGACTTTAATTGACAACATGTTTTACCTACATTTTTGTAAAACTTCAAAAATGTACGTATACACATACAATTCACAGCAGTTTCAAGCTGAAATGAACACTAGAGGCAGCAAAATGCTATTTCTATTCACACAAATTATGATTATGGTGCAGATTATTAGTTAAACGGTTACTCCACCCCAAAAGGATTTTTTTTTGTTAATCACTTACCCCCATGTCGTTCCAAACCCGTAAAAGCTTAGTTCGATTTCAGAACATAATTTAAGATTTTGGATGAAAACCGGGAGGCTTGTGACTGTCCCATTGACTGCCAAGTAAATAACACTGTCAAGGCCCAGAAAAGTATGAAAAGCATAGTTAGAATAGTTAATCTGCCATCAGTGGTTCAATCTGAATTTAATGACGTGACAAGAACACTTTTTCCGTGAAAAGAAAACAATAACTTTATTCAACAATTCGTCTCCACTGCATCAGCGTAGCACCATTTTGGAGAATATGCGTACGCTCTTCTGTGTCAGCCGCACCGCACTGATACGTTTTCTATGCTTTGATTTGAATGTAAACAGCGTATACTTGTTGTGCGGCTGACACAGAACAGCATGCGCAGTTTGAACGAAGCTTTTACGGTTTTGGAAGGTCATGGTGGTAAGTGATTTATGACCACAAAACACTTTAAACACAGCGTATTATTTGTAAAGTAATACATTGTAAAGTTCTCTGTATTCACGGTAGAAGAGCTCAAAGAGCTCAGGAATGTTGCTTAAGCAAATGTGTTTTTATCTCTCGTTTTGTTAACAGTATTGGTAAGGTTTAATGTAGTTGGTACATCATTTTCAAACGTCATAGAACATTAACCCTTCAGCACCACTCACGGATGAACTGGCACAACATGTAACAGCCAGCGTAATCAAACGTTGCTAGATTATGTCAGTCTGTTTTGGATAAAACTAAATGTTCTTTTATCGCCACCTTACTGTACATTACCATAATAATATAGTTTAGCAGAAATGTGACTACAGGCTTGTATTTTCAATGAAACAATCTGATGGTATGTTGTTTTTGCCAATGAAAATATTTTTTTATGGCCAAAACTGCTCATCCCTCACGAACATTAGCCATGGTTGTACTACAAATAAAACTTAAAAAATACTATAGTTAAAACATGAGAACAGTAAATTGCTACACTAACCTTAGTTTAACCATGGTATTTGTAGGAAAACTGACGTTGTAGCCTACAAATGTTAATCACTATTCCAAAAAACAAAACATGGTTATTACACTTTTACTGCAGTACAAACATGTAAGTGGTTCGCAAGGGGTTAAATATTGGTGGACACGTTACAACAACCATTTTTTATTAATATTATAAATAATTCTCAAATTATTGAGAATTACTTCAGCCATGTGTGCATTGCAGCTGAAATGTGTGAGAGCTTAATGTTAAATATGCCACTTTATGGTTACTTAAAAAGAAAAGCAAGTATTTACTCTGGTAAAACAAAGCAATTGTTATTCATTTTGGCAATGCTCATTAAATAACCATATGTGTGTTTAACAGTTTTGAAGTTACATAGCTAACTCTAAATCCAGCATTAGTAAAGGTGACGCGTTCACCCCTTTGTGATGGCTGCTGTTGTCAGTCCTGTCACATAAAAGTGTTCAGCAGTGCAGATGTTATCCCAGTGCTCCATATGCTGGAAATAGTGTCATTACGCACCTGGCTTTGTTATTCCCAAATCCTAGAGAGGGAACAATCATGCACTTCTAAGCAACATCTCAGTACTGGACCACCAGAAAATGCTTTGAGATTTTATTTGAACATCAAATATGCAGTTTGAAGTATCTTAAGATGTGCTAAATTGTACCTTCAGTGTTTTAATTGAGCTGCATCTGGAAAAACAAGTTCAATGTGCAATATTTGTGTAGTTCCTTCCAGAAATATAGTAAACCTGCAAAATGAATATCATATCAATACATAAGCACATTAACTCCAACAAAGCCTATTCAGTGATTTGCAAATGTCTAAACAATATAAGTAGTAGCTATTATTTCAGAGGGTCTATAATTTGCATTATACACGTATCAATATTAGGTAGGTTTGGGTGACGTTTATTATTATTATTATGTAAAGTTCATAAGTGCATGATCATTTCAGTCTGGCTTTAACAGTGTTCAGCTCAGTTTTGTGATCATGTCACAATGTGATGCAGACTCCTCAAAAGACTTGCACCAGCTACACTGGACTACACTCAAAGAGAGTGTTCACATGGTTATGGAAATGTATTTTGTTGCAAAAAAAATCACCATGTCTACAACTCAATCATTGTAATTGCTCTTCATGCAAAACAAAGACGGTTTTGTTATATGGCAATAATGCAATCCCAATAACTTTTCATTTGTAACCATAAAATGGATAATTCAGATGTCAAGCGCACAAAGCAACAGATGGTCGCTGAATGTTTGCTTTCAGCTTGAAGACATTCTGGGCTCTGTATTCACCTCGTTCCCAAAAGCAAACATTTACAAAAGTATATGCCCGAGGTCTGGAGAGAGTGTGACTCATTAAAACAACATTGAAAATCGAGGGCAAGACTTATGAGGTAGGTTTTATGCGCATCTTGTTTTACACTTCGTCAATTATACAGTGCTTAGTGTGTCTAGACCTTGATATTGCGTTACTCCATCAAGGACGACATGTGGCAGGAGGATGCGGCTTGGGTAAGAACCTCACCTCAAATCTCATCAACAAACCACGTCAGTTAAGCCTTTACAGTTTAAACATCCTCTTGCTCCCTCTATCCATCTATCCATCTATCTAAAGTTGCAGTTTATAGTAATTTCTGTAACATAAGCTGAACCGGAAAAGGTAAAAACCCATCCACAGCATCCTGTAAGCCATCATATACTGATGGCAGGGTCTTTTAAGTACATAATCTCCTGCTGATTCTTGTCTACGCTCGCTCCATATCTATTATCCGCAGCTGCCTATTTCTCTCTCTTTCCTCCTCTCTCACTACACATCACTACTGATTTCCTGCTTCTGATTGGTCTGCACAAGCAGGAGGAGATTAGGGCAGTTCCTAGTCAGCTGGAAGGGCGTCCAAAGAGCGCGAGGGGAGAGAGAGTGATGCTGTCTCTTTAAGAGTATTTTTAGGCTGATAGTTGATGATGGTCAGTGGTGGGGAAATCAGAGTTAGTGGCGGCAGAGCAGTGGGAGCCTGTGAACATGGATGACAAGGAGAGACGCTGATGTACTGTGGATTTAACAGCTTTTTAAAGGAATTCACACAGCCTAACGCCATTAAACACCCTGGACTTGGGTTATTTGAATGCCTTCAACCTTAATTTGTTGGGGCTAAAATTAGGTAAGTGGTTGCAATCGTGTATTTTATAATTGTTTTATTTTTATAAACTATACTTTATGTATTTATTTATTTTGCTAGAATGGATTTGGATAGGTTATTGGCTCCAAGATTTTATATTCAACAATGTAACCGTACACTGTCCTACATGCAAGCTTTAAAAATGAATCTATGAAGGAAGGATGGGGGTTGTTGACCAGAGTGAACTAGCTGTCAAGCTGTTTCTTTTTCTTCTGGCTGGACAACCCGGTCCATCTTTTTCCTCTCCGGGGCAGATATTTAAATTTAATGAAACTGGCAAACAGTGTGTGATCAAGTTGCAGTATTGATTACAGCCTGACCCTCTGTTGTACTCCACATGCAGAGAGGTTTGTGTGCATGTTTGTCTTTGTGTGTGTGTGTGTGTGTACAAGTAGATTACAACATCCAGTTAATAACATCAACATGCGTGCTTCCATTACACCGTTATTATGTGAATAAATACTGCTGAGTCAAAGCAAGAATATTCAAGGCCTAGCGTGATGAGTGCACGTGTGAATGTGTATTTGTCAATGTCAGCTTCTGTTTATCTGGGCTTGTCCATCTGTTCGTGTCCTCATGTTTTGGTATGTGTAATTTATAGCAGTGGTTATGTATGCTTGCATCGATTTTCTATGTCCACGTTTGTTTATGGATGAAAAGCTGAGACACTTAAAGAGACAGAAAAAGAGAAAGTTTGTTTCAGGACAAATGTCAAATGGTTTAGGCACGCTTGATGGAAAAACATGTCAGGGCCAGCGGAGCTTACCGAAAGCGAAGACATGCTCCTACATCCCCAGACATCACTCAAACACATGCACACTCACATAGACATGCAAACAAACAAACATCTAAAACACGAGACAAACATTAATTGTGATATTTATAAAAACATGTTCTAAATTAAATGACTGGCTTTTATTTTTTCATTAAACTATAGACAGGCAGACAGACAGACAGATAGATAGATATTTTACTTATTTACTTATATATACATATAAACTCACCGGCCACTTTATTAGGTACACCTGTTCAAATGCTTGGAAACACAAATTGCTAATCAGCCAATCACATGTCAGTAACCTAATGCATTTAGGCATCTAGATGTGGTGAAGATGACTTGCTGAAGTTCAAACCGAGCATCAGAATGGGGAAGAAAGGGGATTTAAGTGACTTTGAACGTGGAATGGTTGTTGGTGCCAGACGGGCTGATCTGAGTATTTCAAAAACTGCTGATCTACTGAGATTTTCACGCACAACCATCTCTAGGGTTGACAGAGAATGGTCTGAAAAAGAAAAAATATTCAGTGAGCGGCAGTTGTGTGGACGAAAATGCCTTGTTGATGTCAGAGGAGAATAGGCAGACTGGTTAGAGATGATAGAAAGACAACAGTAACTCAAATAACCACTCGTTATAACCAAGGTATGCAGAATACCATCTCTGAACACAACACTTCGAACCCTGAAGCAGATGGGCTACAGCAGCAGAAGATCACTCCGGGTGCTGCTCAGGTCCGATAAGAACAGGAAACAGAGGCTACAATTCACACAGGTTCACCAAAATTGGACAATAGAAGATTGGAAAAATGTTGCCTGGTCTGATGAGTCTCGATTTCTGCTGCGACATTCAGATGGTAGGGCTCAGAATTTGGCAGAAAGAACATGAAAGCATGGATCCATCCTGCCTTGTCTCAACGGTTCAGGCGGGTGGTGGTGGTGTAATGGTGTGGGGGATATTTTATTGGCACACTTTGGGCCCCTTAGTACCAATTGAGCATGGTTTAAACACCACAGTCTATCTGAGTATTGTTGCTGACCATGTCCATCCCTTTATGACTACAGTGTACTCATCTTCTGATGTCTACTTCCAGCAGGATAATGCATCATGTCACAAAGCTCAAATCATCTCAGACTGGTTTCTTGAACATGACAATGAGTTCACTTTACTCAAATGGCCTCCACAGTCACCAGATCTCAATCCAATAGAGCATCTTTGGGATGTGGTGGAACGGAAGATTCACATCATGGATGTGCAGCCGACAAATCTGCAGCAACTGTGTGATGCTATCATGTCAATGATTAAAATCTCTGCGGAATGTTTCAACACCTGTTTGAATCTATGCCACAAAGAATTAAGGCAGTTCTGAAGGCAAAAGGGGTCCAACCCGGTACTAGCAATGTGTAGCTAATAAAATGGCCAGTGAGTGTATATACTGTATGTATGTATACCATTCAAAAATTTGGGTCAGTTAGATTGTATTTTCATTTAAGACATTAACAAGAAATGGTGCATAACATTTATCAAAAGTGACACTAAAGACATTCCGGATGTTAGATGTAATTTTAGATTATTATATGCTGTTCTTTTGAACTTTCTATTCATTAAAGAATAAAAACAGTTTTCAACATTAATGGTAATAATACTTGAGCACCATATCAACATATTAGAATGATTTCTAAAGGATCATATGCCATTGAACACTGGAGTAATGGCTGCTGACAATTCAGCTTTGCATCACAAAAAATAAAATACAATAGAAAACAGTTATAATAATAACAAATAATCCTACCAACCCCAAGCATTTGAAAATTTAATATTATGAATATGTAATATTACTGACAATAAATGTATAACCTGAATGCACTGTAAGTCGCTTTGGATAAAAGCGTCTGCTAAATGCATAAATGTAAATTATGAAGATGTATAGTTAATAGTACTATGGAAAATGTAGAAGTTTCTTGGAATTCAGTATAAATATAAGAAATGGTCTTTATTCAGTACCATGGTATTGCCATTACTGTATGTATTTAGAGTTTCAGGTGAGAACTCAACTACACACACACACACACACACACACATATATATATATATAAATAGCAAAGTCTGTGTGATCTCAATATAAACATGAATATTTCTCATTAAATTATTCTTTACTTTATGATGTATCAATCTGATTTGTGTATATTTTTATTTCTTCCTGAGAAATATCTAAGACAAATTTGATTTTGCTTGAAACATTAATGAGAAATCCATTCATTCTACTGAGCTTTGAAAGAGCAATATCTGTTCCTCTGGGTGAGAATGGTGCTGTAACCATGTCTAGAGAAATATTCAATCCAATCTGGCCATGTCTACAGACACCCACCCACACAGACAAATGGTGGGAGAGGAAACAAGATTCCAACTTCCTAGTGTTTACACTTCCCCACGCATGACGCAACACAATCAGCAGCATACATGGCCCTCCCCCAACACATGACGCACAGGCCGAGTGGGAGAGTGAAGCCATGCACGACTCACACACGTCCTTATCATACACAGGAGCAGGCTCGGGGGAAACGTGACTCTCTCTGGCTGTCTTGATCTGGGTGTTTTAATGGCAGAATTCTGTCTGTTCAGTGACGGAATAGAAATATGGGGTGAATTTCTTATGTTAACATTACTGCATTATTTGGCAGCGTATATGTTTCCAGACTAATTCTGGCTTTCACTACATATCTCATTCAAAACAATTAATATTTTCCAGCATGTTGGTAGAATTGATAAGAGTACATTATTTCAACACAAACCACTAACCTTGTGCTAATGTAGCGATTCATATTGGATTAAAGAAAGAAAGAAAATGTTTTCATAATTTACTCACCAGTATATTGTTACAATGATTTTCATTTCTTCAGTGGAATATCTATCTGTCCGTCCGTCCGTCCGTCCATCTATCTATTGATAGTTGTTTTAACTATCATTCTGTCCATCTAAGTGTATAATTCTGTCTTAAATCTGTCGTGTTGTCATGTTTATGATTCTATCTATCTATTTATTATTATATTGTTATATATGTAATTATATTGCAAATATATTCCTGACCTTTTAATTCCTTACCAAAATTCAAGAAACTTGAGATCTGGAATCAGATGATTCTTCATGTTCCTAAACGAGATTAAGATCTAAGGGAGATAGGGCCTTTTCAGTGGCTGCTCTGTTTATGGAACCCTCTCCCTATGCAGCTTTTAAGTCTAGATTGAAATCGTCGCTTTTTAGTAGAGCTTTTGAAGTCGATTAGGGCGATCAGGTTTTACATTTTAATGTTGAATTTAGTTGAATTGTTGTTGAATTTTGTTTATGTGACTTTATGTATTGATGCTGGAAAGTACTTTGGTCAACGGCAGTTGTTTTAAATGTGCTATAGAAATAAAATGCGTATTGTATTGTTACATCTATCATTCTAGGTGGTAACAGTTTATTTTAAGGTAACAATAAATTATGCATATAAATATGCATATAATAACTTATTAAATTTAAAATTAATGTATAATTATATTGTAACAAGGACACCATACAATAAAGTGCAACCTTCTATTTTTGTCTATCATTTTATCGTTCTGTTAATCGTTCTATCTGCAATTCTATCTGTATTGTCATTACATTGTTTTATTGTTCTATCTATTGTTTAATCATATTGTTCTACTGTTCTTGTTCTAGCCATCTGCTGTACCTTCATACTTTAAAAAACATTTGAATAAGCCTTAATCGAAGTTAAAGTTCAAAAGGACTTGAGGTTACTTTGCTGGAAGAGACGTTCTTCCCCATATCATCTGACTCTGCACATTCCAGTGAGGTAATATATGATTATTCTATAAGCCATTGCCAGACTATAGCTCAGAATGATTGAGGGCTTCTTCTAAAGTGATGAGAATTAATTTGCATTGGAAGGAGTAAATGGCAGTTATGGTTTTGGACTTAATCCCCAGAGAGATGCTGAAGAGATGCAATCTGTGGTGTAGCTTAGCAGATTGTTTAGACTGCTCTTGTTCAGCACGTTGCAGGGTGACAGGCTTGGTCTACTGTGTTGAATCAAAGGTTTCTTGTAGAAAACTCACCTGGGCAGTAAGCCAGGCGCTCCTGATTTATGTGACCTCGATCCAACATGGTTTCCAGTCTGGCTTTTGAGTGAGCAACTGGGCTCCACAAGCAGATAGACATTTTAGAGAAAAGGGGGAAAATAGAGAGAGAATATGGAGTCAATAAAATCAGGTACATGTTACAAGTTCGGCTCAGTTCAATGCCTGAATAAAAATAAAAGATGAGCATTTACTTTATAAGGAACGTCTGGCCCTTGACAGTGTGGATGTGATAAGTGGCCACTCGAATTCTGTGAAAGAAGTTAACAGGCCTTTTTAAATATAATGCTTAAAAAAATCAGTGGATATCATGGGAAAGAATCACTGTTCTTTAAAGAAGAAATTAACACTTCATTAGATGTTTACGGTGCTTTGCTTCCTTTGTGGTTTGAACACTTTTTAGTTTCGAAATATTGTCACAGATTGGTGATCAAATGCACAACCATAATTATTTATTGCACAAAATAACCTGGCTAACTATGCACAATTATAACGCAACCAGTTGCTTTTGAGGCAGTAGGAAAGAGGAGATCTCATATTGGCCAGTTATTGAAATATTTGAAGTCTGTGCTCCATTCTGGAAGAAGGATGGGGCAGCAAGACTCAGGTAATGGTGCTGGCATGGCGGCACTGATTGTCTTTTATGGATCGACCATTAGCAGTAGAGTGGAGCACATTAGATTCTCCCAGGACCATATCTGATCCTGCCAGGCAAAAAAACTCTAATTCAGACAGAGAAAACGCATGCTTCTCTCACTCCCTGAGAATTGAATGATGCTGCATGTGAGTGAGAATGCAAAGACAAATGACGAGCAGGAATAGAGGAAAAAGTCGAAGAGACAAGCGAGAGCATGAATTGTCATACCCCATCAATGTTTACCGTGAATTTGAAGGTGAGCTGATTTAGGCCATTGCCACAGGCTCACTCTTTTATACTGATTACAGTTGACCTTCTAAATTAATAAACATAAACCAGATTGCATGTCATAGCAGCTTGCATCCAGTGGACACAGTTCTTAGAAGCTGCTATAATAATAATAATAATAATAATAATAATATTTTATTTATTTATGTTGTTATTGTTGTCGCTGTTTAACCTTCTGTTGCACACTATTGTCTAAGGGTTGTATGTATGCATTTTCATTCAAGGAAAAATATTTAAATTAAATGGATCTTTCTGGCACAAAAATTGACATATTTTTACATGTTACCTATAAGAACCTTGTATAGTTTCCTTTAGAAAAGCAAGTATCATTGAAATGTTTTAGTGATTTAACTTTATTTTACATTTGAAATCATATAAATTATGTATTTGTTATGACAAATCGCTTGTTTATTGGTTAGAAGTATCATTGCGTATTGACAGTGGGATGGATAAAATCTAAGTTATGTTTTTATTTAGATTTGTTGTTTGTTAAAGTATCCACCTTTTTTCGTTATATGCTTTTACATTTAGATTAACGTAAGATAAGAGGTTAACTAGGTGCCAACAATATTAATCATCATTATCATAATACTATTAAAATATATACATGTTTAAACATTTTATCAACATTTTATAAAAAACAGTAACGTGATAATACTAATAAAATGGAGCTAATAATAATGTTTTGTTTATTTATTTATACTAATGCACTGTCAAAATTCTTATGTGCTTTAATAATATATATATATACGATATCAAACCCCTAACAATGCCCAAACAAACATAAGCCGATTATTAGCGGACAGTTTGTCAAAGACGAATGATTATGTCGCTTTAAATTCAATTTTCACGAGGTGATGTATGCTGATCACCTGTCATGCGCGGCGCATGCGCAGAGGGGGCGATCGTGAAAGCGGGTATGTCCTCAGATCCTCGTATCCTCCATCCTAGACGCCGAGCAGCCGATCACCAAACAGCACTAGAGAGACAGATAATGATGCTCGCACGCTGTAAGGTAGGATGCTGTTTGTACGACTTCAGCTGGCCATTTCATTTTCCATCTGATCGCAGTGGTAGTTTTGAGGAAGGATGATTATGGTGTGTTGTAGTAGAGGAATACTTCTAGTCTGGAAATGCTTTCGGAAGGATGCGGTTTTAGTGATGAGGCTGGGAAATCCAAGGGCAAATGCAGCATGATCTGGACAGTGAGGGAACTTACATTTCTCACCGTTTGCTCTTTTATTTTCCGTCTGAATGCATGTTATGTGTTATTACTGCAGATCGTGACTGTCTGAGATTGATCATCTACCATTTACAACCACATATCAAATAACCAACCTATAATATTACAGCGTTTTTTTTTTTTTTTGTAAATTGGAGCAAACACACATCTTAATTTTGTGTAACTAAAACTGCCAATCCTGTAAATAACGAAACATTACGTTTTGTTTAACATAAGGTTGTAAACCATTTGTATTTTACACATGCAGCGGAGGTTTTACAACCCGGATATGCCGACGGAGGATTTCTGTAGACGGGCTATAGATGTTGCTTTTGAAGGAGCAGAAGCAGAAAAAACTGAACTGTCAATATATGTTTGTAGGCTGTTAGACGAGCACAGTGTGACAATTTAACGTTGATATCAGTTTAATGGTCGCCGGTGTGGTTTTAATTTTGATGGCGCATGGTATAATGAAAACAAATTCTACATTTGCGAATAAATACAGACAGAAAACCCACTGACCCTTTAAAGTTCCTCATCATAAATGTGTCCGCGTAGAGTTACTGCTGTGAGTGGTATGGCGTGTTGTATTTCATGAGCTGAGCGTGGAGCGCTGTCCAGGGTGCTGAAGGGAAACGCGCAGTCAATTACAGGGCGAATGCAGTCATGCTTTACACGAGTGTTTCATTGCTGTTACATATTCATGCTGTATTCTTTTTAAGTATATTACACATGTTGATAAACAATATGCGTAGTAAAATTCTCTATATATTTGTATCACTGTAACAGCAGAATATTTACTCACTATTTGGATTGTAGTTCCATGGGCATGAACCTTTTTATCAATGTATTGTTTTTATAGAATGGCCTATAACAGATGTGTTGTCAATATTTTATGCAATCCACCACAATGTCATTCAGAACACCAGGTAACAGAAGATCATGCAAACTACATAATGAAAATGTGCCAATTGAAATAGTTTTAGATTAAGTAAAGGGGAATGCATGATGATCAGGGCAGTAAGGGAACCTCTATCCCTTACTGTTAGCTCATTTATTTACTATATGACTGGATATTATTTGCCAGTGTGATTACTGCAGATCGTGACTGTGAGATTGATCATCTACCATCTACAACCCATGTCAGTTAATAATTTTGAAGTTGATATATGTTTGTTTAAAATGTTTTGCTTATTTCATGTACCACTATTCTTTAAATTTGATTCTTACTTGCTTTGAAGAAGATGACTTGGCTAAATGCCTGAAAATAACAACACTTTCAGTCAAAATACTATTTTTATTTCAACCCATTTTGTCTTAGGCAGAACTGAAGTATATTTAAATTGTAACATGGTATTACATCATTTTGTTTATGGAGTCTGGAACTACTAATATTTTAATATTATCATGTATATGATATTACTTGATGTATTATACATATATATGTTATACAATTATGTATTATATATATGCATGCAATAAAAACACAAGTGATGCATGCATTCTCTATTTTCATTGTCCATTTTCTATTTCCTAAGGGACACTGGAGGTAAATGTGAGGGATAACTGCAACTGGTGAGAGACTCCCTCCTCTGGGCTCCCCCCATCCCAGCCCTCTCCTATACCAGTCTTCAGAGCCCCATTCCCAACAGCCATCATGTTCTCCTCTAACTTTCTGAGTGGGGGGAATCCTCTAAGTGCAATGTCCTCTGCTGTAAACAAGTTCAGTCTTTTTGGGGACGAGGAGGAAAAGCAACAACAGCAGCCTCCAGGACCCTTAAAGCAGAAGGATCCTCAGCAGCAGGGGAATGGGCAACCAGCCTCACAGGGGCCTCAAAGGCAAGGTGGACAGCAGACACAGGGTGGGGGAAGGGGAGGCCAAACAGCTGGACGTGCTGGATCTCAACCACAAGGAGTTGGACGGGGAAGTCCTGTACTGCAAGGAGCTGGGAGAGGAGGTCCTCCACAACAGGGAGCAGGCAGGGGAGGATTGCAACAAGGAGCAGGTGGGGATGGATCTCCTAAGCAGGGTGTTGGGAAGGGTGTACCTCAACAACAAGGCCTGAGTGGACCTGGTCTCATCCAGGAGGTGCAGTTGGCTCAAAGCCTCCTTCAGCAGAGCATCAGGTGAAAGGTGGACCTGGAGCTGGGGTGAAATCCCTCTGTCCAGTCTGTAAAAATACAGAACTCAATCTTAAGTCCAAGGATTTGCCCAACCATAACACCTGCACACAGTGTAAATCAGTGGTCTGCAACATGTGTGGGTTCAGTCCTCCAGATGCAACCGTGAGTGAAAATTCCTAACTCATTTAGTTTTATCTGTATTAGCGTGATACTTAAAGCAGTGTCATACAATATGTATGCCTCATTTTACGTTTTTTTTATTAAAAAGGAAAAGAAACTAGATCTGTATCTATATGCATTGCATAATAGGCCTCTCTAGATTTACATGTCACTTTTCAAATGAAGGTCCACCATTATGTATTTCAATCCGCTGTCTCTGATCTGAAGCATGTTTTATTGAACTGTGATGGTTTTAATTCCTTGATGAATTGTTTTTTTTTCCCCCAAAAGCTCATATTTTTCACAATTATTTACCAAAGAAGTAAATAGAGTTTTTCATTAATGCAACCATGAATAAGTACTCCTAATTTCTCAGAAGGAATTTTTAACTGTGTAAATTGTCTTTCTGTGCAAAACAACTGATTTAATTTTAACTTTTTGTTAAGTTGAAAACTAGCAATTGTATAATACATGTATATCCTCCATGTACACAGGTTAAGGAGTGGCTTTGCCTGAATTGCCAGATGCAGAGAGCTCTGGGAGGGGCAGAGAACAGCGGACCTCCTATGCTAAAAGCCCAACCACAGCCCAAGGACTCCGTACCTTCACAGAACCCTGCAAAGAAAAACACTCCTCATAGTAAGCAGATGCCACCATCTGCCAGCCAGCCAACCAAACCAACAGAGGGTCAGAAACCATCAAGCCAGTCCAGCACAAGTGCAGCTCATCCTTCACAGCAAACGTCACAACAAAAACCTCTACAACAGATGACAAAAAGTGCTCCTCCTGCCAAAACTGATACACCATCAAAGACTGAGTCCCTTAAAAAAGAAGAAGAGTCCAGCTTCTTTGGTTTCGGTTTTGGTGGCACTCGATCCCGCTCTCCTTCTCCACTGCCTGGTGCCTCTTCTGCATCTGGAAAGGTTCTAGGCTTTGGTTCTTCGTTCCTTAGCTCAGCATCCAATTTGATTTCAGCTGTCCAGGATGAGCCTTCCACAACCCCACCAACCTCTCGAAAAGGTTCCACCATTTCCCAAACCTCTGCCAAGACTTCCACACCCCCTTCCTCAAGAAAAGGCTCAGAGGCAACTAAGGGCTCCATCAGTGTTCCTAAATCACAGACACTGGAGGGAAAAATGCAACCGCAACAAAGTAAAACCCAAGACACTCAAAAAACAACGACAACAAAGGAAGCCTCATCTGCTCAGGCCACTAAATTAGATCAAAGCCCAAAACTTCCTCCCAAAGCCTGTCCACTCTGCAAGGCAAGCCTGAGAAGAGATCCTCCCAACTACAGTACCTGCACTGAATGCAAGGCCACCGTGTGTAATCAGTGCGGATTTAATCCTGTGCCTCGTCAAACAGAGGTAAGAAACAGATGAATGCCTTTTCTTGCAGTAGGTTCACATTATGGTTTGTGCAATGAACTGTGGGCAGAAAATGTCAAGAGCAATTTCAGAGAATGTGTTCTCTGTGATTCCAGTGATTCTGTTGTAAAAGATGGATGTATTTTCTAGTGCCTTTGGTTTGTGTGGAGGCAGTCTTGAGGAAGGCAGACTGGAAATGGCTGTGAGAGAGACAAAATGTGCCTTGATTCTCAATTACCTCAGACTACTCCCTGCCTAAACTTGCAAAAATAAAGTGCTTGACTCTCAAGGCAAAAAAAGAAAACATCAATGTGCTGTTTCTTTTTTAGTTATGCATTAGAGTGATTCACAGATACAGTGCATCAGAGCTTTGGGTGATAAATAGATGTTATAAATGAAAAAACATTCTGTGCTTGGTGACTTGTGTTATGCAGTTTAATGATCTGTCTGGGTCAAACATTGCAGTTAGTGGCTTGTCTTTTTTTCCTCCCAGCTTTCCATGCATTGTGTTGCCTTTAGTAACTTTCCAGACCCAGCAAAGCCATCAAGATATTCTTGGGGAGGAAGGTTCATTCGTGACGATCTTGTGGGCTTTAGTGTTGTATGTTTTGATCCAAGGGGTTTTATTTTCCTTTCACAACTGAAGTTGTTAGATCTACTGTTTCATTGTAAGCATTTTGTTTGTCATTGTTTTCAGGCATTCGTGTCTTTTAATTTTAAGTCAAATGGAATTCATGTCTTTTATTTTGAAGACTTCTTACCACTGTTGCTTGTTTCCATTTTATCACCTAATTTTGTTTGTAAGTTATAGTCATAGTTTCAAGTATAGATGGTCCTTTTTTCCCCTTTGCTTTCACTGTGTCATTATGACTTGTCAAGTTTTTATTTTAAATACCCTACATACAACTATGTACCAACAGACATATCACTGAAATAGATGCCCTGAATTTTTTTTTCACTTTTTCCCGCTTATTTGTTTTGTTTGATTTTTTTGTAAAACCAATCAAAAAACTAGAAAGCACTCTCTATATTTAGAATAATATGCTGCAATGCCATTACAAATTTAGCCAATATGTGAAACTGGACTACAACCAGTCTTAAGTCGCTGGGGTACATTTCTAGCAATAGCAATTTTATGTCGGCAGCTATATCACCCTGCAGCCCAAGACTGGTTGCTCACTGAAGATAAGCAGGGTTGAGCCTGGTCAGTACCTGGATTGGAGACCTCCTTGGAAAACTAGGTTGCTGCTAGAAGAGGTGTTAGTGAGACCAGCAGGGGGTCATGGCCTCCTGAAAATCCCCATCCACTTGATTGTCTCTATGACTCTCTCTCCTCTCCACCTGTAGCTGGTGTGTGGTGAGAGCATACACTTGATTGGCTCTATGACTCTCTCTCCTCCACCTGTAGCTGGTGTGTGGTGAGCGCACACTTGATTGTCTCTATGACTCTCTCTCCTCTCCACCTGTAGCTGGTGTGTGGTGAGCATACACTTGATTGGCTCTATGACTCTCTCTCCACCTGTAGCTGGTGTGTGGTGAGCATACACTTGATTGGCTCTATGACTCTCTCCTCTCCACCTGTAGCTGGTGTGTGGTGAGAGCATACACTTGATTGGCTCTATGACTCTCTCCTCTCCACCTGTAGCTGGTGTGTGGTGAGCGATACACTTGATTGGCTCTATGACTCTCTCTCCTCTCCACCTGTAGCTGGTGTGTGGTGAGCGACACACTTGATTGGCTCTATGACTCACTCTCCTCTCCACCTGTAGCTGGTGTGTGGTGAGAGCATACACTTGATTGGCTCTATGACTCTCTCTCCTCTCCACCTGTAGCTGGTGTGTGGTGAGAGCATACACTTGATTGGCTCTATGACTCTCTCTCCTCTCCACCTGTAGATGGTGTGTGGTGAGCGCATACACTTGATTGGCTCTATGACTCTCTCTCCTCTCCATCTGTAGCTGGTGTGTGGTGAGCGTACTGGCGCCGTTGTCCTGTGGCAGCCGTTGCATCATCCAAGTGGATGCTGCACACTGGTGGTGGTTGAGGAGAGACCCCCCCCCCACATGATTTTAAAGTGCTTTGGGTGTACAACAATACAAAATAGAGCACTATATAAATGCATCATTCATTCATTCATTCATTCATTCATTCAATAGCCAAAAATACATTGCATGGGTCAAAATCATCGATTTTTCTTTTATGCCAAAAATCATTAGGATATGAAGTAAAGATCATGTTCAATGAAGATATTTTGTAAATTGCTTACCGTAAATATATCAAAACTTTTTTGATTAGTAATATGTATTGCTAAGGACTTCATATGGACAACTTTAAAGGTGATTTTCTCAATATTTTGATTGTTTTGCACCCTCAGATTCCAGATTTTCAAATAGTTGCCAGCCAAATATTGTCCTATTCTAACAAACATCAATGGAAAGATTATTATTCAGCTTTCAGATGATGTATAAAACTCAATTTTGAAAAGCAAAACATTTGAAATTACTTTAATCATGTTTAATATTAAGTTTAGTTGGTTACTTTCTGGTAGTGTTGGATCAATATTTTCTTAAGGCCATAAACATGCCCGTTTTACAAATATCATACATTTAAAACTCTAGCATTAAGGATGTTTGTGTTTGCAACTATAGATTTTCCAAAACACAGACTAACTTTTGTATCTAATCTTTGCATCAGGTTTTATATTTTGGGACTGGTATAGTCAAGCAAAGGCAAGCAATGTGTCATATGCTTAGTCTTAGCAGTGAAGTTGCTGTAATAATGTATGTCCTCCAGAGAGCCCTTACTACTTCTATTGTCATCATCTGGATGTCCTGAGCATACCAGTTTGGCCCCTAAATGGCCATTTCATCTTTTAATATGTGTTGAGCACAAAAGACCCTTGACTCTGTAATTAACCGTTCAGAGTTTATGTGTAGCCTGGCAAGGTGACTCCAAGGCTATTGGGTCACATGGGCCGGCTGTGTGACGAAAATTCAGCGGACAGAGGATCAGTGGGTTGTCCTCGGAGATAACATCTAAGACTTCTCCAAGAGAGTTCAAAAGCACAGAGATGAGGTGTAGATTACAGTGGCATCTGCTACTTGATTGTGCTCAGTGTCAAGTACTCAGTGTTGTTGAAACGAGATAATAGTGAAAAAATATGTCTCCGATGTGAAGGTCACCTTCATTCATGGCTACAACTGTGTGGTTAGTGTTTAATCATGAAATATTCAAACCTGGGAATTGCCTTAAGTCTAGAGAATTAGCAAATGCAACACATCTGTGTATATTTTTATCCCATGCTAAAATTATCTAAATGATTTAGTCTGTTTCCTTAGGCCTAAAAAGAGTGCTACTGGGATTAAATTTGGGCTTCAGGATGAGCCGTGTGCTTGAGAATTGTGCAGACAGCAAAAACAAATATACTTTGAGATACAGAGGGGATTTAATTTAACCCTCAGAGATCCATTGTAGAAAAATAACAAAGAGCGAACAAGAGATGTTTAAAACCGTTAAAACATATTCAACACCAGCTCAAACTCTGAAATGTATCATAAAAATAATTGACAGGAACATTTACATATTTTTTCCCCCAGCGTGCCAAAGTAACACAGCGCTATCACTGCCTAATGACACCAATGTAAGCTGTTTTTGATCACATTTTAGAAGCAGTCTTTTTTGTAATATGTCAGTTGTGAATTTTTAAATGTGCACAGTATGTGTGTGTATGTAACCTTATGTAAATAAGATTTTTTCTCAATGTTGCACAAATACTACAGTTAGCCTTGGTAATCCACATTTTATGGTTGTGTTGTTGTTTGTAACACAAAATAGCCCATTGCCCCATTGATAAATATTTCCAATTATTTTCTGTGTAGCCTAATGGGACTTTATGAGTCATCAGAGGACTGCTCTGATATGAAAATATTTGTTTCAGCCTTCTAGCTTACTGAAAGTTAGAGAGACTACACTGCCGGCCTCTAAAACTTGCATTTTCAGGATAATAAAACATTGAGCTAAACAGAGTGTCTCAGGGCTGGTGTGAGATGAACATACTGAGGTTTCATCCTTCTAGCTTGGAAAGTGTTTTTATAAAAGTAGTTATGTAGGCCTCTGGCAGAATATGCATTTTCAGCATAATTTACAGTTGTCTGTAATGTGTAGGATTTATTCCAGGGTCACGAAACTCTATAGTTGAGAGTTATATTGTTGTAAGTGCAGCTTGCTAGGAAGGATTCTCAAGAAAGCATTTGCAACATTTTTCTAAAAGTAACCAACACATATAAATTCACATCATGTTTTTATGTGTTTGAAATATTTAAATATTTATATTAATAATAAATATTCAGAGTACAGAACAATTTTATACTATTTTTATTGTAATCAGTCACACACACACACACACACACACACACACACACACACACACACACACACACACACACACACACACACACACACACACACACACACACAATGTTTAAAATAATATAAAATAACAAAATATATTTTTATAATTTGTTGTTTATGTTGTAAAATAAATGTGGAGAAATAAAGTTTTTTTTTTGTAATTTTTTTGCAGGCAAAAGAGTGGCTTTGCTTAAACTGTCAGACACAGAGAGCGCTGAAAGGAATAAAGCCTCCAGGACAACCTACTATAAAGTCCCATATACAGCCCAGCAAATCTCAAAAGATGGAATCTACACATGGTCCTTTAGAGAAACAGCCCACGGCTCAGCCAACAAAGACTAGTCCTGCCAACCAACCTGCTTCTCAGAAAAAGGAAATGCATGAACAACAGACTAATGCAGCAGGAGCAAAGCAAGCTCCCTCTCCTAAGCCTTTACAGCAACCGACAGCAAAAAATGCCCTCTCTCATTCTGTGTCTAAAGCAGCACCACAGGCTAAGACTGAGCAAGAACAGTCAGGATTTTTCGGCTTTTCGGGCTTCGGTGGAGCCCGGTCACGATCGCCATCCCCTCAGCCTGATGTTTCGGCCATGTCTGGTAAAGGTCCAAGGATTTGGGTCTTCCTTCCTGAGCTCAGCATCTAATCTCATTTCATCAGCGGTTCAAGATGAACCTTATATGACACCACCAAATAACCCTCAAGCACCTTCAGTCTCTCAAACTTCCCTCAAAATTTCTACTCCACCGACATCTTGCAAGGGGTCCGCATCAACGCAAGGGGCTGCATTATCAGCGTCTACAGGAAAGGCTAATCAATCAGATGGTCGGAAAGAAGAGATAAATTCAGAGCTAACTGCAGACAAAAATAACAAAGCACCAATATCTCAAATTAAAAAAGCCGAACCGTCTTCACAGATGCCAAAAGCAGACAAAGGCCCTCAAACCTTGCCCAAATCCTGCCCACTCTGTAAGGTGGAAATCAAAAAGGACCTAGCCAACTACGACACTTGTACTGAGTGCAAAAACACGGTGTGCAATCTCTGTGGGTTCAACCCAACACCACATCAAACAGAGGTACTGTTATGTTAAATTGTAATACTATTTACAAGTTTTGAATGATATATGTGAACGTGTTAACCACTTTGTCTTTCTTTTCAGTTGAACGAATGGCTTTGTCTGAATTGTCAGACTCAAAGAGCTCTAAGAGGAATGGAGCCACCAGGACCCCCAAAGCTGGAGACCGCAGCGCAGCCCAACAAAATCCCTACCACTCAACCAATGGCTTCATCCTCAATTCAAACGAAAGGTGTTTCTGAATTAGGCAAGACAATTATCCCTCCTCATAAATTAGGAGAACAACAAACCAATGGTCCAAATGGTACTCTGCCCATTCAAAAAGCCCAGCAGCAAGAAAATGAAGCCAAATCTGAAGTTCCTGCCAAGACATCTAAGGAAGAAACTGGATTTTTTGGTTTTGGTGGTACTAGGTCAAGGTCTCCATCTCCTCAGCCTGCTATGTCTGCTGCATCTGGGAAAGTTCTTGGCTTTGGTTCCTCCTTTTTCAGCTCAGCATCTAATTTAATATCCTCAGCTGTGCAAGATGAGACATCTACAACACCACCAACCTCCCGCAAAGCTTCCACACTTTCCCAGAGCTCAACGCCACCCACGTCTCGGAAGAACTCTGCTGTTCCACAGACCTCAAACACAGGGGATACTAAACAACCTACTGCACAAAAACAAAACAAAAATATTTCTGAGTCAACTCAGCTATCCAGTAAATCTTCAGTGAATGCAAAAACAGACCAAACATTGTCTGCAAAAGTTGACAAAACTCCCATACCTCTTCCCAAAATCTGTCCACTTTGCAAGGCAGATATTACTAATGATCCTCCTAATTTTAGCACCTGCACTGATTGCAAAAACATTGTGTGTAACCGTTGTGGATTTAACCCCATGCCCCATAAAAAAGAGGTAAGAAAGAGTTTATTTTACTCTACTGGTCATAATTGATTTATTGAAGGACAATAATGTTGATTTGTGGTTTTGATTATGCAGGTGAAGGAATGGCTCTGTTTGAATTGCCAGATAAAGAGAGCACCTGAACCTTCAAGTCTAAATCCCCAGCTACAGACTAATGCTGGTTCACAACAGGACAAAACAGCTCCAAGTCAGCCTACTCCAGGAGCCAGAAGAACTGAGGACCAGTCAAAAACAGCACTTGGAAAACCCATTACTATGTCTGAAGTACAACATCTCCAAAAGGAAAAACCTGCACAGAAAGAAACTATAAAACCTCAACAGCCAAAAGATAGTAGTGCCCCAGCAAAATCCGAAACCACAACACAATCAGATTCCTCCAAAACAGAGACAGGTTTCTTTGGCTTTGGTTTTGGTGGTGCTCGATCTCGATCACCTTCTCCTCAACCTGTTGTCTCGGAAAAGGTTCTAAGGGTTTGGTTCCTCATTTCTCAGCTCAGCATCTAATCTCATATCTTCAGTAGTTCAAGATGAGTCCTCCACAACACCGCCACCAGCTCGTAAAGGTTCAACAGTTCCCCAGACCTCGGTGAAGTCTACAATGCCGCCCGCCTCTAGTAATGGTTCATCGGTTTCACAGACATCTCTCAAAACCACATCTGCTGTGGCAGAAGCAGCTACATCCCACAATGGATCTACAGCATCCCAATACTCAACAAAAATGCAGGATGTGGAAAATAAGCCTCTTTCTCAAAAGCAGTTGGCAGACAAGAAGTCCATGCAATCTCAACCTTTCAAAGCACCATCTACACCTCCATCAAAGCATCAAGCAGCTGATATGTCCTCACATTCTCTGCCTAAAGAATGCCCACTTTGCAAAGTAGAGCTCAAGAAAGTTCCTCCTAACTTCAACACCTGCACTGAATGCAAGAGCATTGTTTGTAACCTCTGTGGGTTTAATCCCATGCCTCATCAAACCGAGGTAAGATAATTCAGTATTTTGAAAATGAGCTGTTACCTCTACAGCAGGGCTCTTCAACTTGGCTCCTGGAGGGCTGGTGTCCTGCAGAGTTTAGTTCCAAACCTAATTAAACACACCTGATCAAGCTAATAAAAGTATTCAGGACTATTTAAAAATGATGATCAGATGTTGGACAAGGGTTGGAAGTAAACGAAGATCACTGGCCCTCCAGGACCGGAGTTGACTAGCCCAGCTCTACCGTATTTACCTTTTAATATAAAATACTTTTGACTGTATTATAATTCCACAGCTAATTCAGCAATATTGCTGTGTATGTTTTTGTATAATCAAACCTGCATCAATAATTGTATTTCAACCCAGAATTTAAGAGCTTTAAGTAAACCATTTTGTCTAGGGTTTCTCAAGCTATCTTTTTGTTGGCAGGCAATAGAGTGGCTTTGCTTAACCTGTCAGGTGCAGCGAGCATCAATGCCTTCCCATGCAGAGTCTCAAGATCAAGCTAAGAAAGTAGCCCCAGTGCCAAAGAAGAAGGAGCAAGATGTTCAAGAATCTGCACAGGAGAAACAAAATGCAGAAGAAGCCACCAGAGCTGGTCAGACAACACATGTAGTAGGGAGAAAGGATCCCACTGATGTGACACCACAAGAGCTTCGTCAACCGAAGATATCTCAGCAGGTGAAGTCAGACAAACCTCATCAAGAGGAGTCTGGACTTTTTGGTTTTGGCTTCAGTGGGGCTCGATCCAGGTCTCCTTCACCTCAGCCTGCTGTTTCTTCTGTGTCTGGGAAATTTTTAGGCTTTGGTTCCTCCTTTCTCAGCACATCATCTAATCTTATATCAACAACTGTTCAGGATGAACCTTCCACAACACCGCCAACCTCCCGCAAAGATTCGTCAGTTTTAGAAACAACACCTCCACCTGGCTCCCGTAAAGGCTCTACAGTATCTCAGTCATTGTTCAACAACAACACAACATCTCCTAGCTCACGAAAAGGTTCCGAAACCATGCAAGGTTCCCAAAAAGCTCAACCTAGTAAAGATACTAAACAATCAATTGGACAGAAACAAGAGGAGAAGACACCATCACTTCAACAGGCCACGGAGCCATCAAATAAAGTAAAAGAGGATAAATTAGAGACACCTATTTCTAAACCTCTTCCCAAGGTCTGCCCACTTTGCAAAGTGGAGCTCAAGAAAGATCAATACAACAGCTGCACTGAATGCAAAAATATCGTATGTAACTTGTGTGGGTTCAACCCTATGCCCCATGAAAATGAGGTAAGAAAATATCACAAAAAATATCAAGTCAGCATGAATGGATATTGCAAACCACTTTAAGTTACACATTATTTCAGTAGAGCTGATGTGTACTTGTGTCTGTTGGGTGTTCGGTGATCATCAAAATACAGTTTTAGCAGATACAGCAGACAGTCTACTAATACTCTAATAACTGGTAGTTGACGTAGTTGCAATGTTACTTATAATTAGTTGAATGTCTAAACTGGACTATCAAGATAAAGAGTTACGCAGAGTAAAAAATTGTGACATTTCTGAGTAAAACATCTATCAAAAAAAAATTAATAAAAAAAACAATCCCAAGGAGGAACACCATTGGTTGTTAATTGGATTGTGAAAAGTAAGCATTGCATTCCAGAATGGAGGCAGGTCTTAAATGCTGTGTGGTCTTTGCATATGCCTGCACAGAGAAGAGAGCATATCACAAGAAGTACAAATTAAGACAGTCTGATTTAAAGATAGTAATTTCAAAGAAAAAAATGCATGTTTACAATAAGACCAGTGAGTTGCATTAAGATAATAAATAGTGTCAATTTTGAACTCATGCTGACTTTAATGCTGAGTTTAATAGAAAACTATCATGATACAATTTCAGAACCAACAGTTTTATGTTGACAGGAGAGCTTACAATGCTTATCTCTTCTTTAATCTAATTGATTTGATCTGGCTTGGAACATTGCAAGTTAATAAGCAGTGTTGTTAATCCACTTAAGTCTGGGATGCTGTATAATGTAAATTTGAGTAACACAATTATTAATTCAATATATTTTACCAAACTACAGGTGAAGTGGCTTTGTTTGGCATGTCAGATGAAGAAAGCACCAGAACCTCATCCTGCGCAGCTTCAATCACACATTAAGAAAGTTGCACCACTTAAAATGGATACTCCCACTCCAGATGCTTCAGAGAAGAAGCCAGATCTTCCAGCATATGCAGTTCAAAAGGATAAGAAACCAGACGTGGCAGGGAAACAAGACAATAAGCAAACATTAGCAGAACAACCCACCCAAAGAGAAATGAAACAACAGTATATTGCAGAAGTTCCAAAGTCAGAATATCAAAAAACTGATCCACAACCAGAAAAAACTGGTTTCTTTGGCTTCGGTTTTGGAGGAGCTAGATCTCGATCACCTTCTCCTCAGCCTGCTGTATCTGCTGTCTCAGATAAGTTTCTAGGGTTTGGTTCTTCATTCTTAAACTCAGCATCTAATCTAATCTCAACAGCTGTTCAAGATGAGTCCTCGACAACACTGTCTAGTCCTCGCAAGGCTTCAACAACTTTCAAATGTCTGATAAAACACCACCAACCTCTCGCAAAGGTTCTGCAACTTCACAAATCTCCAGTAAAGTTAAATACCACTCCACCTTCCTCTCGTAAAGGTTCTACAGTTTCACAAACCTCTGTTAAAACAACTCCTCCAACCTCACAGAAGGAGTTTGAAGCTGCAGTAAACTCTAAAAGCATTGAAAATACAGATGGGGAAAACTAAAGTTGCAGAACAAGGAGAAGAAACCACTAAAGGAGCTACCCCACAGCAGCAAGAACAAGGAAAGTCCCAAGATGGACATGTCCCTGTCTCCTCTGAAATCCCTGAAGAGTCTAGAGGTAGATCTCAGTCTCCGTTACTTCCACCTGCAGCATCTGCTGTCTCTGGGAAGGTTTTGGGATTCGGTTCCTCCCTCTTTAGCTCAGCAAGTAATCTGATCTCATCAGTTCTAGATGAGCCTTCTACAACACCACCCACTTCTCGCAAAGGATCCACATCTTCCCAACTATCTGCTAAGAATACAACCCCACCTTCTTCTCGTAAAGGTTCATCAGTTTCCCAGACTTCAAATAAGATTACCACTCCACCTTCCTCACGAAAGGGTTCTGGAGTTTCTCAGACATCTCTCAAGACCAGCGCACCTCCTGCTTCCTCAAAAGGATCTGATGTCTCTCCTAAAATGCTTCCTTCAGATGACAAAAAAGTACATCCTGATAATATACAAGAACAGATAAAAAAAGATAAGAAATCCATGATCAGTCAGGCACAGCCAACAATTGTACCAGATACAAAAGATAGAGATCTACCAGAAACAACAAGGACAGAGCCCACAAAATTATTTCCCAAAGCCTGCCCTCTCTGTAAAGTCGATTTGCAGAAGGAGCCTCCCAATTACAATACCTGTACTGAGTGCAAGAACACTGTGTGTAATCTATGTGGCTTTAACCCCATGCCCCATGAGAGAGAGGTAAGTAGCCTTTTTACCTAAAACAGATTATACTCAGTATTATAATTATAATTTAATTAGTACTGTTAACAGTTGTCTACTGTTGTAGACATTATGTGTACCAACATTTATGATGTTAGACTTTTTAACCACACAAAAAAATGCATTCAAATTATACAAAACTATAATTTTATATTACAAATATGTTTCTTGTAGTATTCTGTGTCCTCAATTTTAAACTGATTATTGGAATGCCTTTTCAGAAAAAGGAGTGGCTATGTCTGAACTGCCAGATGCAAAGAGCACAAGCTGAGACTGACAAAGTACCTCCACCAGTTTCATCACTAAAGAAAGCAACACCAACTATTGTTCCTCCCCAGAAGAAGCCACTTGATTCCGCAGATGCTACTGAAAAAGAAAAGACTGCACTATCTGCAGGTGCAACACCAGGGTCTAGGAAGGCAAGTGCAGTTCCACCAATACAGAAGCCACCCCAGCATCAGGACATCAAAAATCCAGTACAGCCAACACAGAAGGATGATACTGTAACCACAAAATCTACTGCCTCACCAAAGGCTGCATCCACAAAAGAAGAGAGTGGCTTGTTTGGTTTTGGACGCTCTAGATCACCTTCTCCCCAACCTGCTGCTTCCAGTGTTTCTGGGAAGGTCTTTGGATTTGGTTCTTCCCTGTTGAGTTCAGCTTCTAATCTTATCTCCACCGCTGTACAAGAGGAATCCTCCACCACACTCCTTGCAACTCAGCAGGCGGTTTTATCGCCTTCACATACCCCTGTGATGACTACATTAACACCAGCTACTTCTCAGAAGAGATCAGCAGATGTGTCACCAAAACAGGGAGCTAAATCTGTTGAAAATCAGCAGAAAGACAAGAAACCTGAAGAGAAAATGACAGAAGTTCGGGATAAAGCTGTAAAAGAGGGTGACCACACGTCAGAGCCTCCACAGGCTTGCCCACTTTGTAAGGCAGAAATAATTAGAAATCCACCAAATTATAGCACCTGTACTACTTGCAAGAGCACTGTGTGTAATCTCTGTGGGTTCAACCCAATACCACATCAAACTGAGGTAAGAAAATAATTATATATATATATATATATATATATATATATATATATACACTTTTTTCTCAGTCACAATTATTGAAAATACATTTCAGCAAGGTAATTTATTTATTCTGAATGAGCAGTCTATAATATCTCAAAGTGAAACAATAGTTGTCTTTATTTGTCATAATTATATGGCTACCTTTTTCATCATCCTACAGGTGAAGGAATGGCTGTGTTTGAACTGCCAGATGCAGAGAGCTCCCGAACCAACAGTTTTAAAACCAGGAACTCAAACTACTAAATTACCTTCACCTGCCTCAACAAAAAAGCAAGACACTGGGGGTGTTGTAGCAGAGGATCGGAAACATAATGCTTCTGCGAAACAAGAAGGCAAACCCAATATGGCAGATTCCAAGGAAACTACATCAGAGGCCCAAATCCAGAAAAATGTCTTACCTGCCAAATCTGATCAACCGCATAAATCTGATACTGCTAAACAGAATTCTTTTTTCAGCTTTGGTTTAGGTGGTTCTCGTTCAAGGTCACCATCTCCTCAGCCCACGGTGTCTGCTGTCTCTGGAAAGGTTCTAGGCTTTGGTTCCTCCTTCCTTAGCTCAGCATCCAATCTGATCTCCTCGGATGTCCAGGATGAACCTTCTAAAAGTATACCAACGTCTCGCAAAGGGTCTACAGTTTCCCAGACTTCGAATAAGACAACACCAACACCTCCCACTTCTCAAAAAGGATCAGTAGCTCCACAAGATACTAAACTAAATCTTACTGCAGCAAAATCAAATCCAACCCCTTCACCAACCCAAGAACAGAAAAAGCCACCAGATGCTCAATCATCCAAACCTCTTCAAGCTCAAGTGAAAGGGGAGGATCCAAAAACGTGCCCACTCTGTAAAGAGACCCTTAAGAAGGACCAACAAAACTATAGCACTTGCACTTCTTGCAAAAGCATTGTTTGCAATCTCTGTGGATTAAATCCAAATTCACATCAAACTGAAGTAAGTCTGTGTTTTAATCTTATTATATTTCATAATAAAGACTCTCTTTTTGCTACCAGAAATTATTATGTACATATTTTGTCATTTAAATAATAGAGATAAGGTTAAAATTATGGGTAAATACGTTTGTATGGTCATAGCTGGAAATTTTTCTTATTATCTACAGGTGAAGGAGTGGCTGTGTTTGACCTGCCAAATGCAGAGAACTTCAGGTCCTCCCCCAGCTCAGCCACAGTCTAACAAAGTACTTCCACCAGCATCTCCGCAAAAGGAAAAGACTCAAGAGAAGAAGCCAATTGTTACAGCTGAGCAGGAAAAGAAGCCCCCTATAGAGACCAAAACACCAACAACACCAAATACTCAAATATCTAAAGGTGATGCTTCTCCTTCCAAGTCTTCTCCACTACCTAAAGGTGAACAGATTAAAGAAGACTCAAGTTTCTTTGGCCTTGGTTTTGGTGGTGCTCGATCTCGGTCTCCATCTCCTCAGACTGCTGCCTCTGATAAGGTTTTTGGTTTTGGATCCTCCATCCTCAGCTCAGCATCTAACCTGATCTCTTCGGCTATTCAGGATGAATCCTCCACCAAAACTCCACCAACATCTCGCAAGGGATCTACAGTTTCCCAGACTTTAAGTAAGACCACACCAACACCACCCACTTCTCGAAAAGTATCAGTTGCTCCTAAGGATGCTAACCAGAAACCACCTGAAGGGGAATCAAAGCCAGTTGTTGCAACAATGCTAGAACCAAAGCCAGTGCAGAAAACCCCAGATCCTAATCTGGCCAAACCTCCACATGCCCAAGAGGAGCTTCCAAAAACCTGTCCACTTTGCAAAGAAACTCTGAAGAAGGACCCACAGAACTACAGCTCTTGTAGTTCTTGCCAGAAAATTGTCTGTACTCTTTGTGGATTCAATCCCAATCCCCATCAAACCGAGGTACCATATGTCAATATATTTAACACTTATATATGTAAAGGCTCTAGCAGAAATGTAAATGTTTGTTTAATGGTTTAATTAACTTTTTTTTTTTTTTATAATCAACAGGTGAAGGAATGGCTATGCTTGACTTGCCAGGTACAGAGAACCTCAGGACCTCCCCTACTCAGCCACAACCACAATCCAACAAAGTACCACCAGCGTCTCCAGAAAAAAAAGTGGCTCAAATTCCAACTTCCCCAGAGAAGAAGCAGAGTGTCCCAGCTGAGCAGGGTAAGAAACCTCCTGCAGAGACTAAAAAGCCTACAATTACTCCAACTCCAAATTCGCAAAATTCTAAAGGTGAAGCTTCTCCTTCCAAACCTGCTCCATCATCTCAAGTTGAACAGACTAAGGAAGAGTCTAGTTCCTTTGGCTTTGGTTTTGAGGTGCTCTATTACGGTCACCTTCTCCTCAATCTGCTGACTCTGAGAAAGTTATGGGTTTTGGGTCATCCTTCATTAGCTCAGGAGCTAATCTGATATCCTCAGCCGTTCAGGATGAGTCATCCACCAAAACTCCCCCAAGTTCTCGTAAGGGATCCACTGTGTCCCAAAGTTCTGTTAAGATGACTCCAACACCACCTACCTCTCAAAATGTTTCAGAAGCTTCACAAGCCACACAGAAAATTAAATCAGCAGAAGAAGCCAAACGTATTACTGCACAGACACAGGAAGAAAGGGAAAAAGAGGGAAATAAACCACAGGATGAGATGACCAAAGAACCAGTCGCTGATGTGAAAATTAACAGACCAGTTCCAGAGCTTCCAAAAGCCTGTCCACTCTGTAAAGTGGACATAAAGAGGGATCCACCAAATTACAACACTTGCACTGAATGCAAGGACACAGTGTGCAATCTTTGTGGATTTAATCCCATGCCAAATCAAATTGAGGTAAGGGTACTTCATTTGTTTCTTTGTATCTCTGTGAGTTACACATGCATCAGTTATTGCATTAATTCAAATAATTTAGTGTAAAATCAGTGTAATTTCAAGAACATCTTTTATTATTCTAATTCCAATTATTATCCTACAGGTTAAGGAATGGCTGTGTTTGAACTGCCAGGTGAAGAAAGCTCAAGTGTTTCCCTCTGCTCAACCACAGTCACGGGTTAGCAAAGCATCTCCACCAACAATACCAGAAAACAAGGAGGCTCTCATACATACTCAAATTCCAGTGTCTCCAAAAAATAAGCCAGATGTTATTGGGAAGATAAGCACATCAGTTGCTAAAGAGAATCAAGAGAACAAACCTACACAAGCTACAACACAACCAACGGAAATATCAAAACGTGATCCTTCTCCTGCTAAATTGATTGTACAACAGAAACCAGAACCTTCTAAAGAGGAATCGGGTTTCTTTAGCTTTGGCTTTGGTGGTGCTCGATCTGGATCCCCTCAGCCTTCAGTGACTGCTGTCTCTGGGAAGGTTCTAGGATTTGGATCCTCCTTTTTGAACTCTGCATCTAATCTAATCTCCTCAGCTGTTCAAGATGAGTCTTCCACACCGCCACCAACTTCTCATAAGGCTTCCACAGCTTCTGAAATGTCTGCAAAGACTAAAACACCACCAACATCTCAAGGCATCTGTGGTTTCTCAAACTTCCATTAAGATTACACCAACACCACCTACTTCTCGGAAAGGATCCGTTACTTCACATAAAGTTCCACCAACTGGTGACACAAAAGCACCTATTACAGACAAAACAAAGGAAGGACAAAACAGATGAGAAGCAAGTACAACAGCCTTCGGTATTACCTGAAGCTTCAGTAGTAGCAGTGGCAGCTCCTAAAGCTGAAACCAGAGCATGTCCTCTTTGCAAAGTAGATCTTAATGTGGGTTCAAAGGACACCCCTAACTACAATACCTGCACTGAGTGCAAGAACATTGTTTGTAACCTCTGTGGATTCAACCCAACACCCCATCAAACAGAGGTAAAGGAATGCTACTATTTTATTATAACTGTTGCTAGCATTAGTGGTCTCCACACAAAATCAATCTCATGTCAATGTTGCATCAATATCAAGGAAGAAATAATTCCAGAATTCCTTTTAATCTTTCTTTACAGGTCAATGAATGGCTTTGTTTGAACTGCCAAACACAGCGAGCATTAAATGGAATGGAACCACAAGGACCTCCAAAAATAAAGACCCTTGAACAATCTGAGAATGTCTCCATTTCAGCACTGCCTCCAAAAACAGAACGTATAACACCAGGAACACCATCAATAGTTTCAACCGAAGTTCCTGATGTTGCTGAAACCAAGAAAGAGATTCATGCCGTGGCCATCCCTGACAAAACTAATATTCCTGTTTCAGTGGATGTCCAAAAGAAAGAATCAGTCTCAGCTTCACCAAAACCACCAGAGACTAACATAAAGGCACAACCTGCATCATCTCAGATGAAAGAAACATCAGATTCAAATAGAGACAAAGAAACTGACACACTCTTAAAGGAGTCTGACAAGTCTCCAGTAAAATCTGCTCCACTTTCACAGACAGAGCCACCAAAACAGGAATCCAGTTTCTTTGGTTTTGGATTTAGTAGTCCTAAGGCACAACCTGCTTCCTCTATGCCATCTGAGTCAACCACAGGAAAACGATTTGGCTTTGGTGGCTTGACAGAAACAGCTAGATCACGATCACCATCCCCACAGTCTGTTTCTGCTGTGTCTGGGAAAGTTCTGGGCTTTGGATCCTCTATATTTAGCTCAGCATCTAATTTAATCAGCTCAACTATACAGGATGAACCTTCCGTGACAACCCCAACTTCTCGAAAGGCATCCATAGTTTCCCAGACCTCTGCTAAGACTACTCCTCCAACATCTCGCAAAGGATCTGCAGTGGCACAAGCCTCTAAGATAGGAGACACCAAACCACATGAAGGACAATATGCAGAGAAACCAGTGGAGAAAAAAGCAGAAATCAAGCAAGTCACAGCACCCAAACCACCTCAGAATCCTGCTCCCGGAGAAGGCAAGACCAATTGTCCATTATGCAAAGTCGAACTCAATATTGGTTCCAAGGATGCCAAGAGTATTAACACATGCACAGAATGCAAGACAACAGTGTGCAGCCAATGTGGATTTAATCCAGTTCCTCATCAAACAGAGGTAAGACATTTCACTTTTAACAACTTTAACATTACACCATATAACATTCTTGTTTTCTTTAATTCCATCATACTATAGATACAGTATTAATGTACAGTTACTTGCATTGTTATCATATTATAGAACATAACAATGTCACTGGCATTCTGTAAATAAATAAATAAATACAATTTAAAATATAATTTTAGACATTCAAAAAAAATGTTGTATTAAAAAACAGGACATTTCACCTTGCATTTTAGTCTTCTATCATTAAGCTCTAATTTCACTTATATGTTTAAGCCTATGTTTACTTTGAATGCTGCTAAGTACAGTAAATATTTTACTTTTTGTCCGCTAATTACCTATTTGCTTTATTTATTTAAATGTTTTAAATATTTAAGAGGGGCCATTTGTAGTCATGATGTCAGTGTGGCAAGCCATTGAAAGAATACAACAGTTCAACTTTGACCCTCACCAGCTATTTTATGTATTTCACTTACAAATATGCAAAGTAAGGATAAAAATTGTCACAAAGCCAATGTTAATGATGTGAATAAGTGTTCATTTATTTTCATTTGTTATATTAATGTATGTTAAAGCAGCAGTTTTTTGTAGTTATTGGGTTTTCTAAATATAAACCTACTGCAAGACATTAGAGTAGAGGATGAAATATCTTATTGCCAGTAATTGTCTTATAATTATTGCAGGCCGAGGAATGGCTCTGCCTGAATTGCCAGGTACAACGGGCACAGGCAGGGATGAAAACATCTGAAAGTCCCACAGTGAAACCTCAGCCAATTCCCTTAGTGAAAGACAACCAAACTCCATCAAAAGTTGACAAGCTATCTACAGCTCCAGTTGAGTCTATACCTGATGAGAAGCCTGCTGCAGATGAAAAGAAATCTGCCCCTGCTCAAGAAATAAAGAAAGAGATCTCAATTCCATGCCCTCAACAAAAGGCAGGTACTGACGCTAAGGCAACTGATACAATCACCCCAAGAAAAGTGCCTCCTAAGCAAAACGATACTCAACCAGATCCTGCAAAAACACAACAACAGCCACCCAAAGATACAGCCACTCCACCTGCTGAGGTTGGACACCCAAATCAGGAATCAAATTTCTTTGGTTTTGGATTAGGTGGTCCTAAAGCACAGCCTTCTTCTTCTAAACCATCTGAGTCAACCACAGGAAAGTTCTTTCGTGGATTTGGTGGACTGACAGACACGGCTAGATCTCGGTCACCCTCACCACAGTCAGTTTCTGCTGTCTCCGGGAAAGTTCTGGGCTTTGGTTCCTCAATATTTAGCTCGGCATCTAATCTGATCTCCTCAACTGTTCAAGATGAGCCATCCACAACACCTCAACTTCACGAAAAGGCTCCACCATTTCTATTGAGTCTGGTAAATCTACCACAGCACCAGCTTCTCGCAAAGGCTCAGTGGCCTCTGCCAAGGCTACACCGCCAACATATCGCAAAGGATCTGTTGCAATAGAACCCAACAATGTACTTCCTGAAAAAGAGAACAAACCACCTGTTGAAAAGAAACCAGAGCAGCTCAATGAGGCCAAAGTATCAATGATACATACTTCAAAAAAGGATAAACCTGAAACTGCACAGGATACATTAGTAAAAGATTCTAAAGGGGAACACCAACCAGCCACCTGCCCACTCTGCGAAGTAGATCTTAACATGGGCTCGAAGGACCCTCCTAATTACAACACCTGCACTGAATGTAAATGTGTTGTATGCCATCTCTGTGGATTTAACCCCATGCCTCACCTTGCTGAGGTGAGTCATCGACTATTTTGTTGTCTTAAGTCTTTGTTTCTGAAGGTCTGGTTTTAATATTTGTCTTTAGTAAATAGATAATAAAAGCATTGTTTGTTCATTTAATTTGATTTCCTCACTGAAGTACTTTATACTTTTGTTTGGGAGTCACTACTCGAAAGGCTCTTCTGACTGATATCTAAGTCTGCTATCTTTCTTAACTCTTATTGTATTGATGACTAATTAGCCAATGCTCTTGGGTGCATGAGTCTGACAGACAGAAAATCTGGAGTGGTGGGTTCTCCAACATGCAGTTCGTAACCTCTGTTATGCCCACTCATTCTCCAGATGGCTCTTTCCAAATGATTGTAATTACACTAAAACTCCACAACGGCTGAGGATGCAGTAGAAGAGCCAATAAATGCATTAGCATTCTGCAGGGACCAATGAGTGATTGGCATTCTTTCAAGTTTGGCCAATAACAGCCCGTGTAGATTGAATCAACAAAATCCTACTAAGAAATTAAGTGACTTGTGAATCCAAAGCCTAGAAAATGAAAGTGGGCAATAGTGTTGCTGTGATGATTTAAATATGCTGTGTGTATGCTACACAAGAAAATGGGGAAAAAAATGTATTATGCATGGCCTCTGCATTGAGTAATCTGCATGAGTGGTATTTATGAGAGTGTAGCTTCACGCTAATGCTGAAACTTGCTGAGTGCTGACTCCAGGGGAAGAATCCCTGTGTTTGGACAAAATGTGTGATTACGTAACAGGCTGATTGAAGAGAGCCACAGCTTGCAGCACACTGTTAAAGTGTCCGAGGGTTTGAATATGGAGACGGGTGGTGTGTGCCTCATGATATCCCAATAAATGGAGGTGGTGATGAGGGTGGGGGCTGGGTGAGTTGTCAGATGTCTTTCTCGTGCTTGTGGACTGATGGACTAAATCTCACACGCCATCTGCAGTGTGCGCATGGCCACTTGCACAGCATGTCAGCTGCCCATCGTTTATGCTAATGTGACTTCCTGTGCTTGTGACCCCAACAAGCTATGTTTATTGCTTTCATCGGAGCTGTGATTGCAGAAGTAATTTCATGAGAAAACTGTTTGATGTATGAATTGGTGCATTATTACAGCACACTGAAGGAAATGGCATGAGAATAAGGCATGTTACAGTATTTAATATTCTGTAATGATCGTCTGTTCTGTGTCCAGCTGCAGCTGTTCTCTGTCAGTGGTGCACTGCAAACCATATAAGAGCGTAGCATCGCTGTATTTATTTTTTTTTTAGATTTTGTTATTTAGAAAGTTTAAATATAATGGGCTAAGGTTTGGAGATTTCAATTTTTTAATGAATCAGTTAACACTTGACTGTGTCAGGAAAGCAGCTAACCTGGTAAAATATGCTCCTATGGTGCCTTTACTCTGACAAAGTATAGGAGCTCTGTTTTAACAGTTAGCTTGCATCTCATTTTCTGCCTGCTGTGCATGCTAATGAACTATCGCCTGTGATCCACTGTTTCCTAAAATTATGGATCAGTGCAAATACATTTATGCCACGTCTTTGTAATCAGTATATTTGCAGCTGAAAAATGCACCATGCGTGCAGTGCAGAAACAGATGTACATGGCCAAATTTAACTATAATATAATTGACTGTTTTGTTCTGTATTAGTAGTTTATAAATAGGCTATTTATTGCATTAATTTATTTGATATATTTTTTGTCCTGTCCTTTTATTATTCAGTGCATGGGGTCACGCTGTCTAGAACATTTTTTTTTAAGTATTTGCAGAAGATGGCCCACTTAGAAACACACAGCCTTGTATTTGTATGTGCTAAATCATATTTGGCACTGCACTGTCATCCTGCTCTTTTGGATATTACACAGTCAGTCTCTTGTAATATGCCCTTAACACAAGCCTTTAACTCTGGCCTCTACAATCATGCACCTTCACACAAGAAAACGGACCCTGTGCTTCTGATGTTAATTGAAAAATACAGTTTATGCCCAAAAAGCCTTTTGAATGACAATGCACATTCACATATATGTCATGCGTAAGGCTGTAGGCATAGCTTCAAATGTTGATATTAAGATATTTAGTGATATGCAGCGTCCGCATCTGGCACACCGTTGGCCAAAAATAGCTTTAGGTTTTAATCTACCTCAGCTAGCATTGTGACAGTGGCTCCAAGAAAGCTGTCGCTGGACCCAAGGGGACTTGTGTATTGTTGGATGCCATATAACAGTCTATGCTGATGTCTTACTTTTTGTAATTGCAGATTTTGCACACAAAAAAACCCTGAAAAATAAAGACATTATAAATTAGTTAATTATGAAGGATAGAATAATTATGTTATATTTAGGTCAAAGTTCAGGGTGGTAATCTATAATACATTGTCATACATTTTAAAGATCATATTATGCTAATTTATCATTTGTTTTTATTTATTTATTGTTACAGTTTATTAGTACAAGTCAATTTACTACTATAGTCAAGGTTTCTTGCACCAAAATAGGTTATATTTAATTTTAAGCTTAAAAGAGTCAGACTGCTAATCGATTTCTCCATGTATTATAGATTTTATTTTTTCTGATGTCAGAAATCCAACCATTTCCACTTTCTTTAGTGCATCTTTATTGCAATATATAGTTTGTTTGTATTTGAGATTAAACTTTAATTTCCTTCCAGTTGTTTATGTAGCTACTGTATATGAAACTCTTATTGCAAGCAAGAAATTAAATTTCATATGATATGCCTCCTTTAAAGAACAGAGTGTTCTGATTTGTCTTATATGCAGTAATGGACTGAGCAGCAGTGGTTACAGTCTGCTGTGTTTCCTCATTGTTCCTCTGGTGATAATACACTGGTGCCCGAGAGAGTTGTGTATCCTCTCGAAGGGACCGAGTTTTCTATGACATGTCATTAACACGAAACAATGCTCAGGTGGTTTACACAAAATGGCCATTGTGACCACGCACACAGTTCATCTCTTCCTCTTTTTCTCCTTTTAATCTTGTGTGTGCGCATATGTGTGGGTGTGTCTGTGTGTTTGTGCCCTGGATGCTTTATGCACAGTAATATGATCATCCCAGTGGTACATTATATGGAAAAGAGTTCAAGGTGTGTTCTGCTTGCTAATAAATGATGTTTATTATTCTGAGACTCTGAGAGGCACATACAACCCGCTAGACTAATTTAATGCCACTAAATAACTCATATTATATAACCTCACCTGCAAGGCGCAACATTTGATCTTTTTATGGGGCCAAGCACCAGAGGCGTGTGGGCATATATTGTTTCTGTTAGTCATCTTAATCTTGCTCTGCTGCTTTTTTGCTCTATTGGCCTGTGGTGGCCCCTAGAACCATACGGTAAATCATTGGGGAAATTGGCACATTGATTGAGGAGTGTCTTCTTGATCCTGATGGCAACATTCTTCCAACTACAGTTGAAAGTCTTAGATGCCCTATTCTTTAAAAGATGTCCATACGTTAAATTTTTTAAGAAATTAGTACTTTTATTCAGCAAGAATGGATTACATTTATTAAAAGTGACAGTAAAATATTTATAATGTTACAAAAGGTTTCTTAATAAATGCTGTTCTTGTGAACTTTCCATTCATCAAAGAAGACTGAATAAATGTATCACGGTTTCCACAAAAATATTAGCCAGTACAACTGTATTCAACCTGGATAATAATTAGAAATGTTTGTTGAGCACCAAATTATCAAATTAGAGTGGGTCTGAAGGATCACGTGACACTGAATATTGCAGTAATGGCTGCTGAAAATTAAATCTAATATTATTTCACAATATTAGTTTTACTGTATTATTTAATCAAACACTGCTTGGTGAGCTTATGAGACTTCTTTCAAAAACAAAAATCCAAACTCTAAACCGTAAGTGTGCATTTTAACTGTATTACCTTTTTTTACCAAATAGTATACATTTTATCATAGTAAAATTGTCCTTTGAGTGTTAAAGAACTACTGATTTCAATTTATTGTTAAACCGATATATCATTTTTAATTTTTTGAAAGAATACTTTAACCTCATCTAACAGTTTTCATTGGATTATCCCTCCTTTGACATACCAAATCATTTGCATGTATGGGTCAACAATTTTGACACAAGTATTGCAAATCAGGAAGCAAGGCTATTTTTCACAATGCTGTGATGTATTTACCTTGAAATAACTAGCAGATTTATTCTGGTGAGAACCAACTTCTAGTATGGAAATGGCTCAGATTGACTGTAGCATTGCTATAAAGTTAACAGTGAGGATGCTAAATGTTCTGTATTTGCCATAAGCTTCAGGTCAAAAGCAATAACGCAATAATTAATCTGCTTTTAGCCTTTGAACCAGTTGTTTTAAAAACAATAGCTGTCAGCGGTTGTCATGACTACACATATCTGTGCAGCCTTAAAGTGTATAGTCCACAAATCTACTCTGCATTACAATATTCCATTCCACAAGTGTGCTTGGCTCCATAATTGCTGCTTGCAGCAATGTTTTAATGCACAGGCATAGAAATAAATGAGATGCAAGTCTGTTACTTTCATTTCTTTCAACAAAAGATATTGGAATGATTTTAGAGCGATTCTGCAGCAAGCACAATTTTCAGGAATCACATTGCAACAAATCGAATTCTCCTAATCTTTGACCTGCACGGTCTTAATGAAATGTATAGGTTGTATGTACACCAATGCATGAGATTGCCTCTGTCGCAAATGCTGCAGGAATCACAGACGGCTGCAGGAAGAGATATTTCATATTCTCGAATGCAGATGGAAACTATTGCAGAGTCAAAAAGGAGAGCTTCCCTGGAGGAGATGGTATGTGTATAAATAGACTTGAGGCGAGACTAGAGAGATGCACCTAGCCTTTTTTCCCTTCTCGCAAGCTGCTTTTAAAGCAGTGAGCTCTCTAGATGCTCCTACAGCGTGTCTGTGCATGTTTGGCTCTTTAAATGAGAGCAGTCAAAAGAACATCACTAAGGCACAAACAGAGCATTTTGAAGCACTCAGCATTGTTTGGTCATTTATAAAGAAGATTGGAAATATTTAATCTTCTGTCTTTCAACCTGCACCCGAGAAAAATTGCATGTCTTCAATTAAAATTTTTGCTGAGGCACGCAATAATAAAAAGATGATATTATTTAAAAACTTCTCTACACCTCTCTCTCTCTCTGTTTATCTGCTTTCTGTCACACCGGTGGGCGGCACGGTTTGGCTCTGTGCCTTCAGTGCCGAGCACTCTGCTTATTACAGATTAGTAGGTCAAGATTCTCTATTATCATTGGGCCTGATTTATTGGGACTGTACCGCTGCGGGGGTGGTTGAAAGCTCACTATTTTAGCCAGTTACAACTGTTGCCAAAGGCCGCTGCCAGGAATCAATACAGTGTCAGACCCTGCTCTGCAGTGCTGTGGTACCGTGGAGGAATAGCACCTCTAATATATAACTGTGGCTATAAATTCATCTTACTTCTCAAATGCAAATCTGTTCCAGCTTTGTAGTACAGGCAGGCTGACAAAATATAACAAACTATGACTGATGCTTCCTGGTCTATAGTTTTATTTCACCTGGAATATGCCGTGAGATGTTTTAGAATATTATGCAAATGTGTGGCATGTTACTACTAAATGCAATTGTATACTTTTTGAAAGAGCTGCAGCTTGGAATGCTGTTAGTATGCATTTATTTACAGAGCAAGCTTTTGCAGCAGTAGATGTTGAATACAAAGTGTTATCCTAATGGCTTTTGGCATTGCAGATTGTACTGCCATTAGCAGATGAATGGAAGAGCTATATCTTAAGGAACTCTTAAGGAATAATGCAATTGTCCAGATGGCTGGAGAGTAACAGGTTGCAGTGAGTATCGCTTTTTAGATATTGAAAAGATGGAACTTATATGGCTTATATTATTCGCTATTACCCCAAGTCATCCTGGCTGGTTGAAGTTTAACAGATTTAACAGATTAGAGTTTGGTAAAAGGTCCGATATCTCCTTCAGTGGAGTGTGCCTTGTTGTGGTGCTGTAAGGCTTGATGAGTCTTATCATCAGAGAGTTGATGTGTTTTTCTCTGGGGTTAATCGCCGAGAACAAAGGCGCATATGAGGCCTGTCTCCATGCCTGCTGGTCCTCGCTAGTTGTGTCTAATTAAAGAGGACTTTGCATGGATTTCAGCCAGGCCCGGCTTGTTCAGAACCAGCTGCGGCGGATACAGAGATGCATTTGCGCAACAGGAAGGACCAAGTAATTATACTATTCATGGTCATTCTACTAGCATGCTACCAACGCAACATAAAGTTACGGTTAAGAACAGCCAAGAACACTGGACATAAGAAAATAATGCAGCAGTAAATATAAGTATACATAAGTATCTAATACTTATAGAACCAGTCATGTCAGATATTAAAAAAAAATTGTTTATATGTTTATATCATGTTAGTATTTGTTGTATTATTTATTAGATTTATTGTTTACTGAATGTTGAACCTTATTGGAAGCACTTTATTCCTTGTGAAGCCTCTCAAATCAAATCAAATCACTTTTATCATCACATCACCACAGGACATGTGGCTTGGTGAGTGAAATTCTTAAGAGTGTCCTCCAGACAGTGCAGAAACAATTGACATATAGACAGTACATACTTACAGACTTAGACAGACTGCAGACCCTCTTGCTCAGCAGTGCCCTTTGAGGGCTGAAAAAAGGGCGGGATACAAAAATAAAACTTTTATTTTTAGGGTGTTCATAAAAGCATGATTCCCAGTTCAGGAAAAGTGATGCAAATTTTTCTTAATGTCAAATACAATTATTTTTTGACAAATTTCTGTAGTCAATGCATTTTTGGTCATAGTCAGTATTTCAAGAAATTACTATTTGTGAGTGCAATTGTGAGACACACATACACAAATTTAAATAATAAATATAAATTAGTCATCACAAACAACTGAAAAAGTCATGAAAATTACGGAAGTTCTGAAAATGCTACTTTAAACATACAAGAGAATATCTTTGTCAGTCAAACATTGTAAATTGTAAGATTTTTTTGTACCAGTGTACAAGTAGTTTTAGCACTTCATATTCCATAGTAAATGACACGAATGTCAAAACAAGTGCAACCAGCCTTACTAACACTGTGAGTTGGGAAGCTATGATGTTGGGTAATGTTGCGTGATCTTCCACTGCTGCATGAAAAAAGTCAAAGTAAAACAGAATGCAGAATGTGTTGTTCTCATTCTTATGTTGGCTGGATTGCTATCTTTATAGCAATGGTAAGAATGTGCTCAAAATATAGGTGTTTGTGCTTTTTTATGTTCTTGTTAAGCATTATTTCCTCATCAGAGATGGATTGTTTCTGTTTATAACCTCTCCTTGTTGCAGTATTTCCATAGTGTAAGATGCGAAACTACCAAATATGCAGTATAAGCCCATTTTTCCCAGAGAAGTGTAAATCACCCAGAGATTAATCATATATGTATCACAAAGGAATCATGGCTTTGTTAATCAAGGACAGCAGACATACTTGATATTAGAGAGCAATAGCTCTCTTTGTATAATAAATGTAATCACTATGGCATGTAGTCAGATTGATCTGAAAAGCATACATCTGCTGTTGCCCTTTTCTCATTTCTCTACTGTAATAAAAAGCAGACAAAGTAAAGTTGAGGAAGATAATTTAGATAGCATAGAGGAAGAATTGTATAAATTACTGAAGATACTCTCCAGCTTTGGATTGTGAATGCTGGCAAAATATTCTTAAAAAGAAAACCGGTCATATCCCAAAACTATTGATAGTTTGCATATCTATTTTATTCTGAAAAAATAAGAAATTAAAATGATGTGTGCTGATTTGAGTTATGTGAATCTCAAAATAATAATACAGACAGGGTAATTGATTTAAAAAATATGCAGTTTTGTGCATCCTTGTTTAGCACCTTGATTACGCACTTTTTGTTTTTGCAGTTTTATTTATGTGCCGTGATCATCACTCTACAATGCCTGCATACACCGTACTGACAAGCAGCAGTGATGAGGACATTCTTTCACAAAGTCATACATGCTGGAAAAGATGATTGGTTCCTTTTATTGTTAATTATCTCCTGATTGGTCTCCCTGCTCGGATTGTCCTGTGTGTTGAATCAGGCTTCTCCTCAGTTGCATATGTATAAGCTGTCATGTTTCCAATTAGATGTGATGATTTGCACCTTTTACTAAAACCATAGCCAGTATTGAAATGAGCTTGTTCTCATTTATTTTTGCAGCCATGGGCATTTCTGTTCATATGGCTGTGTTTGTGAGTTAATTTATCTCTCTCTAATAGGGAAATTTGCATATCTAGTTTACAGTAAGCCAGTGGTTATCTAGTATATCTTGTTCATATTTGTTGCTGTATTTAAAGGATTGATTCAGTTCTGGATGCTGAAACTTATTAGAAGCACTTTATTTCTCATGAAGCTTCTCTTACTCAGAAGTGCCCTTACGGCTTTTCTCAATAAGCAAGCTGCTCTAGGCAGTTGCCTCACCAATGTTACTCCATTACTACGAATTATTCATAAATGTGCCCAAATTTACAAGATCTACAAAGCTTTTCTAATCTGTTGCTGTTTATTATGTTTGTGGATTAAAAATGAATTGGCTTTTGGAACACTCTTTACCCTTCATAATATTTCAGTAGAATTTTAATTAATGTTGCCTTCTGTCTGAAGAATAGTTGCAATGCTTTCAGCCTGCCTAAGCACACTTAAAGTGCCTTAAGATTCTGTCTAGGAAGGCAGCTCACTAAATTTTGGTACAGAGCTAAAGGCTCAAGACAGACTGTGCTGTTGGGGACATAAATCTTATCTGGTTTCCATGGTGACACTTTGTAATGACCCAGTCAAACCCTTGTCCTTTAGTCTGGTATTTTATTGTAATCCGTGTTCTGAAGAGGAAGGCTGTCTTGATATACCTCATTCACTTATCCTCTTTGTCTGTGATTACATGTGTCTACCATCATCTGGTTATGGCTCATTTATTATTTCTAGTACACAATGTTAAAAAGATTCAAAATACATCTGTCAGCTTTCCGTTGCATTCATTAATAAAATGTAATTAGAAAAAGAAAGATGAAATACAAATGATTTACAAATAAGGAGATTTAGCAGCATTTTTAATAGAATAGCTTTGTTAGAAAGGAGTTTCTGTCTGGAATTTGTCTTGGGATTTGTCTTTCAATTTCATTCCTTTGGAAGTACATTTGCATACCCATGCTTTTTTAAATTATTTGATTTACAATGCCATTTCTAAGAAAACGTTTTTCTATAATCACAGCTTTGTGAATAAGCCTTTGAGTATGACAAAGAGACAGAGGGGGTGTTACATAATAAAGAACAGTGTTCAAGTCAGACCATGTCCCTATGAATTATGGCTTGTTTGTGTCACTAGACGTGGCAATAAACCCATATCTCCTGTTAAGACTCTCTCTGTGTGCGTGCGCGTGCGTGTGTGTGCGTGATGCGTGTGTGTGTGTGTGTGTGTGTACCTCTAACGCTGTCCCCTGTAGGAACAGAGACGGGTGTTTTACTTCAACTTTAACTTGCCAGAATAATGAAAAGAAAAGCGCCTTTTTTATTTGCTGAGTATTGTGTATTTATTTTACATTTGCTAAATTACTAAAGTTGTTAGTAATTTATTCAAATATATAAAAAAATGCTGGGGGGGGGGTTGTCTAATATTATGGTGCAGCTTTAAGGACCATCAGAATATTTAGTGACACTAAATTTGTTTCTGAGATATTTTCTTACTATTATTTAAATGTAAAATTATTTTCTACAGCTTTAAGCTTTTTCTGTTTACTGCCATCTGGCAAGCGCTTCAGGAGCATGATGGCAAAGACTGAAAGACTGAGGAGGAGCTTCTTCCCTCAGGCCATCAGGCTCCTTAACACAAACTCTGTTTAATAAATATTAAAAAAAAGCTGTTTGCACATCCCTCTCATCCCTCCTGTTTATAGTACTATTTATTAAGTCCCATATACTGTTTTTGCACATCCTACTTGTTTGCACATCTTACTGTTTTGCACTTTTCTTTATTCTACTGCACATTTTACTTTTTATTTCTTTTTTACCTATATATATGCTCTTGTGTGGTGTTACTTTATATAATTTTTTATTCTTTGCACTGTCCACTGAGCGGACCTGTATAATTTATTATGTGACAAATAAAGAAACCTAAACCTACAGTATATTTATCAAATCTCATTGCATGTGTTTTTTTTTCAGGCTGAGTGGTTGTGCTTAAATTGTCAAACACAGAGAGCTCTAGTTGGGCAGCTGGGAGACATGGGAAAAATACCAATATCCAGCCCAAAAGACAAGCCTACAGTCACATCCAAGATACAGCTGTCTGAGACTCCTGCATCTGCACAGACACCTATTCCAAAATCTGAACCAAAACCATCACCTGGAAAGCAGGCAGAAGAGGAGAAAACCATCTCTACTACTGTTGCAAATGCAGCGGTGACCACTCCAGCGGTCCCTGCACCTCTCTCTGTTGTTCCTACCACAGATATGCTGCAGACAGTGATGACAGCTGTAGTGGCACCAATACCAGCTGCAGAGACTCAGAAAGCTGTTATTACTGCTGCTGAGGTCACGTTGAAAGAAACAGGCAAAGACAAAGTCCCTGAAGAGACACAAGTAGAAACAGAACCGATGTCTCTGCTTTCAGCAGTGCTAACTGATGCAGATGTAGTAAAGGTATAATATTACATATAAATGACTGAGCAATGCTTTTTTTATTCTATTATTCAAACATTGTTTTATAATATTTTATTGAAGTGTATTACAAAAAAGTGTTAGTCATGAATAGGAGGCAGGTATGTTTTAAAGAAAGAGCTACAATATAAATTTAATGTATTTGCCATTTTTCTTTCTTAATTTCCCTTAGGTTAAAGAGGATACATACACTCAACCTGCAATAAAAGGACAGGAGAAAGTTGTTGTGGTACAGATAGATAGCAGTCTTCCAGAAATGTCTAAAGTAGACACCTTAAAAGCAGCTATTAAAGAGCAACATAGAAAGGACATCTTGCCGGCATCAGTAGAATCATACAGCTCGGCTGAGGAGGAGCTTAAGGAGATACAGAAAGTAAGTAAAATGGCCATACAAGAAACTGCTACAAAACTGTTGCTTGTCAGAGTACCAGACAGTGTAAAACAATACCACGAAGACAGCAGTGAGAGTGAACCCTCCCCTCAGATACAGAGAATAAGAGTGAGGCGTGCTTCCTCCAGCAGTGAGGACTACAAACTAGACAGTTCAAATTCTGGAGATGACGAAGAATTCATACGAAGGCAACTTATGCACATGGGTGAAGACGAGAACTTGCCTTCTGATGAGGAAAAACACAGAGAAGAACAACAAACACAGCAAGAAACCAGAGAAGTTGAAAAATCGGATGATTCCATGAAGCCTAAATGTGCCCTAAAGAAACTTAATGTAGAGCCTGAGGATATTTCTTATACCACTCTGTCTAATCATGACCAAGATGGTCAAGTTGCCCAAGTCATCCCTGTCTCAGAAGCATTAGAAGAAATCCAAGTGGAAATAGATTTGTCAAATGACAATGAGAAGATCATAGCTACAGACACCACAGAAGTTGCCATCACACAAACAACTCCTGTTAGACAGACAACAGAGGAGCATGAAAGTCTGATTGAAGACTTGTCCAAGGGTGATGGTTCATCCAGTGTTCAGGTGTCTAGCATCACACCAGGAACAGCTTCACCTGCTTCTGTGTCCTCTATTGATGAGGACAGTGATAGTAGCCCAAGTCATAAAAAGGCAAGAGCGGAGAGTAAACAGCAAAGAAAGGCAAAACACAGACCTCATGGTCAGGCCCTTCTCACGATAGAGGACTCATCTGAGGAGGATGAGTTACGTGAGAAGAGTGAACAGATGGAGCAGGAAGATAAAAGAGATGATCAGCCACATTTAAGAAAGGTCACAAAAAAATTAAAGACAGAAAGAGATGATATAGGCATGCAAAGGAGACGGAATAATTTGACTAAAACTGATAAATTAAGGCAGGCAGCAGGGATAGATGAACGGAAGTCCTCCTCCTCTGATTTTTCACCTAGTTTTGAATCTGAACCAGAGAATGCAGAATACAGAACATTATCATCTGAAACACACGAGGCTGCAGAGAAGCCATTAAAGACTGCTGAAGAGGTATATGAGGAAATGATGCAAAAAGCCCAGGAATACAACACATCAGAGAAATTCACACCACCTGATATTGAACCATTATATGGAGGCATGTTAATAGAGGACTATGCTTATGAAACTTTAGTTGAAGAACAAGTACAGGCTGCAACAGCTCTTGGTAGTGTCACCTATGAGCAAGATTTGAGAAAGATGTCTGAACATGAGTCGGTGAGGATACTTATGACACCAGATGATGCTTATGAAGAGATGATGAATAAAAGAAGCAAGATCTTGCAAAAAGTGAAGGAGGCTCAGCAAACACATGCAATAAAGATTGACACATCCTTGCCATTTGATGTCAGTGACACTTGTTACGTGAGTATTTCTGGAAATGATGCACTTTCTACAGATAAAAATGCAAAGCCACTGTTGGAAACAGAGGATGCGTATGAAGAGCGAGTTAAGATACAAAAAGATGTATTAACACCAGGAACAAGCCCTACTCAGTCAACTCCTGTGTCTCCTGCCTCCCCTCTGACTGTGTCTGAGTCATCATATGATTCCCCCGAGGTGATACTCATCCCTTCAAGTGGGGAAGAAGACAACCTAGCTGAACCTATTGAATGCATTTTGGAGCCTTACATTGCAGATTATACATCTACTCAGGATGTATATGGGAATAAATCTTTATATCCAATTCCTGACTTAAAGATCACTCAGTGCTCCTCTGGTGAAGAGGAAGTTGAAGAGGAGGACAATGTCACACAAGAAAAAATGTCCCCTGAACCAGCTGATATCCCTCAAAGGGCGGAGGAACCACAAGCCCCAGAAGAATTATTTGAAACTGTTCCCATTTCTGTAATATGTGAAATTCCTTCATCAAAACATGTTGTGAAGAAAACCGCAATATCACCACTGTCTCCACCAACATCTCCAGCAGTATCACCCCCAGATTCAAATATGGAACTAGCAACAGCACCATCATCCTCTCCAGTTTCTGGCCAGACATCTGAATTAACTACTCCAGCTAGCCCCAGTGTCGCTGAAATATCTACCACAGTTGTACTTCACATGCCAGACTTGGTGTCTGAGCAAGTCACAGCACACCCATCAGCAACTGCTCCTGTTGCATCATTCACACAGATTATTGGATCCCCTTCACCGGTCATTCCAGCCTCACCACATGTCTCAAAACATGTTGCCGCTCCAACTCCTTCTGAAATTATTCTTGTTTCAAAGCCAACACCAGGTCCAAAACCAACTCCTACACCAAAACCAACAGTTATAGCAAAACCTACACAGGAAACAGTCCCTACTGCCGATAGTGTTTCATACTGTACACTGGATTCATATCTTCAAGATTTAGCTCAAAGACCGTTGTCCAGTGCAATACATGAACCACTTTCAGCTGCTGAATCAGCCACTACAGACAAACAAGCTGTTGCACTAATAATTCCTCAAAAAGTCGACCATGTAAAAACTCCTCCTACTACAGTTGCTACACCTATTGTTCAGTCTCACAAAGGACCTTTAACACAAACTTCAGTTATTGTTCAAATGCCCGATCTTGTGTCCCCTGCATTTGACCATCCAATTCAAGAAAAAACTCCAGTTTCAGTGCCTACCCTGCCATCCACTGCACTCAGGAATCAGATTCCGACAACTACCCACATTGTTGCACAGATGCCAGACCTGGTTACATCTCCATCTCAATCAATATCTGTGACCTTTCCAGTACCTTCTCTAACCTATGCCCCACTTCCAGCTATAGTTTCAGCAGTGTATCAAGCGCCTATTTCTGTTCCAATAATGGTATCAGCCTCAATACCAGCAAAGGTTCTCTCTACAGACCAGACCAGCTCAGCTGTTGAACAAGTGGATACACCACTGTCTGCTCAATCCAGTATTCCCGCTTTATCAAAAAAGATTCAGCCACCAACCAGTGTTTCTATTCAAATTCCTATTCAGAGGCCAGCAGAAACCAGACCACACATGACACCCCAATTATGCCAAGCAGAGACTTTTTCACCTCCCCCAAGTCATGGAGAGCATATTGCTGCAAAGACCGTCTCTGTTGTTTTTCCCACTGTTTCTACAACTGTTGTTTTTGGAGATTCACCCTCCCAACCAGTTAATTCAATGTTGACCAATATTCAGGAAAGGATCGTGGAAATACAGAAGGAAAATGTACCAGATGATGGAATTTATACACAACAGTCAGTTTCACAAAATATTTATCCTGTTGTAGAGATACAGCGAGGTCAAGTTGTTGCCAGACTGCCAAATCTTGAAAATGTGGCAGTTAAAACAACTATTGAAGATGGGAGAGGGCACCCTGTTATTGTTAGTGTTTCTCCTTTTACTTATCCAGCCACAATATCAAGTTTCATCACTGATTCAACAGTTCAGTCTTGTGTGACATCTGCAAAACCCCATGTTCCTCAAGAAAGAACAGATAAACCAGTGATTTCATTTCCACCACCTCCAGCTTCACCACTAGAATTGCCATATAGCGCAGTAGCCAAGGCTGATTTTAACCAGCAAAAGTCTATTCCAACTCCCTCACCAGTTACAGTAACTCTACCTGAACCCCCACCAAATGTGGCCATCGTAAATATAAAACCAGTTGTGACTCCAACACACAAATCACCACCCCCTGTTCCCCCCAAACCTGTATCTATTCCCCCAGGACTGGTATTTAGTCACAGATCAAGAGAGAGCGTAAAGCCCCCAGTTAGCCCTGAGCCAGTATTTGTTCAAGCAGTTCGTGCTGCAACGCTGCCAAGAACAAGGGAACCTCCAAATGCTTTGTCACTCAGTTTGACTGCCCCTGTAGAGACCAAGCACAGTGCTTCATCACCAAAATCACCCTTTTCACCCAGATTTGCTAGAACTCTTGAAACATATGTGGTGATAACATTACCCTCAGAACCAGGATCACCTGTTGAGGGCATTACAACTCAAGCACCGATGAGAAGATCATCGCTGCCAACTCCCAGACAGCATGTTCCATCTGATGCCCCAAGATTGTTTGCTCCATCTGCAGTGGATGTACCTGTGTCATTAATTTCAGAACAAATTGTAGCAGCCCCACCAAAGCCTACCTCAGCTTTAAATACAGCAGTGCCCCTTGAGGTGATGGTACCTGACTTTGCTTCAGTCACAACAGTGACTCATCATATTACACTAGCTGCGGATTCAAGACAAAGTATTACGGAACCTTGTGTACCGGTCCCAGAGCTGCCAGTTGCTTCTGTACAAGCATTTGTTTCAACACCTCTTGTAGTGGCATCATCAGGACTATCACAGACTATGACTGTTGTTCCTCATACCACAATGGAGAATACAATGCACTCCCCATCTGCGTTTATAACACCACATGTTGTAATGGCACATTCTGCTTTGATTTCAGAAGCACCTGCTGCAGAACCACCACCGCCCATTGCTATGGAACCAACAGCATATCCGGCAATGACATACCCCTCACCTTCCTTGATTTCTCCTCTTGCCATGGCTCCAGTCTCAGTGGTGCATACATCAAAACTGTCAGAGGAGGTACCAGTAGCCTTAGCCCCAGTGTCAGGATTTTATACTGAGTCAGTTCCTCACTATACAGTGAGGGATGTGCAACAAGAACTTGAGATACAACAATTGCAAAAAAAATATTCTGCTCCAATAACAATAACCCAGATTCAAATCCCAGCTCAAAATGAAGATATTCCTGGTTTGGATATGGAAGAAGTACTGATAATCTCAGCTTCCGAAGAGGCCTTAACTGAAATGGGTCCATCACCAGTACCAATAACACAGCTTCAAGAGCAGCAAACAGTTTATCAGCAAAAACAAGAAATTCCAGTAGTGACCACTGCAACAATTGTACCACAAGTACCAGTCACATTTACCCAATTTATAAAATCTATGGAGAGTCAAGAAATTTGTGGACAAGATAAAGTTATATCAAGCATGAGCCAAGTCTACTCTGCAATCTCAAAATCTGAGCAGCATCCTGATGCATTGCCTAATCTTGTAAGCCAAGTTTTCACAACTGAAGTAAAAAGAACAACAACTGTTTCAGTTGTCCAGGAGAGGATTCCTGTCGAACCCATACCTGAACCTGTGGGTTCTACAATTACAATCCAGCCAGAAGTCCACCCAAAGCCTAAACAGAATGGAATAATACAATACCCTAGTGACGTTATAGATCTTACCACATTTAAAGTCAATGTTACAACGACTGACCAAGGAATGGATTTGACAGCCCCATATTCAAATAGGTATTCCTTGTCAGGTGAATCAAGTGGGCGACAGGCCACTGCTGTACAGCCCGGAATTGTGAATCTTAGTGCTGAAATAATCCCCACTGCAACACTCTCTGTTGTAACTGACAGCATAACAATTGTTACTTGCACAGCCACAATTGCCGACAACAACAACACAGTTGACAAGCCTCTGGACCTGGGAAATGCTACTTCAGTGCCTCTTCCACTTACTACATACAATCCATTTGAGCCACTTGCACAGATAGTATACAGACCTGTAAATTTACAGCCTAAGGCTACAACCAGTCCAGAGATTCCTATTAACCTTTCATACAGAGCTGTGGCAAGCAGAGCTCCAACTCTTCTGCCTATTACTATAGCCCCGGTGAGCTTTACAAATGGCACTGTTGGTATACCAATACATACAGAGCCAACGGCAATTGGACCTGTAGACCTCACCACATCTAAGCCAATGAAAACCATGATTGCTTTGTCCTCGTTTTCTGGAGTGATCACAACTGTTTTGGAAGACGATGGTGCACCAGTTGATCTAACATCTGGAAGACGGGCTGTTTGCTGCGATGTAATTTACAGGTTTCCTTTCACAGGGAGCTGCAGAACACAGCCTCCTGTGACCACACAACCAGACATTCAAATTGGCTATCAAATTGATATTGCCGAAACACCTGTCATTGAAGATCTCAGAACCATGACGGCTTCAATATCTGACAGTAATTTCAAAGAGGCTGGGCTCTTTAGTTATGAAAGGAAGAATGGCTTCACCTATCAGAATGGTGCATCTGAGGGGGCTATTGATTTGACATCAGCTAAAATGTCAACAGGTCAGTATGATGGTGCGCATATATCCTTAATTGATTTGTTTTATGTATTATTTATTGGTTATGTCCCTTATTTTTGTGATGTTCTCTCTGAATGTCTTGATTTTCATTCTTGTCTTTTTCTGTTCTTTTTTAACACAGATGCATGCATTTGCCTCCGTGTTGTCCCTCAGTGTTTTGGCTTTGCATCCTGCTAATCTGATGACACTGACAAGATCTTTGCATGCTCTTTGGCTTCCATTTGATGTTTTATTAGTTAATGTTGCATGAAACAGAGCAATTGTTCATTTTGATGCTGATGATGCTGCAATTTTTTTTCCCTAACATAACAGAAGAGGCCTTAGACTACACAAGGAAAAGCACTTTGGCATTTACTGGGATCACCACTACTCCATATTCTCAAGGAACGTCATTTGGTTTTAATAGTTTACTTAGAACGACAAATGGCATTGTTTACTCATCGGTTGCTACACCCGTTCCCTCCACGTATGCAATTACTACCCAACCAGGTTCAGTATTTAGCACAACATACCATAGTCTCACCAATTCTACGGATCCACTTTCAGCACTTCAAAATCAGCCTGCTCCATATGGCTTTGTACACACCACAGCTACAGACCAATCAATATTCCCACAGTCTGATATATCAAAGGATATCCTACCTTCTACATTAGCCAGTCTCCTTCCCTCCCTGACAACCTTTCCTGAGCTCTACTCAGATTCTACTCTTGAGGCAATAGCAGCCTCACTGGATATGCTGGTATCCCCAAATTTCCCTGATTTAGACAGCAAGAGCCAGCAGTACAAGGCTGAACATGAGTTCTTACAGTTAGAGAAGTTGAAACAGCTGTGTCTAGCTGAAGAGCTTGAATGGGAGAGGCAAGAGATACAGCGTTACCGTGAACAAGAGCAGATCATTGTTCAGAAGGAGCTGGTGGAGCTTCAGAACATGAAGCAACAACTTTTATTGCAGCAAGAAGAGGAACGCAAAGCTCACGTGTTTCTTCAGCAAGAAACCTTTGCACAGCAGCAACTTCAGCTAGAGCAAATCCATCGATTACAGCAGCAACTCCAGCAACAACTACAAGAGCAAAATATATACCCATATGGGTTCGGGCCAAGTGAGGGTATGTCCCCACCCTTGAGTTCAGACATCATACTTGACTCAAAATATTCTGGGGGAGATAATGGACAATACTGGCCAGTGAAAGATGAGAATTTAACATCATCTGCAGTGTCCACCCATGACTCCACAACAGGTCAAAACTGGCTAACAACAACTTCTGGGGCTTTTACACAGTATAGTTCAAGCATTCCTGTACCAGTGAGTGCACAGACAAAGGATCAAATGCAGTTGTCCACAAACCTGCTAGATACAGCCAAGCAAGAGCAAAGTGTGGGATTAAGTGGAAAGAAATTGATTGAAAGTGGTGTTCAAACAGATGACGAAGATGGGGTTGAAAAGTTTCCTTCTGGTAGAAGGAGAAGAAATAGGAGAAGTGTAGATAGCTGTGTGCAAACTGATGATGAGGATCAGGATGATTGGGACGTCCCCATTCGGAGCAGACGCAGGTCTCGTTCCAATAGATATGCAGATGGAGAGAAGGGAAAAAGCTCCAAAGTATCAAGTATTGCGATTCAGACTGTAGCAGAGATTTCAGTTCAGACAGAGCATTCAGGGACAATTAGCAAATCTCCTGTTTGGGCTCAGGTCGACACACAAGTAGATTTACACAGAGAGGGCCAAACAGAAAGCGATTCAGATATTATATCGAACAGAGAAAAAAGATGTCCAGCTCCTGCTGAGATAAGTGTGAGCACACACCTGACAGTTGATGATGTTGGAGCATCATTATTTACCAAATCTCCAAAGGTATTATGCTCCCCGGTTTCACCAGTGTCCCCTGGGAAAAGTTCACAGAAGATGCTTACCGCTGATTCATCAAGGCATCTCAGTAGTCCAAGATCATTAACGGCCTCACAGCGATCTCTGTCTGACCCCAAGTCATTCAGTCCGACAACTGAGGACAGAATGATGTACCAGTACTCAGACACCTACTCGGTAAGTAGTGCATTTGTATTCACTCTTTTCTTGTTATCTAAAGGACCAAATTATTATAATTTTTTTCCTCTCCAAATGATTACGTGTCAAGTGTCCATGCTGGATTTATCATGTCTATCGCTTCCTTGTTTTTCTTTTTATTTCTGTTTTATATTTTAATCAACAGAACAAAGGTTCTCAGAGTGGCACACCAGTTGGCACTCAGAAGAAAGTAAAACGCACGCTACCTCATCCACCACCAGAAGAAGATACCCTCATTGGCCTCTCTGGGTATACCACTGCTTCTGCCAGAAGACGAATGTGCAGGAACACCACTATGGCGCGGGCCAAAATCCTCCAAGACATAGACAAAGAGCTGGATTTAGTTGAACGTGAGTCCTCAAAACTCCGTAAGATACAGGCAGACCTTGATGAGGAGGAAAAAGAGATAGATGCTAAATTGAGATATCTAGAGATGGGTATAAATCGAAGAAAAGAGGCTTTACTGAAAGAGAGAGAAAAGAGGGAGAGAGCCTACTTACAAGGAGTGGCAGAAGAGCGAGACTACATGTCAGATAGTGAGGTCAGCAACATCAGAGAGGCACGAGGTAATGGTCATGGACTAGAACGGCCACGGACTGCCCCACAGTCAGTGTTTAACCAGTTCATTCCACCACAGACTGAGTCTGAGTCCCAGTATACACAGCTTACAAGCCCATACTCCCACTATCAATATGCATCCCAAACAAGTCAGTATCCTCAGCAGACATTGTACCAGCAGCAGCCTCTTTACCATCAGCAGGTGTCCCCCTACCAATCCATCTACTCATCAGTGCCCTTACTCAATCAGCAGTCCCAACAGACTGGCTATGACCATTCCTCACTCCTTCTGATGCAACAGAAACCCCGTCAAACTACTTTGTCTGACTTAGAACCAAAGATTACGACAAACTATGAGATCGTACGCAACCAGCCCCTCTTAATTGTCCCTACATCCACAGAGAGTGCCTACGGAGTTTCCCATCTCGGTGGTAAATATGGTAGCCTTGATCTGAGAATGGGCCTGGAAGAGAGAGCTAGTATGGCCAGCAGTCCTATGTCTAGCATATCAGCTGAGTCCTTCTATGCAGACCTCGATCACCATAATTCCAGGAACTATGTCTTGATTGATGACATTGGCGAACTCACAAAGAGCTCCACAGGCCTTGGTTCAAGCTTCAGTATTGCCGATAAGGATATCAGCAAAGCTGACCGACTTCTCCGGACTGTTGATGTTCGTCGGACTGCAGATGTGGTAGATTTTCTTGGTCCTCTTCAGGCTGTTTCTCGATTGCATTCTTATGGTAAAGCAGACGAGGATTCCATGGAGGAGCCATATGAATTGAAGATGTTGAAACAGCAAATTAAGCAGGAGTTCCGACGCGGTACAGATAGTCTTGAACAGCTTACAGGCCTGCCTCACTACCTCCACTCTGACGCTAGTTTTAGGCATTTCCCCAAAGCTGATAAATATAGCATCGGGAGACTAACTTTAGAGAAGCAAGCTGCCAAGCAACTTCCTGCCTCAGTTCTTTACCAGAAACAGCTAAAGAATAAAAAAGCACTAATTGACCCCAAAATTACAAAGTTTTCGCCCATCCAAGAGAGCAGGAATCTTGAACTAGATTACAACAGCTTTTTGGCCTCTGCCAGCTCAGTTGCTGGACTGTCTGCCAGGGCAAGGCTCTTGCAGGATGAGATTACATTTGGTCTTAAGAAGAACCTAGCAGAGCAACATAAATATGTGGGTTCAGCTCTTGGTGCTAACCTGGCTCAGTCAATCAACTTTGGCCAATCTCTCAACCTAGGGCCAACCATAAGGTCTTCCCTTCACGATGATGGCACCTACCCCAGTGGCACTCGGTCAAGACCTTCCTCTAGGCCTTCCTCTGTATATGGACTGGACCTATCTATCAAAAGGGACTTGTCAAACTCCTCACTACGCCTGAAAACAGAGGGTGAGTGCATGGATTCCCAGTTCGTATCTAGGGCTAAACCAACAAGTCTGCCAATTAGTCAGAGCAGGGGTCGAATTCCCATTGTTGCACAAAACTCTGAAGAGGAGAGTCCACTGAGCCCTGTTGGTCAGCCCATGGGCATGGCCAGAGCATCAGCAGGCCCACTCCCACCCATCTCAGCAGACTCACGGGACCAGTTTGGCTCTAGTCACTCTCTTCCAGAAGTCCAACAACACATGAGAGAGGAGTCCAGGACAAGTGGCTATGAACGAGACATTGTCTTTGTAAAGGATGACCTTCAGGGGGCCATGTCAGATAGTGAAGGTAAATTTGTTATGAGATCTGTTATCTTCAACCCTAGCTTCTGGTGATATGTATCTTTTGTATGCTATGAATGCATTATTTATATCTGTGTGAAATTCGAATGTTACATTTTCCTTTATTCTTTTCATCTTTCATTTCGGATTTTGCTTTACACTTTGCTGGCTGCTATA